>JAHQRK010000032.1:600000-761851 GCA_019828595.1 Aphanomyces cochlioides | reverse complement strand
CCCCCAAACCCCCAAACCCCCAAACCCCCAAACCCCCAAACCCCCAAACCCCCAAACCCCCAAACCCCCAAACCCCCAAACCCCCAAACCCCCAAACCCCCAAACCCCCAAACCCCCAACCCCCAAACCCCCAAACCCCCAAACCCCCAAACCCCCAAACCCCCAAACCCCCAAACCCCCAAACCCCCAAACCCCCAAACCCCCAAACCCCCCAAACCCCCAAACCCCCCAAACCCCCAAACCCCCAAACCCCCAAACCCCCAAACCCCCAAACCCCCAAACCCCCAAACCCCCAAAAACCCCCAAACACCCAAACCCCCAAACACCCAAACACCCAAACACCCAAACACCCAAACACCCAAACCCCCAAACACCCAAACACCCAAACCCCCAAACACCCAAACCCCCAAACACCCAAACCCCCAAACACCCAAACCCCCAAACACCCAAACACCCAAACACCCAAACACCCAAACACCCAAACACCCAAACACCCAAACACCCAAACACCCAAACACCCAAACACCCAAACACCCAAACACCCAAACACCCAAACACCCAAACACCCAAACACCCAAACACCCAAACCCCCAAACACCCAAACACCCAAACACCCAAACACCCAAACACCCAAACACCCAAACACCCAAACACCCAAACACCCAAACACCCAAACACCCATGGAAATCCCCCCAGGTGCCCCCGAAATCCCCCCGGGGCCCCCAAATCCCCCATATCCGGAAATCCGGATAAAGCTGGCAAGCTTCTGAACTGACTAACTGATCCCCTCAGTCACTTCATGCTTGCACAATCAGCGACATAACTCACACTGAAGAAGGCAAACGAAAGGACCAATGAAATTAGATTACGAGTACCTACAACCAATTAAAACGAGCCCTGGGAGGCTGCGCCTCCCAGACCCTCCGGACGCCCTTCGGGCGTGACGCGCTAAAGCGCGTGGTCGCTTCGCTCCGTAGTTGTAGCGTTAATTTTTAATTCACCCCTTTGTGACAAAGCTCGCTTCGCTCGCGTGGTCCCGTCGCCTCTCCCTGCTTACCCCCAAACCCCCAAAAAAAAGTATGGGGAAATCTTTCTTCCATACTTCGGGAGGTCCTTCTTAAACCCCCAAACCCCTATTTTTCATGTATTGTTCATTACGAAAATCTCTTTCGCATACTTAGGCCCTGGTCGGCGTATCCAATCCCCCAAACCAGTAGGATACCCCCTAAGTCCTCTCCTGTTTATCGCAGGCATGACACCGCTCATCCAGGCGCTTCAAGCAGTGTCCACTGAGTGTGGAGTGGAGATTTCTCGTGGCATGTGCACGTCGGTGACAGCATTCGCTGATGACCTAAAGATATACAGCCGCACGCCGCAAGGCATTACTCGACTACACACCCTTGTTGCTGACTTTCTTTCATGGACTACGATGGCCGCGAATCCCTCGAAATGCGCACTCCTCGCTGTAGACTTTGTCAATCACTCCCACGTCCAGGCACCGCTGGATCTCTCACTTGACGGACTCCCAATCCCGCGATTATCATGGAGCGACGTATACACTTACCTGGGCATCAGAGAAGGCTTCCGGAACACGCATGTTCGCTTCCAACTGTCGAACAAGCTCCGCTCACTGCGTCACGAGGCGATTGCCCTTATCAATTCTGTCCTGTCGCCACGGCAAATTTTTAAAGCGCTGAAAGTTTACACCCTCTCTCTGCTCGACTATGCGCTCAGGCACGTCTGTGCAACAAAGTCAGAGCTGGCATCCTTTACTACGTTTCTCTATCGCTCCCTTCGCCACTTACTCCGTCTCCCAGCACACAGATGCAACGATTTCTTTGCGTCGCCTCCATCCTGTGGAGGCCTTGGCTTCCTGTCGCTGGATGAACATCGGGACGCTATTGTTTTGGCTCACGGCTATCAGATGCTGCACTCCATCGATCCAAACATCCAAGCACTCGCGCGCCACCAGCTTCGGGAGATAGTTACGTCCTGCTATATCATCGACCCAAAGGACATGGAGGACTGTGGCGATGCTCTCTTACAGCACTTTCAATGGAACCATGGACACCTTACCCATTGTGCTTCCCCGCCGCATCCACAGCGACATATCATCCATGTGGATATACATCACACGCACGCTGCAGCGATTCAAACTAAAGTTTCACTCCTCGAATGGGGAACACTTCCAGTTGACCGTACCACATCTCGACAAGCAGCTCTCTCCCAAAACTGTCGCAAGGCACATTAAGACGCATGTCAAACTCATGCATGCTGACGCTTGGGAGACGCTTCGTGACCAAGGTCGCACTGTCAATTTGCATGGAGACACCGGGAGCAAATTTATTACATCGCACATTGATATGCGAGTCAGTGTCTTCCGCTTTGGAATCGCCGCGCGACTCAACCTGATAGAAACTTGATCAGTTCTAAAACGACAACGCGTGACAGGCAACGACCGTTGCCGACACTGTGGCCCACGTATGTCGGAGACACTCTCTCACGTTTTGCAATCCTGCCCACACAACGACGGTCCCATCCGCTACCGCCATGATTCGTCCCTTCGCGTCATTACTCGTGCGATAACGAGAGCCAACCCCGACAGTGTCATTCGCATCAACTCGTCAGTGCCCGGCTTTCCTGGGGATCTTCTCAAACCTGACATTCTTCTCACGAATGAAGGAAAGAAGGAGGTGGTCATATGTGACCTGGCCGTTTCGTACGAGGACGACCAGAGACTCGATGGGAAAACGATATTTGAGAGAAAAGCGGAGACTAAAGCATCCCGATATTGATGGAGCTTTCTATGAAAGCGAAGGAAGTCATAAGTGATGTGGACGCTAGAGTTCAAAAGAACTTCCCGTCCATGTTGTGTGATCATGAACTCACATCTTATAATTGGGCACTGGATAGTGGATGTGGTTGTCATCTGACGGGAAAGACAGATTATTTTAGTTCAAAAACTAATGAGTACAATCTTGTCTTTAGATTCGGAGAGAGTACTGAATTGACGAGTTCACATGTGGGAACAATTCAATTGTGGTTTAGATCAATTGAAGGAATTGTGCCATATAGATTTGAATCTGTGATACTTGTACCAGGAGCAAAGTCAAATATACTAAGTGAAAAGGTGCTAAAGGAACAAGGATATCATATCATACCAAGTATGTGTGGTAAATATAAATATGTCTTTATGCATGATATGCTGCAGTTCGTCGCTGTGGTTATCAATGGATCATATTATATTAAGCATCATACTTTGAGCGAAAGACAAATACACTGTAATAGTGTAAAGACAGCATCGATTTTGAGAGAGCTAACTAATCATGAAGCTGAACGTCTCGTCAAAGAGTGGCATATCCGACTAGGACATGTAAACAAAGATTCGGTGATTACGATGCTATGTAGTGGTGTCGTCACTGGGGTTCCGAAAATTAGTAAGGAAAGTTTGAAGAACGTTTCGTTCTGTTGTCGCACATGTGCAACTATGAAGGATCGAAGAATGTCCTTTCGGAACAAACTGACCAATCGAATTAAAGGAAATTTACACACAGTTCACATGGACACCTATGGTCCTGTAAAACAAAATGGACTTTTTGGAACACGTCCCAATATAAAGTATGGATGCATTTTGATTGACGATAATTCATCATATCGATGGGCATTCGTTTTTGAAGAAAAAACAGAGGAAACAAAGAATGTAAAGGAGATTCTCACTCAAATGGAAAGAGAGCGCAAAACTAAGGTGATCGAAATGGGATCAGAGGGAGGAACAGAGTTTAACAATAAAGCACTACAAGCCTATTGTAAAAGTCAAGGGATTCGTTATCAAGAGTCTAATCCTCACTACAAAGAGGAAAATGGTAGTGCAGAAAGAGATTTTCAAACGAAATTCAGCAAGATTCGATGTGCTCTAATAGATGCACAGATTCCAGCCAAATGGTGGCCAGAGGCATTTCATTATATGAATTATGTTCAAAACAGAACACCTATGGTAAGATTAGGTAACAAGACTCCTTATGAGATACTGTTCGGGAAAGTTCCTGACGTCAGTATGATTCATCCTTGGGGAAGTGTGTGTTATGCACACGTTCCTGTCGAAGTGAGAAAGGACAAGAAATTGTCTGCACGAGCAATTCGTTGCAGATTATTAGGAATTTCTAATGAATACAAAGGTTATCGTCTCTGGAACGAACAGGACAATAGATTTGTCATTGCCAGAGATGATTCACTTGATAGTGCATATAGAGATGAGTTACTAAAGAATGCATTTGAGTTAAGACTACAACCTCTTACACAAGAAGAGATCAGTGAAGTTGATGAACTTGATTTGCTTGACAAATCAGTTAATTCATCTGAGGGTGAAAATGAACAGGTGGACGCACCTGAATCTCATTCAATAGACGTATTGAAACCTGCAAAAACTGATATATTAGTTAAAGGAGGAGGAAGGTTGTATAGGAAAAGAAACGTTACGTTTTCTGACGATACTATCGATAATGAACGTTCGTCAGAGATGTCAGAAATGGTGGGAGATACAATCCCAATGAGTAATGATGAAAAGATTCTGAATCCAGATAACGGAAACGAAGAACCACGTCGTTCTCAGCGACTTCAGAAAAGCCAGAAAGTCAACGATGTCAACATGACACCTGTTGTAGCTAACAAAGAAAGTCCAACCTATACATGACAATCGTTGGAATGGCATAAGTAACACCACATCGTGTCTTCAAGCTCGGAGCATTAGGAAACAGGAAAAGGATAAGAAGGTCGATGAATTTATTCCGAAATCATTACAAATGGCATTAACTTGCAAAGAAAAGAAAAAGTGGGCAGAAGCCCTGAATTCAGAGTATCATTCTTTGATGGATAACGGCACGTGGAAAATCGTACCGCTACCAGGTGGTAGAATGGCTCTCCCTTGCCAATGGGTATTTAACATTAAATATCATTCAAATGGTTCAATTGAGCGTTATAAAGCAAGACTAGTGGCTCAAGGGTGCCATCAACAGTTTGGTGTAGACTGCGATAAAGTCTAGCACCAGTTGCTCGTTTTGAGTCTCTAAGATTAGTTATTGCTATTGGAGTAATCTTTGATTGGCATATACATCAAATGGATGTTCATAAGGCCTTTTGAATGGCGAAATGCCTGAGGAAAACTCTCATATATATGAAACAACCCCCTGGGTATGTCGTTAAAGGCAGGGAATCTTGGGTTTGTGAGTTAAAGAAAAGTATTTATGGTATAAAACAAGCACCTCGAATTTGGTATTTAACTCTACATTGGTTTTTGACAGAAGTGAGTTTTACTCGTTGTAATAAAGAGTTTTGCCTGTATGTCAAAAAGGTGGGAGAAAGTGTAGTAATCATCGTTGTTTATGTTGACGATCTTACAATTATGTCTGACTCCTTGGACGAAATATTGAAGCTCAAAACTGAATTGAGTAAAAGATTTAAAATGAAAGATCTTGGTGATTAGTATACATTCTGAAAATGGATGTAGTTAGAGATCGAAACTCAAAAGCTATGACAATAGAGAGTTTTCGGAGCCACTTTAGAGTTGAGATTCGAGATTGCCGATCTTAACTCTGAAGTTACATTTTTGCGAATTTCGATGAGTGAACACTTGAGAATGAAACTTATACGGATCCGAATAAAGACAACTCACGTCTTCGTTGCATTTCATCGACTTCGAACTACTTTAACCATCAGATAGACAGCGCTACTGCTCTAAATGGTCTGCATGGTCTTGGCACGCCAAACTAAGTATGTGGGACGCATGGCTCCAGCTTTCAGGATTATTTTATAAAGTTTTATTAATTTATAGAGGTACAGCTGGTGGATCTCAACTCAAAAGTGGCTCCGAAAACTCTCTAATTTCTCAAAGAAAGTACATCTTGGATTTACTTCGTAAATTTAATATGGAAAATTGTATAGTAGCCCCGAATCCACAAGTAGTGGGAGTTGAGTTGAGACCTGAAACTCAAATGAGTGTTGAAGAAATTGCAGCACAACCATATGATTACAGAGGACTTGTTGGGTCATTACAGTATCTAATAAGAGGTACTAGACCTGATATTGCAAATGCAGTGAGAGAATTAAGTAGATTTCTTTCCTGTTATAATAAGTCACATTGGGAAGCGGCCCTCAGAGTACTCAGATACTTGAAAGGGACGTTAGTTTATGGACTTCTTTTAGATGGAAACAAAGGAGATCTACAGTACGAAGTCTATTCTGACGCGAGCCTCGCGAATCGAGAAAAAGATCGAACTAGTATCTCTGGATATTTAGTACTACTAGCAGGAACTTGCATTTCATGGAGTAGTTGCAAACAAAACTGTGTTGCATTGTCAACAGCAGAATCAGAGTTGATTGCTTTAAGTGAAGGAGCAAAGGAAAGCGAGTGGCTTTGGCATTTACTTTCAGAAATGGGATATAAGCTTAAGAATGCTATTAAGGTATGATGCGATAGTAAATCAGCTATAATTGTGGTCCAGAATCCTGGAAATCACAAAGCTACAAAGCATATCGAAGACATCAAGAAAATCACATAACACTGAGTGGGAGTGTTAGATATAAGAAACAAATGAGTATAAGCCTGTCGAAGTGGTTGAACACGAGGAAAGTTCATTACAACTAGGAGAACTATAGAGCAGTGTCATGGATTGACTACGATGGACAGTACATTGGTTGACAGTACAGTTGTGTGTCTTTTGTATTCCTGGCTAGGATGTGATGGGTTTGATTGTGTTATACTTAGTGCACTCACTCTCGAATTGGCCCTGAACTGAGCCCTTCAACTCTATTCTCTACTACATTCCCTGCTATTCAACAGTTTGTCAAGTCGAAGATTGCCCTAGCCACGATAATACGAATCTTGTATTATTGGGCCTCGATGAAAACGTCGAAATCGTGCATGGAAGACCATCAAGTCTCACACACAACTGTCAGCAAATGGTACAAGTTTTGTCGACAAATGTGCCGCGACGAAATGCGGTCATGCACTGTCAAGGTACCTGTCAGAATTTATATTCGACGACATAATCATTTCTCACAGTTTATTAGATAGAAGGAGTTAGATCCATTGTAGAAATCGACGAAACTTCTTTGAAGAAGTCGAAATATGGGCGTGTCACGCAACACGAGGACCGTTGGCTGTTCGGCGGCGTCGATCGAACAACCAAAAAGTGGTTTGGAGTGCTAACTTTCAACGATCGGACTGGTGCTAGGCTTGTTCCAATTATAGCCAATCACATTCGAGAAGGTACTTATATTCAATCATATTTGTCCAATCATGTGATAGGAACATTAATTGTATCGGACAAGTTCAGCGCCTACGTGTCTGCGAATGAGCCCAACACGTTGGCGAACAATCCTTCTCTTGCTCGAATGGGATACTCACACATGTGGGTAAACCATTCGAAAAATTTCGTTAACCCAGTGAACGGCACCCACACTCAGTCAATCGAAGGAGTGTGGGAAGTCCGTATCAAGCAGTACCTCAAGGCCATGCGTGGTGTACGCAGCGACCTTTTGCAGTCCTATTTGGACATGTTTATGTGGCGCAGCTGGTACTTTCCTACCAATGCAACAGGTGCAGTGTATTTTAAAGGTTTAGTGATAGCTGTTCATAAGCAATCCTAATACATATATTGTTGTTGCCCCTTCGTCTTGACCGCAATCGTCGACGGTTCTGAAAACTCGTTCTCTATGTATCCGGATAACATTATCCGGAAATGAATGTCCCGACCGGGGGTATATTGGAGTTGTGCCTTGGAGACACCTGTCGTAGGACTAAAATCACGACACAGCATGTCGGGGGAGTCGTCAAAATACATGTTTTACTTTGGAGATACCTGTCATAGGACTAAAATCACGACACAGCATGTCAGAAGAGTTGTCAAACAGTCGTGTTTCACTTTGGAGACACATATCACTGGACCAAATTATCGTCAACGAGTTAATAAAAAGTCATGTTTCACTTTGGAGACACCTGTCATTGGACCACATTATCCTCGAAACATGTCAGAGCACTTATTAAAAATTGTGTTTCAATTTGGCAACTTATTCTCTTGTGAGAAAGCATACTTCAGCAGTTCCGAAGTAGTGAACCGACGTCATCAATATGCTGTCGGGTTATTTTTCTCAAAACAGGATTAAAAATGACACATGCAATATAGTCCTTCTTGCAATGACGTGTGCAGCGTTTCCGTCGTCACCATGTTCGCTCAATTTCTTCAGGTTAATCTTGAATTCACTCAAGCGACAACGGCAATCGGCAATACTCTCAATATAAGGGAAAGAGAACTTTTGAGATGTGACGATTCGTTCTTCGTGGTCAAGACTTTTAATCCAGTGTAAGTTCTCTTCAAAATGAGGACTGTTCTTCTCCTTTGCACGCAACTCTTCGCAAAACGCACAACAGCAGCAGCTTCAGTAGCCCGCTTGACCCATTGATCCAAATCATTTTCTTCACCACTTGAAGTAAAGCTTGAAGCTGAGTCATTCAAATCTCCACCTGTGCGTTTCTGTTTGACGTTCCTTACAATTTGCTTCGAGTTGGACCTCTTTTTCTTGCAAGAATCGGAAGTGCAAGCACGTAAGCCAGGCACCTACTTCATCTTTTCGCTTCTAGCCGCTTGTCCGTCGTATCTAGCACGCGTGTTGAAAACCCACTCGGATCTACTGTAATTGTCGAGATTCATAACGAACTACTCAGTACGTCATTGGACGTTTCTTCGGGGTTGACGAAGCCCCTCCTTCGCCCGCCTCGTTGTCATCCTATGCAGACTTTCACAGCGAATGCATTCGTATACTTACTTCACTCGCAGACTCCTCTTGCGATTGGTTTGTCCTTGGTTTTCCAGAATCTTCGCCACCACTTGAAACTAACAAGACTCTAATTGCATAGTCTCTACTCGCAGATTTAAAAAATATAGGCCATAATACTCACGATGTTGCCTCTTGAGGCGTTGTTGTTCGAGCACCTTGATCAGTTGTGACAGGATTGACGTTGTTTGCTTGCTCATGACATTGAATTTCGTGAACATCTGAGATCCCACTTTCTTCGGTTCGTGAGGATTCAATATTCAACTTTTGTGAGCTATTGCTAGTTTTCTTTGAATGGATATTGATACCTTGAATTGTCGATTGATTGGCCTTGGGGCACAGTATTGGACGTAATTTTGTTGGAACTGGAATTCGTTGCTCTACAGGGCTGACCATTATCATGGAAGCACCGAGTAGTTGTACGTTGTGCTGTCTCCACCAGGTAATGCTGATTGATTTGATGCAGCAATTGTTCAGGGCGATACTTCAACTTGGCTAGGATGCACTCTACAAGAGGTGAGTCCGAAATACATTGCAAACTTACTCATTTCGAGCGTTAAAAGATTTCTACTCTGATTGAACTGTCTATTTCTTCGTGATCTTGAACATATAGTGGAATGCAAGGTCTTTCAAAGCGCCAACCTTTTCGCCACTGAGTTTGCCCTTCGTGTCCAACCCGCCATCTGGCCACATTCGAAACTTGACATACATTATCCCTTCCATAAGAAGGAAAAGAAACTTGTGGATTTGCTCGCGCGACCACCGCGGATTCTTCAGACTCTTCAGGAGCCAATAGTAGTTGTTGATGTTTTAAAAATGCGACTTCCAACGATTAGATTGTCAGGCATCCTTTTTATTGTGAGGGTCTTGAACATAATAGAGGAGTGGTTTGAGCAAACCAAAGTGATGCGCACGAGCAACGACGTATACATATGTCTTGATTGCAGGCACTGTCAACTAAGCCAAAACACTCTCCATTTCGGCATCTTGAACTCGGCATTGCCAACGTCTTCAGATTCTTCATTCATGTTACCATCAGGACGACGTGTCTCCCTAATCGTACATTGGTGAGTTGAAGAGTTCAGAAGTTAGTATTGAGTAGATATTGGGCATAAAACCACTGTCTAAGTCCAGCCAATTGTTGTGCATATACTCTGGCTTTGTGCTTGTCATGTCTGTCTTGCTGCTCAACCAATCGTGACGAGTGCCTCGCTTCTTTGAGATCTTGAAAATATAGTCCATCGCCAAGTCTCGCAGAGCACAATACTTCTTTCTCCAAAAGTCGCCAGTCGTGTCCAACTTCTTCTCAGGCCACATGCCTTTCTTTGTATAAATAGCGCCTTCCAACACAAGCCGCAATAATCTTTTGATGTCTTCTGGTGTCCAGATTGGATTCCACTGCCGGCGCAAAACCAATAATAGTTGTTTATGTTCTCGAAGAGCCACTTCCATGAGTTGTACGTGGAAGTTTCCTTTCTTTAGTAAGGGTCACGAATCTCATACAACAAGGGATGGAGCAAATCGAAGTGATAGGCGCGTGTAATGACATAATAGTAGTTTTTGATTGCCTCAAGGGAGAGAGCGGACAGAACGGTTTTCATTTTTGACATCTGCAGCCTAGCGTGCACACCTTGAGCTAGGCTTGAGGAGGTTCTCGCCAGCTTACCAGTCTCCACTAATCCATACATCGTGTAGTTCTTGTACTCGTTCCAATCGACTAACTTGGAAATAGCTTCCATAAGTCGAAATGGTCCTTGGCCGTTGGAAAATTGATACATCGCATTGTTATGGGCGTACTCAAACATGATAACTTCTGCCGGATCAGCGTTTTCGAGAATGACGGCAGGAACATGAGGCACACCATCATCACCATCTCGAACAAGATTCTCATACGCAACTCCACGTGGAAGACTTGGGTCTTCGTACAATTGCTTCAGCGCTGCAATACGATGTTGACCATCTGCAATGCCGTACTCAAAAGAACCTGGACCCGGAGTGCAGAGAAGGACCGAGAGCGCTGTGGCATATCCATAACGGCTCAAATGATCTCGATGTCGAATCACTTCTTCATCATTCACTGGTCGTACAGATTGAACTTTTTCTAGAGCGTAGGAAGTCTCTGCAGGCTCAAATGCTCCAACGGCAGTGATGGGAACGCGACATGTAGGTTTGTCTTCGAATTTCATCCACAAGTTTTCAGGTTTGGCTTCGGGTAGGCTTGGCATTTTCGGAGCTTTCTCCTTCTCCTCACATACAAAAGCTTCAAACTGTCTGAGAATCACTTCAGGACCCAGCCTCGTCTTCGTTGGTTTTGATTGCCGATGATTGCTCGACCAATTGAGCTTTGGCCCGTTCTTGTGGACATCCGTTAATTGGTTGCGCGAGACGTGATGAGCCCTCCTACACTGATTGTCGCTCTATATATCCAACTTTAAATATGCGCGAGAGATTTTTTCGGAATCGAAGTACGCTTTGCGACCGACACCACGGAATGAGGCCGCTAAGTTTTGCAGAACAAACGTTCTGGAACCCCAGCAAAGATTTCCGACGCATCGACGAGGTATCTCGCATCATGTCTGATGACCATTTGATAGCTTTCTATAATGGATAATACATGTTGCATGTGAATAATTTGAATAGATTATTCTGATGTTATTGTGAGGGGAATATAGAGTTCTAGCACGCTACGCTACTGGATAACCCACACGGGCTGTGCTGGTAGGAATAAATTACTCGAGAGTGTCTACCCGACAAATAAGTACAAAATAGTATTTTGAGGATGTCTGGTGTGAATAATCAATCATTTTGCATCCAGAGCTGATGGACTCTGTCCTATTGCGAAAAGGCAAGTGTCAACTCAATCCTTAATCAATTTGTATGATCGGTGGGGCTCAAAATGCAAGTAACAGTTACTGTAAATATAAGTTTAAGCACTTGACCGATTAAAAGCACTCAGCTTCCTCTGAGTCCCATGATGAGGTCAATACCTCGCAAAATTCGTACGACTGTGTGAGCTTTTATCAAGTATAAACGCTTTTCCCGGTTCTACGATTTCTTCTCCAAGTTTGTCATAGACTCGAAGCCCGCTAGTTCGTCCCCTGCGTGAACGGCTTAGACACATATAACTTCAAGATAGGAGTAGACCTCGCCTTCCTGGTTATTTGATTTCTTTCAAGGCCCTCGCTCACTGTGGTACGTGCAGTAGTGAGCTACATAATAACCCACACTGAGAAGGGCCTTGCACTGCATCACGTTACAGTGCACGGCTAGTGGCTTCTTCTCTTCGTGTCTTTCATCGCTCATTTGGCCAGATTGTGTGATCAAATATTTTATGTTTCATACGTTTAGCTAAAAAGTTCATATATATTTGTATTACGTTATCCGGATACTTCTGTCGGTGAATGCTCGGCTTCAGAACTAGACGTTGCGCTATTTCGAGCACTCTTAATCATCTCCTCGTCGCACTGACGCTTCGTGCAGTAGATATGCCCAGGCCCGTGATACGCATTTGACGTCTCAAAGCGCTATTTTCTACGTTGTGTCAAGTGCTACTTGTATCGCTACCGTTTGCGCTTATTTTGACACTGGTATCAGCGCTCTAACCAGCGCTACTAATAGCGCTGCATAAAGCGGTCAAAATTATGCGCGTTAGTTTGACCACTGTCGGGTCTTTTGTCGGAGGCTGTTATTCAACATCGCTGTAACTCTCTAATATGTCAAAACAGAATCGGGTATTGGCTTTTACTGAGGGTTAGGTCGTCTCTGATGTGATCAACTAATGGTCTCAATCTATTGGTTTCAAATTGAGTTTTTCTTATTTCTAATTCAATTTAAAAACTTTGGCTTTATGGATAATTTTAGTAGCTATGTTAATTTTCGAACAGTTTCATTTTTGAGTTGCTATTATGGCTATTTCATTACAGCTCGCTTGAGTCATTATGGACAAGAATTGCAACTTCTACAGCAAATTTGTTCGATAATCCAATGAATTGCTAAAACATTCTCCAGAAATTGCAGGCAATATCTTGACAGTTGTATGCACCTACAGAAATTTCGGCCTGTATTTTCCAAAAGATTCAAATTTCCTTTTTAACATAGAATAAATTATGTATGAAAATTTTGTATGTTGAATAAAAATCCTTAAGTGACTCTGAATGGTTCAGAATACACAGAGATGCTTTTCTGTGGAACGTCCAGCCAATCAAATAACTAGAAAAATGAAAATCGTCCTGGTCATTTTGGTTTTTGAAATGGACGACGCACGCCGTGGGTTTACAATTGCTGATGCCAGGCGCAACCGCATCTCTGACCAGTCCAGACTCAAGTACAATTCAGGAGTAAATTAAATAAAGAAGTGGTGTCCTGAAACCGGCAGGGAAACTCTCCTAGCTCCATGCCATGAAGCAAAAGACTTTGGATTTTATAGAATGGTGCGTTCAAAACAAGCCAAATATCACAGCTGGACCCTCAGCGGATACGCAGCTCATTCAAAAGCATTTACAAAGACAAAGACATTGTCCTTCATGACGATTATGGAGATGATCTTAAACTTGTGTTTTCAGGTAGATCAGATTTGTGACTCATAGGTTTTGATAGGGATAAAGAAATCAATTGCAACGAATATGGAAGTAGGGGCAAAAATTACACTGGAAAGAGACCCCTCAGCTTTTCGAATATTGAATTATTGTCGGAAGCAAGCATTTATGCATTGATATCTTGTACAGGGAACGACAGTTTAAATGGCCTATGGATTTCCTTCGAACGTTTAGAATGAAACAATCTGATTGGTCAGCATATTTACGAAGTTCGAATGCAAATCAGCCAATTGGATGGATGGACAGAGAATTTAAATACTTCTCATCATAAAAATTTTATGTTACAGGAAATATGAGAATACAGCATGTCCTGTCTAACATTAAATGTAAGAGTTTTTTTTGTATACGATCTTGCAAGAATTTAGGTATGCAAGGTCTCTCCTTTGCCATTTAAAAAGAGGATCTTATATCCAATCAAATGATCGTTTGAAAGCTTATTGTGGTTGTGGGACTTTGTGTATCCTACCATACTCTAGTGTAACTTTTAGTAGCATTTAGTACTTTTTCAAATAATTTGTTCGCTGTTTTTCGGGGAGACCTGGGGGCTTGGTCAAATAGTTCGGTTATTCGCTGACTTCCATGGATTTGGCGCGCGGGAAACATTATAATGGGACCCTGTCCTTTATGTTCATAAAGTCCAACTGAGTCTAAACCGGACTAAGGTGGGAATTATCTCGCCCGATCATTGCCAGGCTATAACTAAGAAGTTCAAAAGTACTAAGTAGTACTACTAATGTTGCGCTATATATAAACTCAAAGATCAAAGCAAGTATGCAAAGTATTAATTTGTAGTACTACGATCGCTAAGCCTATTAGAAGTACATGATGGACATTCGCATACAAAATACTATATTATTCATTTAGTAGTACTTCTTGGAATCGCCTTCCTAAACGCTTTTCGCACATCTTCGTCCGAAATTCTGTCCCATGCAAGTATGGCGCGGTTCACCATGGCCATCCGCTTCATCCTTGCTGTAGGACTCTCAATGTCGGCATCGTCAAGATCTTCGTCGTCGTCGTCGCCTTCAATCTCGTCCTCAAGCAGCCAGAGGTCTCGCAAGTGTCTCTTGAACGGAGCCATGATGCCGACGTCAAGCGGCTGGCACACAGCAGTTGTGTTTGGCGGGATGGCGCACAGGTGACTTCCAAGTTCTTCTTGGACGATGCGGTACCATTCTGCATTGACGTGGAACTCAAAATTGTCTAGGACGATAACTGACGGTTTGTTGATGTCACCGCCAAGTACTTCGCGCAGGTAGCGGGGCCAAACACAGCCGTCCATCCATGCGCGCTCTTGGACAGTATAGAAGTGCTGCGGCGGGAACAAAGGTACTTCATTCTTCTCAATTCTCCCACCAGGCTTCCCACGTATAACAAACATGATAGGCAGCCGTTTCCCGTCAGCACGAATTGTCAGCACCGCCGTCATGCGGTGGGCATGCTTCTCGCCTGCGGATATTTTCGCGTCGCCGCCGCGAATTGACCAGATAATTCTAGGAGGCATTTCATAATATATACCGGTTTCATCAGCATTGTAGCGACCATCGTCGTCGATCGCTTGGAATGCCCGGTGGAATTCTGCGGAAAATTCTTCATGCAAAGACGTCAACACTTCTTTCTTGTATTTCATTTTTGTTGGCCGTTGTTGCGTAAAGCGGTGTCGCTTGCAAAATCGTTGGAGTAGCCGCAGTAGGGAACTGTATGCGGTACCAGGAGTCTTGTTCAGCATGTAGTTGTTGAGCCATTCGCGATGATGTTTCTTCGTACAGTTGATGACGTGTGTGCATGTCAGTGCACGTTCGTTTTCTCGCATTTTTGTCATGTATGCGGCGAGTACAGCTGGATCGGGAAACTCTTCCTTTTGCCCAGAAATACCAATCTTCTTTCGTTTAACATTACCCTTGAAGCTGCCTATTTTGTCGGCTTCCTTTGCCCAGCGACGAATCGTTCGACGAGGGCGGCCAGTCAGCGTGGCAACCTTGTAGTCGGACATTGTCTTCAGGAGCTCCAAAGCAGCCCGGCGCTCGTCCACGGTGCTTGTGCCTTTGCAAATCTTGGTATTGAGTTGTGGAGGGCTCATTTTAATAAATGGAGCGCTGACGCTTGCTACAACTATTTAAATTTCTTGGAGCCAATGACAAAAAATCCCGCCAATTAGAATGGCCCATTTGATCCCTGCACTTCTATTGGCTATTCGGTTTAAAAATTGCGCCTAAACTTCGACAGGCCACTTAAACTGTCGTTCCCTGTACTTGGAATCTCATGTGTAGGTCGCAATCAACAGAAACAATCAGGTAGCTCATATTTGTATCGCAATATCTAAGTTAAACATATTCGTCCACATATTCAGAGAAGAAGATGCAATAGGAATTACATTCTACAAAACAAAGACACAGCAAGAAGGTAGCTATAGTATTTTCTTTATAAAGGTTAAGTATAGTATATGGACGACGATGAAAGAGCGAAGACATTGTTTTTCAAATCCGTTGAATTCAAGATTTTGTTTGTATGAAGCTTTGGGTTTGAACTTGGCATGCAACAGTCAAATATTAAATGGTCCTTTGTTTCCCGGATCCAAACAAAAAGTAGTAAGAACTTTTTTATTAACCCGTTCGTGTGGGCCACCATACGATTCGATTCGCAGGTTGACGGCTAAGCCAATGAAAGAGACGAACAGTAGGATAAATCCATAGTAATTTGTCCGATCAAAACCCGTCATTTTGAATTTCAACTAGCAATTAAAGAAAAATCACCCACTGTCGTGCGATTCGTATTGTAGTAACAATAAATTCTAGCCAATCGTAGATAAGACCGGTGTACTCACTTCAACTTTTTTTCGACAATAACCGTTAAATTCAAATCCACAACACGTCACATCATGCGATGAACTTATCTATACTGTGCAGGACCAGCGGCATCGAGCGGCGCAGCTGCATGATCATCATCACCAGAAGCAACATCAACATTGACGGTCGCGTGCTCATCGGCAACTTCCTGGGCATTCACATCAGCAACTTCGGGGACTTCGAGCGGCGGTTGCGCACCAACTTCTGGGACTTCCACTTCGCTTGCGCATCGGCAGCTTCCAAGACTTCAAGCTACGCTTGGGCACCATCAGCTACCTGTACTTCGAGCGGCTCTTGCGCACCAGCCGCTTCTTGGACTTCAAGCGGCGCTTGTGCATCAACAGGTACCAATACTTCAACCGGTCAAACGACGGCAACAGCTTCTGTTGGCGTCGGAGAAGCAAGATCAATCACTTCGACTGATACGGGCGATACATCATACGGATGAGACGGTCTTCATATGCTTGAAAACAGCGCTACACTGATGACATTCGTTGTCTGCAACGTCTCCGAGTCATTGTTTCCATATTGTTGTTTGCTGGTGAAGCGGCCGCGGATGCTGCTCAAACTACGATCGGTGTCAACAGCGACCTTCGACCTCCTCAACATGCATGGAGTGAATTGACATCATAAACAGCCAGTGGTCAAGATGCAATCAGGAATGGTAGGTGTCCCGTGCCAATTGTTCCAGAAGTCCGGCAAACCGTTGTTGTGGCAGCACAGTTTGAGGTCTCCCAAGAGATTGCTCCACAAGCGCCGCCAGAAGTCATTGATGGTGTACCGACCACATCAATCGAAGTGATTGATCTTGCTTCTCCGACGCCAACAGAAGCTGTTGCCGTCGTTTGACCGGTTGAAGTATTGGTACCTGTTGATGCACAAGCGCCGCTTGAAGTCCAAGAAGCTGCTGGTGCGCAAGAGCCGCTCGAAGTACAGGTAGCTGATGGTGCCCAAGCGTAGCTTGAAGTCTTGGAAGCTGCCGATGCGCAAGCGAAGTGGAAGTCCCAGAAGTTGGTGCGCAACCGCCGCTCGAAGTCCCCGAAGTTGCTGATGTGAATGCCCAGGAAGTTGCCGATGAGCACGCGACCGTCAATGTTGATGTTGCTTCTGGCGATGATGATCATGCAGCTGCGCCGCTCGATGCCGCTGGTCCTGCACAGTATAGATAAGTTCATCGCATGATGTGACGTGTTGTGTACTGTTCATCTCTTTCATTGGCATAGCCGCCAACCTGCGAATCGAATCGCAGGGTGGCCCACACGAACGGGTTAACAGTCATTTCGATTAGAAATAGAAATACTATAAGAGTAGAGTACTGTTCTGTACACACCACTGCTGGAGATGCGCTAAGATCTTAAATGTTGGAGATAATTAAGTTGTGATGCGAATCGATAGACCGAAAAATTTTGCACAAGTTAGAGTGGACACAAGTTTGTGTCCACTCTAACTTGTGCAAAATTTTTTTGCAACTTGACAGAGAGCTCTACATCGATTCATCCAACTGAGATGGTAATGAGTGGACGATCCAGCTTATTTGATTGACAGTGAGTCAAATATTGCTCACTCTGTTCGGCCTGTTCTGTTTCTCATCAATGTTTACATCGCTGGACCAATTTCTCTGATTGAAGTACTAATTTTAGATTTAGAGGAATGAGCCTTAACCAGAAGATTCCATGCATTGCCACATTCATTCAATTAGATCAACTGGCTGGCCCTGAATAATACTGCGGTCATCACGCCGTGTACCAACCCACTCCCTAATCGACACGTTACTTTCAATCACAAATCATGTATGTACCAAACAAGAACTTGCTGGCCGCGATGTCTGCCAAAAACAGTTATGAGTGAATGGATCTTTGGTAGACAACATACATGATGTTGCGTTCTCGAATACGAGGGTCGCTCTGAATTGCTCGCTCAACTTGTCGCCAAAGTGAGTCGCTGCGAATGCCAACAGCATGACGCAAATGTGCTACGGCTCCATCTATCAAGTCATTCGAAGGTTGTCTGATTGCCACGTGCACGGCTTTGATAGCCCGCTTGAGCTAAATGCTTTAATGAAATCATAATTCAATGATGAATGGTGTACCTCGGAGAACTGATTCTGTCGCCGTTGCTGCCACAGGAACAGGATCAATGTGACAAACAGCACAAAGACAACAGTGGAGTACTCCTACGAAAGGGCAAAACGTTGATTTTATTTCAAAGCGACGAGACATTACCACAGCAAAGTCTTGCACGTGCAATTGCAAGTAACACATGAGAGATACATTGTCGCGGCGTAAGACAACATCGCCTTCTCCAGTAAAATACAATTTACTGTGAGTTTCCTTGATTCGTTTGACTGCCTTGGTGAAAGCAGCATCAAATGCAGCTGAGTTAACTTTGTTCCTATAGTCTTCACTCACACTTTGTGCATCAAGCAATTCTTACCACATAGCTTGAGTCTGGAGATAAGCTCGCATGTCAAAATTTTTCACAGTAACATGCTCAACGGCCGGTACAGCCGTTATCATCGCAGATAGCATGCTGCTGTTGCACAAACTTTGACTTGCTTGCCTCGTCAGGTAACGATCGAGCAACTTTGTCATCAAGTCGGCATCACGTTTCACAGTCTCAGGCTCCATGCAATCGTTCTCGACTTTCAGGAATGGTTCTTTGCAGCTCTTGAGCTCTCCATTAAAGCAAATTCCATGCTGCGGACATGGGTGGCACAACTCCATACCACTTGAATTTGAGTCGCAATACGGCATCGAGTTGATGTAAATCAACATGAGGAGGAAACAGACGACTAGCAATCCGACGCCAACCACAAGAGTCACTAACCATTGGGACCAAGCCCATGGCGCAGGTTTTCGTTTTCCAGGTACAAAACGGGGAGGATTAAAGTAGTCGTGGTAACGAGAGTCCTCCTAGACGGTCATGAATCAAAGGAAGATGATGAAATTGGCGACAAACCTCGATCGACGGACTGCTTTCCTCTTTTTCTTCCACGTTCTGGAGATGTGTATATCGGACATCGTTCTATTTCAAATGATGATGGAAAAGGAATGTGATCTACCTGTGGCGTTGGAGTTGACACTTCTGGGGAGCGGAAAGTTTGAAATAGCTTACGACGTTCAAGAGGTGGAGAGGTAAGTATTGGAGGTTTGCGCCTGATTTTTGGCGGCGATGAAACATTCTTTCTCTGACGAAATTCGTCCGTATCAGCAGCAGGTCGTGGTGCTTTCAGTCCAGAATGCCTTTAAAAGAAGTCAAAAGGCGTCATACAAGGGGCACCTACTTGAGAGCTGCAGCCGTAATGTCTTCTCCTTCATAAAATCCTGATTTCTTCGTGTATTTACTCGGCTCTGGGGATACCAGGGGGGGAGGTATTGGCTTCGTTGGTGTCGGCGCCTATCGAACGGAGGTCAAAGCAAATACATCAAAGAGATCTTACTTGGACAGGCTGGATTGGTCGAGCAGGCTGAGAGGGTTGAGGAGGTTGAGCAAGCTCACTGCTGCCATTCTCTTGGTAGCATTCTATCGAGCAGAAGACCGTAGACTCAGGAAACAATCCAGTGCCAACAGCAGCAGCAATCGAATGCGTACAGGTGTAATGAACGGCACCGTTGCAGAAAATACACTTGAGCTTCACATCGCTGTCACTTTGACGGCAAACGACACATTTCGGGAGTGGCTTGTGTCGCTTGATCGGGGATTGGAACGCGGCAGCTTGAGCTGCTGTGTACTTTCGTTTGGTCGATGCTGCCGTGACTTTACTGCGATTAGTCTGGTCACTATTTTGAGTGGTAGAGGTTCCTTTCGTCCGTTGCGAAGCTGCATCACTTGCGCGCTTCTTCTGTTCGTTGAGAATCTCCTTGGACGGGTCAACGCTCTTCCTCATCGCTTGATGCCCTGTCGGATATTTCAAAAATGCCGGATAAAAACATGAACCGTCAAAGGTCATGACATTTCGACGGCAGACCAACGGTGGACTAAGAGTGATTGACGATGCCTTTCAAAGTCAAATCCCAAGGGAGTTCATGCACAACTGAACACTTATCGTGCGGTCATTCATCATACGAGTCACAACAGTCGCAGTTGGACTCCCTGCATTCTATCTGTCGTTGAATGCGACACTGAGGTCGTGGTCTCAGTTGATAAGTCATTCAAAAGCACCAGCTCGGCAATACTGTGCATGCACAAAGAGGCCTTTGGAATCCCTGCTTGGTGGAGTCTCTTCGATCAGTCAAGACTAAGACCAAGGATGACTATCCCAACTAAACTCATCCTATATTATGGTTCATTCTTATAGAAGTGATCACGGTGTCGGTCACTACATCGTTTGTTTCTAAACTCGTCCCCTATTTTCATGCAGCTAACATATATGTATCACTAATAGTACAGCAGAGATGGTCGCCAGCTCATGCGACCTGGACCGGTGCGGCACCAACAATAGGTTCGGATTGCTCTTCAGAGACCCATTCCCTGCATTCAAGCAGGTTAATCGACATAATTCACCCTAGGAACGTACCACATAGAGGTTCCATCCGTGGCTTCGGTGACGCGAATGCGAGGCTCGCGAGCCACGAACTTCGTCAACTGCGACCAAAGAACAGAGTCAACTCGAGACTTTTCAGCTTTGGTGAGCTTCATGAGATCGAGTACGTGGTTCTTGAGGAAAGCAGCCGCATATCGTTTGTCTTCATGGGAGTTGGCATGGACAATAAGCTCATCTTGAACAAGGCAGAACATTTTGTGTAGCTGATCAGCATGCTGTCAGAACAAACATTCAGCTCGTTGGCGTACCAATTCGGCGTCAGCTTCTGATTGTTTTTGGTCCCAGTATGAAACGACGAAACCAGTTAATACCAAGAAAACCGACGCCCAGATCTACGCGTCGTATCAAGTGAGTCTTCATATCCATTGAAGTGAGTTCTTACCGGAAAGTATTGGATAGCTAGTGAGGATGCTTGACATCCGATGGTCGCATGGTTAAGTGTGACTGGGATCGTATCAGTCGTGATGTTGAGCTTTTGGAGAGTTTTCTTAAATACCATGCCGTACGTGCGGGGGCCAACAGGGGCCCTAGGTGGCTGTAAGTCGATTATATTGGGTTTCTCCTACCAAATGGGATGTTGGCGCAGTTGCGTTGCAAGACCTTCAGTCGTGAACACGACATCCACAACTTTAGCATCTTGAACTGGCTTTGTCCAGTCCAAGTTGATCACGCGGGTGATAAAACTGTACTTACAATATGCCTCAGTGGCAGCTTTGCTCAAGATGGCTTCAACCATTTCGCTCATTTGAGTCGAGTCCTGTTTCACGAGAGCAGCAGCTTTGCATTCTTCGCCAAGAACGAGGAAGCTTTCTTCACAGTTCTCCAATTCACCGCCAACACAAATACCATGTTCAGGGCAAGGACGGCAATTGAAATCTACGACGTCCATGAGGAATCGAGAGAACAATCAATCTTACCATTGTCTGCCACGGTGTTGCAGAAAGGAAGTTGGCTCAAGTAGAGTTCAGTAAGGCCAAGCAAAACCGTGAAGACGACAACCAACATGACAGCAAGATGAACGTAGAAACGGGTCGTTTGAGGTTGCTCAACGGCGACGGTTGCAGGTTCTTCTTCCAATTTAGCGCCTCGGGTAGTTGTGTCTTTCACGACATTGTTGACAAATTCCACATTTGGCTTTTCGTAGATGTTGTCGGAGGGAAGTCCCTGTTGTTTAAGTTCGTATGCAGTGGGAGGTTGGTTTTCTTTTTCAATGACGGTTTCTTCTTCCTCATGATGCGAGCGTTCCTCCTTGCGGATCTTGGCAGCACGGAGTGCATATGCTGTGGAGCTTTCGCCTTCAAGTTTTTCAATCTTCTTTCCTTGGCGGCGATGAGTGAGGGTCGACGTCGTGTGCATAACCGTCGTCGATTCGATCACTTGTACTTCATCATCATCTGTGTCAGGGCGGATCTTTGGGACTTTCTCTGGCATGACAATGTCCGACTCGACCTCCTTGCGTTTCAAGCTCTTTCGACGCCCTTCTTCCGCATGGCGAGCTGATGCGAGGGCAATTCGTTCTTGCTGTTCTTTGGCGGCAATTTCTCGCGCCAATTCCAATTTACTGACCTAATAAGTCTGTTAATCTCCCCTCTTCACCGAACCATTCTTACAGGCGAGAGGACATCGGGATTGCCTTTTTCTTTGTGTGTATCAGAGGATGTCACTTCCGTCTTGGATTGGGATTTCGACTCGACGGAGGTGGTTTCTTGCGTTGTTTGCTCGATATGAACTTGGGTGACTACAGCAGCAGCTTCTGCCTTCTTGGCATCCGCTTTGGCCTTAGTTTGGCGAGGTTTTCGCACGGGGGGCGACGGTCTTCCTTGTTCCTTCGTCATCGACAAGCACTCAATTTGAAATTTGAAATCCAAGGAGTGGTGAGTACAACCTAATCGATTCACACTTGGAATTTGTATGCAACTTGAAGATTCGATGTCGGGAGAGAGCTGGTTTTTTGTTTTATCTTGGGATTTGTATTCATTGTCCACAATAGTCAGTACGTCACCACGTGGCCAAATATAGATTTTAGAAGGTTTATCCGGATAATAGTCACTTTTAAAATTGAAGTTCGCATTTCAAATATTATCCGGATTCGTAGTTCCCGCCTGTCAAGATGACCGAGATCGCGGCGTTGAAGGAACAGCTCCGTCTCGCAAAGGACAAGCTCACAATACGAAGACCGAGTCGAAGTCGATGCAGCTACGACGCAGCTGGAAGTGATTCCCGACTGTGGAATATGAAACTTGACATTGCCATGGAACAAAACTACGCGTTGGAGCAACGGCTTGCGTGGGAAATTGAACAGAGAAACCACGTCGAACAGTGCACGCGGCATCAAATACGGCAATTGCAAGAAATCCTGGAAGCTCTGTTGAAGCAGCAAGGCAATCCTTTCTCCAAAACAAGTGAATTCGTCCCGCAAACCCCGTCTTTTGCACCTCTGGTGACTACACCATCTACAGGATCTTACGTCTCGTTCCAGCCAAACAATCTAAGCCCACTACTCACAGAAGTCATGCATGTCCAGCTGAAATTCGCTGAAACAATGCAGTCTCTCAGCCAGTCAGTTCAAACCCGCGAGCATCTTCTTCATCCGACACCACCCTCAAGACAACGACAGCCTATCGATGATTCAGACTCAGACGATGATGCGCCGACTTTGTCCATGGCAACCTACACACAAGTGCTGAATCGCGAAGATACCCCACCGAGTTTTCGAAATGCACCGAGTCCGTCCCATCCTTCATCGCCAGTACGACGGACTGCTGATGTTTCAACAGCGACAGGGGAAGAAGTGAAAACGCCTGCCTTCATGTCACCTTGGACAGAACAAGTTGCGTCGGAAGAGATTTCGACGACGCCTGCCACTGATGAAAGCAAGCGTTCTGTGCACTTTTCAGACTTCGATGTCATGACCACACCAACAGTTGGTCGAGCAATTTCTTTCCAAGATTGCAATGACGACGATGAAGACGAAAGCAATCTTGGGGCCATGACACCACTGGAAACGAGTTCGATCACGAGCTCAGCATTGAATCGGTCGTCATTCCTCGCTGAGTTTGACAAATTCCGTCAGAGCCTTGCAATCAAGAGTCCGTCACCAAAGAAATCATCGGATGCATTTTCAAGCAAAGCCCAATGGAGTCTCGAAGCCCAGCGATTGAGTACGGAGCGAGCGCTTCTGAAACTCGAGCAATCTGGAACTCCGACCCAGTTGGCCGAGTTAGACGAAGCCATTGAATTCGCACGCAGTCATGTGTTAAAGTACAGCTAAAGCATGTTTACATGCGCGAGCGAGGGTGTTTGTAACCGCGCATTTCACGAGGCAACGACGTTTCGACGAGCTCAAAAATGTCGTGAATTCCATACCTACATCACGTTGAGTCAGACATGATCAATTTGTTCAGTTGGTACTTGTTAGGAGCGCCAGTTCGCCAGAGTTCTCGAGGATTAAGTTGGTTGTCGTCGTTGAGGAACTGGACTTGCATGTATTGTTGGTGCCATCTGATCATAAAGTCAATGCGAGGCGTTGGAAAGTTGCCGAGCATTTCAGCCATGTTCTTGAGGATGCACAGACCGAATGGAATGTCTTCCCAGAACAATCTACACGAAATCAATTATTTCCATTTGACTTCATAACGATGCCGTACCGACTGTCAACGGCAGGGTGGAAAGCGCCGGGAGACACTTCTTTCAATGGTGTGTTGCACCCGGCATAGCCCAAGTTCGTGGCAAAAATTGCCTTCAGAGAACTCCTATCGGCAACGTCGTCACCATACTGCTTGACCACACGAGCATCCATGGGGAGCACATCCGACAAGTCCAAAGCGGGAAAACGCTATTTCGGAGTTAAGAAGATGACATCATGACAAGAATACCTGCAAGAGTGCATACTTGACTTGTTGCAATTCGTTGTCAAGCATAGAGAGCTGTTCGGCCGAGAACTCATCAAAATCGGCGTCTAGAATAGAGTTATTTGTGAGGAGATGTCATGATAGAGAGCCGTACACAAAGTGAGGCCACGGCGAGCTTCCAACTCTTTCTTGGTGTACGTTTTCTTGCCGTCCCAGTCGCGGAAGATCGCGTAGTATCGAGCAGGGTGAATGATTTGATTCGAAGGCGTGAGTGTGAGATTGAGAAAGTTGGCGACTGTCGCGCATGGGATATCAAAGAGGTCTTCCATGCATCGAGCTGCAATTTCTTTGCGCTCAACTGGATACGCAGCAACGTAAAGACTTTTCTTGGGTCCGATGATCTTGGCTTCCTTGCCGTACGTGGTGGCTTTGCAGATCCATGGGATATTTTGAAGGCCAAATAGCAAATGAAGACGATTCAGACCATCAGCGCCGAGTGCACGCTTGGCAGCCCAATCAAATCCGCCTTGGGCAAAGAGAGCACCTAAAATGGCGCCCGGTTTCAAGTACGGGGCGATTTTCTCCAAAATGGGTGGATGCGCGTTGGCAGGTGCAGCAACAAAGATAATATCCGCCGTAGGGATTGCATTCTTGGCGTTCGATGTCACCATAGTCAATCGTCCGGCAATTTCTCCCTTGTCTTCCCAGCTGCTTCCTTTGGTCGTGATGCGAATCTCTTCGTCCCAAAGCTCAGGTTGGCGTGTCAACACATGAACACGGATCCCCTTCGAGGCAAGATATCCCGCTGCAACATGCGCTCCGTTCCCACCGCCACAGATACAAACCACTGGCGACGTCGTGGATGACTTGACGTTCTTCTTTAATTGAGCGCGGGCCGTCGCGACAGACAATGTCATGCTCTTTCTGGAGAAAGGACGATTCAAAACTGACCTGACGTGTCACACTAGTACTTTCTAGGAGTACTAAACATAGTACTAAAATTTCATACAGTGATTTTTCCAATGAATTTTCTCATGTACTTTCCGGCCACTACCGCAATTTCTGCTCACATAGGTAAATCACAAAGGTAGTTCTCTCTTAGTGCTAGCTAGCTGTCTTCTGACAAGGAATGCTAAATGCTAGCGGGAGGGTAGGACGAAGTCAACGTTACAAGGGATCTAGTCATTACTAGAGGTAGGCTTTGTGGACTGTTAAAATGGATTACGTCATCCTTTTGGCCAATGAAAATCCAATATTCATTGACGTTGTGCACAGGAAAAACAACACCCCGACCAGCTCCTTTGAACCGCGATTTTGGCTCGAATTTGATCCCAAAGACGCCTTCTATTCTAGCTCTTCCCTGGCGGCGAACTTCATAAATGCAGTAGATTCGGCCAGGATGAAGCTTTGCTGTAGATACTCCACGCTGAACTTCAAGAGTCGAAGTTTGGGATAAAGGGTTGAGGGGGTTTAGAGAATAGAATTGCCCAGCTGGAATAGAATACACTACAGACTCTGGAGAAATCCCTTCCTCGTTTCGGTAGTCTTTGTAGTGTTATTTAATCGTGGAGCCTTGTTGATTGGCGCACTCCAGTTAACCAAATCGTGTTGCTGCCGTAACTTGGTAGGGGGAAAAAGCCTTCTCCAATTTACAAACCTGACTTTAATGACACAACATGTCATTTGCAGAGAATTTATGTAGCATATGCGAGGTAATTCAAATTTTATGTCATTAAAACGAGGGAATGAGTCATTCTTATTTGACATATATTTCAAATAACCACTTTTTCGTTTCAATTGTATAGAGTATCTCCATATTAATTTTTTTAAATTAATATTTTTAAAATTAATATGTAGTGTCATTAAAACGAGGGAATTTGGTTTACTTTGCCGGAAGCCCTCATTGACAAGTGTTCTCCAAAGTAATGGAGGAAGCACCTTCCGCTGGAAAGAAAGGTCGCGGGCCTCGTCTAACGGATGCGCAGCGCCTGGAGATCCTCACGATCGTTGAATCAGCAGCAGCTTCAGAAGTAGAAGGCAAGAAACCCAAACTCTCCACGAAAAGACTAGCAGAACAGTATGGCGTCACGCAGGCTGCAGTGATCAAATTGATCAAGCAACGCGACAAATTTCTTGCGCGCTTTGCATCAGGAAGGCACGACGTCCGCGGAGACAGGCGAAGAGGAGGAGGCGACTCGAAAATGGGATTTGAGACGGAATTGTTTCGATGGATTTGCGATCTGAAAGCCACAGGAAGCACAGATCTTATTTCCCCATCAGTCATTCAGCAACAAGCACTCGTCTTTGCCAAGAAGTTTCCAAACATGGAAAAGTTCCAAGCATCATGGGGCTGGTACTATCGATTCTGCAATCGGTTTAATGTATCAGGCGGTCCCAACGATGCTGTACAAGTGCCCATGCCGCGCGAAATGGTCCCTCCCACATTATCTCCTTCTCTTCACGTTCACGTAGCCGTTCCTTGATGCAAAGTTAGCCTCAAAGCCTGTCGAACGCGTCGTTAAACCAAAAAGCCGACAGCAAGAGCTCTGTGATGTATGTCATGACGTCAGTGCATGCAAAACTCATCCAATGCAGGCCAAAGTCATGCTGGAAGCAGCTAAAAGCGGTGACATTGCGCTCCTTCAGTCGGTTCTCTTTGACGGCATGCAGATCGACCGTATTGACGAAGTAAGCCGCGTTGAAAGACTCTCAATCTCATTCTCGATTCTAGACCGGATGCACAGCGCTGGTAATCGCCACGAAAGCTGGCCACGTCAATATTGTCAAGTTTCTCCTTGAACACGGTGCCAAGCCTGATGCCACGGACGAAGTACGACCATCGCCGTCTTCTCCTCCTGACGGTCTCGCTCTTCTACTAGACAGGAGCGACGGTGCTTGTGCTAGCAGTCAAGATGGGTTTTTTCCATCTCGTCAAGCTGTGCTTGGAATCCTACGCCAAAGTCGACGCCACTGATGCTGTACGTCACCTTCTTCATCTCCCTCCACCTAATTTGCCACTTCCAGAGTCTCAAGACACCGCTCATTCTCGCAGCACAGCGCGGCGATTTGCCCATGGTGAAGTTACTCGTCAAGTTTGGAGCAAATCTCGACGCCACCGACGAAGACGATGCGACGGCGCTCTTCGCTGCGGTGAAGCACGGCCACGGCGAGATTGTTGACTTTCTCGTCAAGAAGGGAGCGAAGCGCGACTGCCGCCACATTGTATGTCGTCTCTCTTCCTCGCTGGACGTTTTACTGCTGTCGTAGGATGGACTGACGCCGCTCGAGATGGCGCAAACGCTCGGCTACACGGAGATGATCAAGTTCATGGTGCTTTAATAAAAGGTAAACTTGGTCGGACGTGCATCAAAGCGTCGAGTCGCGGCTTCCCAGAATGGCGCTGGCGTTGTCTTTGCAGGTGGCGGCGGTACTTGCGTCGGAGGAGGTGGCTGGAGCTGCGTTTGCTCTGTGTTGTCCGCAGTTGTGAGGTCAAGGGACCCTTTCGACTTGACGTAGACCGTCCGCGTTGGTCGCTTGAATCCGCCGCTGAGCGCTTTGGCTACGTCGATGCCCATTCTAAAATTAGATGACGACAGAGACGACGGCGCTCGAGTGGCTCGTGTCCGACCAAGAACGGTTTGCGCATGTCCTTTGTCGGCGGTGCGGCGGATTCCTCAAGACTGACTTTGTCGAGCGACTCCCGCGGTCGTGGAAGCAGCTCCCGCCGGATGGAGACGATGGCGTGTGTTTCTACAACGACGAGACGTTTGTTGTGCTGGAGACGCCACCCGCCGAATGCTCCCCAGCCGCCAAGCGCGTCTTTGCCGCCAATCAGAGTGTCTTTGCGGTCTGCGGCTGTCGGATCTCATGGGAACGTCGGCGAGTGATCCTCCGCAAGATCCGCATCTACGCCACGCGGTATAAAGACGAAATCGATGCGACGCTTGCGTCCAAGCTCGAGCAACTCCTAGCTACACGCCGTGGCGGCGACTTCTTGGACATGGACGATGGATCATTCTAAAGCACATATTCATTCGTTAGACGATCAACAGCGGCGTCGCCGTCTCGACGGGAAGAATGTCCACGTCGGCAAAGCCACGCACGCCGACTGTGTGCTGCACTTGGTTGAACCAGCGACGGACATTGACATACTTGGCGAGGTCAGCGGGCTTGGTCTTAAATGCGCGGTGGATGCTCCAGAAGAGCGCAGAGTCGGCGAGGGTTGGGCGGTTGCCGACGAAGTAGACGCGGGACGCCAGCGCTTTGTCCATGGCTTCCCATTGTACAGCGGGATTAAGGGGTTCAGGATGGCGCAAAGCAGTCGCGACGTCCATCCAGTGGACGATTTCCGCTTGTTCGAGGGCATCCTGGCCACACAGTTCGACTTCACGGTCGGCAGCGCGAGCAAAGTAGCGCGCGATCGTGTTGGGTTGGTTCATCACAACGTTGGAGACCTTCAGGCGGATGTCTCCATGTGAAGCAGAGCTAGTCTTCACGCCGCAGAAGCGTGCGGCGAAGCGAAGAAAGAGCGATTCGTCCGATTTGTCCAAGCTCAATGACATGACAATGCAAAGTTGGATTCTGTGGTGTCCGGAAGACTGGCATCTCGTCAAAATGTCGGTCGCACTTAGGAAACCTCCTCTGTCATGAGATGTTTCTCGTGGAGGGGCTCAGCGCTGCTTGGACTTCCGTCGCAAATGCGCCATTAAGATATCAAAGGATGCTTCTGCCTTGGCCTGGCCAACGCCGCGCATCGCCACCAATTCTTCCTTGGACGCCGGAGGATGCGCCAAGATGGTCTACTCGATAGAAAGTCTATGATCGCACTGTCGTTGGGGCATTCTTCGCACCTCGATGGTCTTTCTAGACACAATGTCGTCGCGCCGCAGTGGACCACTTCGCTTCTTAGCTTGTTGCTGGAGCGTCTGGTAGAGAATTTCGACGTCCAGGTTGGATTTCCATCCACATCGGGTCTGCCGCGGCACTTCAACTTGATGCTTGCTGTCGTCCTCTTCGATCAGAACAGCGTCGCCGCAGTTGCAATTCCGGCAACATTCGTCAAGAGGATAGCCAAAATGGCCATGGAGTATCTCGCGGCGGCACCCGGTCGATGTAACCAAGTCGATGACATCGCGGATGCCACGAGATGTGGACGCATCGACGAAATCGTCGCCTCCACTTCCGATGAATTCCGCGCGACGGCGATCTCCTGGCGCATAGAAAAGCGTGCAAACACTGGGCTGTCCGTCGCGTCCAGCTCGTCCCTACATGGACAATCGTCATGAATGTCGTGGCGATGCCGTACGATTTGCTGCATGTACCCTGATAGAGACAATGGAATCGAATGGTGGATGACATGGCGAACGTCGGCACGATCGATGCCCATCTACGAGTCGTGAAGTGTCAAAGGTCCGTCCATGATGGATCTATCGTACGCCAAAAGCAACTGTCGCACAGATGACCGAGGATTTGCCGTTCATCCAAAGATATTGCGCTCTTTTTCTCGCCGCGTCCGACATTCCTGCGGAAATGCAGCGTAACAGTATTGGAGAGTGCGAGTTTTACCTGCGTGATAAGGCTGTGCATCAATACCAAACGCCGCAAGACTCTTTGCGACACTTTCGGCATCCTTTTGGGATAATACGTAAACAATCGCGGGCTCTTTGGATCGAAGCATCGCCGCCATGACGGCAATCACGGAGGAAGTCTTGGGAAGCACTTGAAGACGCAGGTTCGGTCGATCGAGCATTTGTTGGATTGTAACGAGTGTTGTGGGAGCTGAAGCTGGGATTGGATATGCTGGATCGGGGAGAGGTTGCAAAGAGCGACCAAAGAGAGATGCTGTGGACGTAACAAGCTCAGGGACTGCTGTTGCAGTCAGGAATGTTACGGGGATATGTGCAAGATGGGTCTTGGAATACCGCGCAAAGTCCAAGTACGACGGACGAAAAGTGTTTCCCCACTCGACGACGCAATGTGCTTCGTCCAGCACGATGCGGGACAAGCGATTTGAGTCCACTACCGATTTGACTAGTGTTGCTGCGGATGGATTTTGTAAGATCATCTCTGGCGTCGCGTAGATAAGCGCTGTATGGTCGGGAATGCTTTGTGGAACATCCCCTGGTGTCAAAAACAGCGCTCGATCACTCAAACCGATGCGCACCAGGTTCTGCTTCTGATCATTCAATAAAGATCGCAGCGGCGTGACGACAAGCGTCGTTTTATTCTTGTCGAGAAGCGCTGGTAGTTGAAAGCACACGCTTTTGCCTGCACCTGTTGGAAGTTGCAAGAAAAGACTGTACCCGCTCTGTGCAAGGTTGATTGCTGCTTGCTGACATGGACGAAAGCTTTGGGAGGACGATATCGACTGGAGGAGCTTCAATGCCGACGAAGACCACGGAAAGGACGACGCTTCCCACTTTACGAGATGGCGCTGCATTCAGGTCAAATTTGAAAGTGAGCCATCAATAAGAGGGTTTCAGGGGTGCAGGGTTTAGGGTTCTAGGGTTTGGGGGATGCAGGGTTTATGGCCTTGTAAAATCGACAAAATTTTGATTAGACTGTGTGCACACTGCTCTAGCTCCATTTCATTGCAAAGTGGCAGACATCAGCAGTCGTGCTGATAGTCGCTGAAATAAGCATTGGTCTTCTCTGGGTCATTGCAAGTCTCGCATAGCCGCAATTTAGTCACGCTAACACTCAGATCGATCCGCTCTTTTGGGGGATTGGGGCTGGCGAGATAGAGAGACAAAGTATTGTGCTGAGAATTCAACCACAAAGACTCATGGGAAAGTTATGCGTCTCCCTTTGCTCCATGACGTAGATCATATTATTCCAATGTCTACTCAGTTCCTTTGAGTTTTCTTGCTTGTAAGCAAAGATTGCCACCATTTCGAAAGCCATTCGAATGGTTTCCCTTCAAATCCAGTCATCAACATGCCACTACAAGGACAAGAATCTGAATCACCCTTCGTCTTGCTTGCTTTGTACGCCTTGAGCCACTCCACGTGAGCCAACCTCATACGTTCATGCAAAGTCTGCAGTTTCTGATCAGTCTTGTGTAAATCTTCGAGGAACTGTAGGTGTCGGATTAGCAACCTCAGACAATACAACAGGATCGGTACCTCTATCTTCATTGACTGCTGTCAACTCTACGTCCCAGTATGTTTTTTCTCTTCAGCACCTGAAACCCTTGTCTTACTGGCATGAGTCATGAGCTGTCACGCTCGCTTCATTCTCGTGTACTAATCAACATGGACAGGTCGTCCTTGGACAGGTCGCCGATTCTGTTCACTGTCGACAGTCGCCATCAACATTTGTTCGTCTTATTTCGGTTGAAGTGCATGGACGGGCAAGCATTGGTGAGATGGCAAGGATGTCTCCCATCAAACATTTCTCGATTTGACCCGCAGAGCGACAGCAAGAGATCAACAGCAAAGGACGCCGTGGCTTGCTGCAAGACGCGGCTCTCACATGGCGACAAGCGCACCCCGAAGACCAAGAAAGCAACCTTGAGTGTACTGAGCATCTCACAGCTTTGAGGAATGCTTACACAGAAGCGAAGAATGTTAATTTTCAACTTTTAGGGCCTCAGGGCCAGTGGATGCTAAAGTCGAAAATTGGCATTCTTCGCTTCTGTGTAAGCATTCGTCAAAGCTATATGAGAGCCGCATCTTGCAGCTGAGTCAGCACTTCAAAACTCCGGAGGTCGAGGGGAAACTGAAGGCGCCGACCACCAAGACCCAGCAGGTGGCGCGACACCAGAAAGCGGTCGCGATACGAATCCAGATCAAGTCCGAACGCGACACATGGACGCTGGCAGCTCAGATCGACTTGGCTATCTGCTTATTGTGTGCAGTGATAATCTCCAAGTCGTCTTTCAAGTTTTGGGCCACTATGAGCTTCCACGTAATGACAGAGGGTTAGAGCGTATATTTCGCAGGTACATAGCGGCCTTTCGCTTCAATAGACTGGGTTGATGGTTTAGGGGTGAAGGGTTTAGTGAAATATTGGTATGAGATCTTACAGGGTCACTTAAGTCGATTGACGACAAGCTGGAAGAGACAATGAAGGGCCTCCGAGACGTTTGCTCCTGTTTGAGCGGACGTTTCAAAGTATTCATATCCTTTCGATGCGGCCCAAGCTGCTGCTTCATCTTCCTTGACAACGCGCAGTTTGTCAATTTTGTTGCCACAGACGACGCATGGAAATTTGCCACCGCCATACTTGGCAGACTCTTTCAGCCAAGTGTCGAGCGCATCAAAGCTTCGACGAGATGACACATCGAACATTAAGATGCCTCCCTATTGATAGACCTTTGACAAAGTTTGCGAAGGAACTTGACATACCTGAGTGTCCTTGTAAAACTCGTTTCGAACCTCGAGGAACTCTGGCTGTCCCGAGAGATCCCAGAAGTTGACGCGCACTTCTAAGCCATTCATCTTGACTGGTTTCACGCCATAGTCAATGCCGATCGTCGAAATGTACTTGGACACAAACTTTTCTGCATCACCTTCACCTCAGATGATACAATTTGTAAGCCGCACCTTCGCAGTAGCGTTTGATGAAGCAGCTCTTTCCCACGCCGCCTTCGCCCATCGAGATGACTTTAATCCGCAGCACATTGCAAGTTCCATCTTCTTTCTCTTCGTTGTTGCCACCACCGGCGGTTCTCTTGCGCTGCATGACTAAATTTAGAAATAACGCATCGATTAATTTACAAACTACTTCTACTTCTTCGACTCTCCAACTTCTGCTTCAAGGTAGTACACCCAAGGAGGCAGATCTACCAACGCTGGGCACGTGATGAGAAGCTTGCCAGCGACCGGTTTAGAAGAGTCTTCGACTTTGACGACGACGGCTTTGGTAGATTTGGCGGGAATTGTAACCTGTTTCGTATTGACGCTGAATGCAGGATTGTCTACTGTGAAGATAAAATCCTTCGCGCTGTTGAAAACGTTCTTGAACTCAATATCTTTGGTCGAGGCAAACGAAAATGGGCCTTGAGGGAGAGGCGGAATACTCTGTCCTTGTAGCGTGCACTTGTATTCTCCGCCTTGGTCTGATGAGAGAACCAGCGTATCGCGGATTTCGCCCAGTGCTTCGGGCTCAAATTTGATCTGGACCGTGCACTCGGAGCCATCCCAGTTGGAGGGCTCAACTTTGACAGTCGGATTTACATTGAAAAACGTTGGCTGCTGCACCGTGCACTTGAATTCACAAGGTTTGGTGACATAAGTTTGGAACCGGAAAGCTTGGGTTTGACAGCCACCAAGAGGAACATTGAAGTAAAGGATGCGCTCAATTCCAGCAGGAGACGTACTCAGCTGTAGCTTGTAGTTGTATTCGCCGAGCTGCAAGCATTTAATGGACAAATCCGCTTCGATTGGCACGCCATGCAAGAGTGGGCGGTATTCCACTTCAAACGAACCTTCGGTTCGTCCTGTGAGCTCCGCAACACGACGCACTCGAATGCACGGTGACGAGCAGTGCCACCATTTATTCTCTTCGAAATCGATTGAAGTCGTTTCTGGAAATGGATTCTCAATTGTGATGAGTTTCTTGACACTTTGACGAACAGGGGCATGGAAGACTAGCGTGTCGATGATTCCAGGGGCCGTCACTTCGACATGGACGAGGTAGAAAATGTATTCACCAGTTTCTTTGTTCGTGAATGTCACCTTGAAATCGTTTTGACCTTCAATATACGCATATACTTTGAGTCCATAGTCGCGGTGAGAGCTCGGTGGAACCGTGATGGTCTCGGCTCCTTGGACAAAAGTGGATTTGTTGGTGTTTTCGATCTGAACATGGAATATTTGAGCCGTTTTGAGCCAGTTCTTGATAAGTAATTTCATCGCGAGCGATTTCTTGGCTGGGGTCTTGAAGCGCAATGTGTCGAGTGCTTCAGGCTCTGTCGCAGTCCCAAACAAGTTGTAGCTAAGAGCTGATCCATCTGGAATGGCGATGAAGAGGGAGCCCTCGTGCCGTTTAGATCGTTCGCGGTTGTCATTAGGTAGTTGCGTCATGCTCAAGGGGTAAAACACCACTGGTAGAGTGGCTTTGCCGCCAGCAGATACTGCGATATTTTCGACGCAATGCCAGTGCTCTCCAGAGATTGCAGGCAAGAGATTCCACGGTTGGTTCGTCTTATTTTCGATAATAATCTCGTTGACAGCTTCTATGCGCACCTTGGATTCGAAAACGAGCTCTTTTATTGACGATTCTACCATCGCAACACACGAACCAGTGAGTGTAAGCGTGACAAAATCGCCGCCTTCGATGGCGCAAGGAATTTTCTCGTGTCGAATGTCGTCATTTATCTTTTGAGGGCAGAATGTAATTTCAAATTGCTTGTCTTGGTTGGGCAGAATCAATCCATCCACTGGTGAAATCGTGAAATCTTCGCCGAATCGTTTCAAATCCCATTGGAATTTTGCAATAAGATCGCCGCGATTTTGCAGTAAGATCTTCCGAATCAACTGCGAGCCTAACACGACCGACCCGAAGCCCAGCGTCTCAGTCTCGAGTTGCACATCCATGCCTTGGCACCATCCAGTCATTACCAGCAGCTTGCTCCTCGTTCCAGCGATGCTAATAGCCAACTCTTCTTGAAAAGATTGGATACGTCGTGTCGGTGTAAAACACAATTCAACATCTACAGACTCACGAGGTTTGAGTTGAATGTCGCGATTTGGGAATATTGTAATATCCTGACTCGCTGTGCTGAGGTCGATAGACGTCTTGCGTTTTGCCCGGTTAAGCAATTTGATAAAGCGTGAAACTGACTGCCCGATCTGAAGTGTACCAAAATTGACCATCTGCTGTGGATTGCCGACTAATTCGACCTTTGGGTAAATACCTTCTCCTGTGATTATGACGTTGATACTCGTCGTGCCATTAATTGTGAACGGAATCACATCCTTGTACAACCCTTCTCGACGGGCAATGAACGTAATCGGCACTTCCAGAGCTTCGTGGGGACCAAGTACTGTAGGTTGCACTTGAACGCGTAAATGTGACATCTTCTCGAATGAACAGTCCAAGCTGATGTCCATTTCCGCATCTTGGTTTGCAATTCTTAACATAATAGTCTCGGCAATTGGTGGTGCGTCAGGCTCAGCTATAAAGCATGGACCAAAGTCATGTGAAAGGAACGAAAAGTCGACGGCTGGTGGCACTGAATTGCCGCGGAGTCTTAGATAGTATTCACGGGAGCCAGCTGTCGTGCAAACAAGCTGAAGCAACTCAAGTGATGTTTGAAGTGTCGGAGCAAACGTGATATTGCATTTGACTTTATCATTCTTGCGAACAGTACCATTCATTGGCTCAATCAAAACCATCGGATGCGATCCAGATCCCCAGTTAACATTGAATTCAAAATTGAACTTTCCAGTGTTGGAAATAACAAGCGATTTTTGGAGCCTTTCATTCACGCGAACGACTCCGAAATCAATCCATTGGATAGTATTGGGTTCAATGGGAGGGGCACTAAACGATCCTTCACCCTCCTGCAGAATCACAATGTCATGAATGGCATATCCTTCGCCCTTAATATTGAGGCTAAGTCGGCTAGGTTTCCTCTTGATATGACAATTGATATTGAAGTTGTACATCTTCTCTTCATTTGGAGCAAACTCCACTTCGATGGGACATCTGCCGTTGGGCGGAACAACTCCAGAGAGAGGATTCAAACTCACTACAGGTTTTTCGCCTAAAATGCTGACCTTGTCGAAAACAAAATTGAACGGCAAATGTTCCTCATTAATGAGGTAGACCGTGTTGGCTGTTTTGCTGCCGAGCAATAGCGTACTGAAATTGACACTACCTCGATCAAACATTACTCGGGGCTCTGATGTTGTTCCAACAAATAAAAAGAGCTGATCCACTTGGAAGTGAGCAATTTTCAGTCTCCAGAACATTTCCTGTAAATCCATTTGCTGGGGCGTGAATTCAAAGACCATTTCGCATCGCTTGCCTGCTAGCATGAGACCTTTCGGTGTAGCGCATCGAAAACAAGGATTCACGTTGCCTTCAGCCACCCACGAAAATTCGTAAGAAATGTTGGTGGGGTTGATGACGTAGAACCGTTTGGTGTTACGCACTCGGATTCCCAAAGACTCCATTTCGACGACACGGACAGAAGGATCTAAAGGTCCCAACTCCCCCGAAGGACCAGCCAAGTTGAGAGCTCGACGTGCAGGATAGTCACTTTGCTCCAAATCTACATGACAAACAGGTCGTAGAGATGCTCCTTGTACTTCTATAACATGTTCTTTGCCGTTAGACATGTGGCATGATAGTTTGTACTGAGAGTCGTACACCTCCAAGGGAGCAAAACGAACCAAAAATTCTTGACTTTCTCCTCCACCAATGTCTCCACTCTCAGGACTTATGCTAAATGGCATTTCTTCAGTTGCACTAAGGGCCTGCCAGCTCCACGAATAACCCAACCGAATTGTGCTTGGGTTCTTGATATTGATTTTGTACGTGCAGCTCTGGAACATATACGTTTTCTTGAAAGCAATGGTATGAACATCGCACACATAGTCAGCTCGATCTGCAATCGCAGTGACTTGCAACGTCAAAGGATTTAGATTTCCATCGGGCTCAAAAGTTGGTTCGGGTGTACTGGCAACTTGGTCGCTCGAGGCGATCTTCATGCTGTCATCCCAGTCTGTCAATTCGGTACGCTTAATCTTCTGTAATTGAAGTCCCATTTTTTCTTGAATCGAAACAGGACTTGTAGCTGGAAGAAACGATGCTCGAATCGCTTTCTGCGACTTGGGGAATAAGTGACCAACCGTTGGCAAAAACTTTATGTGTGGATGAACTGGCCAAGTAAATCGAACGACGTCAGCAGAAGAGTTACTTAGGACGAAAGGTATTTCTTCAGGCTTGGTCATATCGCCATCTAAATTCACGTCTTCGAAGTGCAATGCGTCTTCTTCTTTGAGTTCTTCGAACACCACGAAGTCACGATATCCCTGTCCGGACAATTTCACAATCGTTTCCTCAAATTGATTGTACTGTACACACAATTTCAAATTTGCACTACATGGCTCCTCATGAGCCTTAAGTGGTTTGAAAGTTATGTGGAATGTTTGAGATGCTTTTGGCTGCAGCGTCACGGAATTATTACAATCTGAAAACGAGAAATTTGAGCTCGACGGCATGCTAAATAGAACAGTTGCTGGTACGATCCCGTCGTTTCGCACTACAAGAGGCATCTCTTTTGACTTTCCGAGACGAACACGACCATATGAAAGCATCAAACTGCCGTTAGCATCTCGCGAGGTAGGTTTTTCTATTGTGACACAGGGCATTGTTCCTTCACCACGGACATCAAACTTGAGAAAACTACATGTTGGATCAACTCCATCCTCGACAGTAGCGGTGAAAAGAGCATGATACATTCGCATGGAAGTGGGCTTAAAGTGAACATTCACGTAACGATACTCGTGTGGAGGAATGTCCCAAACGCTAGGTTGTACAGTAAAGATTGGAGGATCGTGTTCTTCAACATCTTTGATGCTAAATTTGACTGATGCAAGGACTTTCGCTGGATTTGATATCTTGAATCTCTCCACGATATTCTTCGACACAATAATTGCCCCAAAGTCAAAGAGCTTTTCTACTTGTGCGAAAATGGCTTGGTTACGAGGATGCAATTCTTGATTGGACTCCAAGCCAAATGTTCGAATGACAGCTTGCTCTTCGAAAATACTCTCCATGTCATCAATGTTGATCCCAGGATAGCAACTTTCACCGTTCATTTCATATGTCAAAGCAGACGACTCATACTCGTTGTTTGGATCACGACCACTGATTTCTAATCGAACCATTTCGCGAAATACTGCAGCTCCGTGAGGGAGAAATGCAACGTCAAAAGTTAAAATTCTTCCCGGATCCAAGCATCCTGAGCTTGGAGAAATGCTAAATTGACCAATAACAAGTGGCTTGGGATCAACAGGTGAGTCTAAATTGAATGGAGTAACAGGCTCGCTCAGAGGGACCACCCGAAATTTAAACGTAAATTCTCCATCGTTCCGCAGCTCTACATGTTTAATCTTCTTTTCTTCATTAAATCTCATTGATCCAAAACTGATTCCCCGTGCTGGCTGCAAACGGAATTTGCTGAAGACAGATCGCACATGGAGCAAAACAGGAAATTCGTTGTAAATTTCTCCTGTCATAGTCTCCATAATGACACATTTGATATCTTTACAATCGCGAAGTGATACTTCAGACTCGCTCTTGAATGTCACTTCAATCGGTTGTGTCTTTCCTGGGGCAATCACGGCATCAAGTGGCTTGACTTGGAACAGATCTTTGTTCCTGCGAATCGAAAGCAATACCTTGATGTCATACTTTCCTCGATTTCTCAGTTGGAAAGTTTTTGTTGATGAATCACCGACGCGGAGCAGGCCAAAGTCGAGTATTCCATTCATTGCCTCATGTTCAGTACCGGTTTCCTCAAAAGAGCAAACATCAATCTTATATGCTTCAGCTCTGATGATAACACTTTCGTTATAGCGTGGTTGAAATGCAGATTCGGCGTCGGAATATTCAACTTTGACTAGAAAGTTGAATAGACCCTCTTTCATGGCAGAAAAAGAGACTCCAATATGTGTTCTTTGAGCAGGCTTGAGAACACCTTCTCTTGGCGCAAACTCAAATTCCTCTGGGGAATTATCGTGGGATAATTTCCACGCCACGGAGATTTCTGAAGTATTCACAATCGAAAATTGTTTGTCCTCATGACGGTGAAGCAATAGTCTTTCAAAATCTATGATTTTCTCGGGAGGTTCGCCGCTGACAGGAACTCCAGCAACTTCCAATGAAGGAATGCATCCAAGACATGAAATGGGGAACACAATAGGCTCGGGATTGTCAGCAATGCAGCATATGAGGGAATCCTCAACGAGGCCTTTGGTTGAGGGAAATGCCCACACGCATACTTCGGCTGTTTCCCCTTCATGGATTTCCAATGATGTAGGCTCAACAAAGAAAATTGGGCTCTCAACAACTTTTTCAAAAGCAAAATGCAGTTGACAAGTGAACTTGCTTGTATTGGAAATGCGGAATACGTCAGCATTTGTCCGCTTGGCAGCCTTATAAGTTTCAGACGCTATAGGTTCATTACGGCTATCAGGGGACTTTCCGATGAGTAAAGGGCCGAATTCGTACTGTGACTTGGAAAGCACATACTTCTTTTGTACAAGCCCTCCGTCTGATTTAGACTTAGCTCGGCTCATGAAAACATTCCTCGGATCACTGTTGATAGTTGGGACCGCACAACTGGCGCGACAAAACAGACTGGTTTCTCGTCTGCCCCCGACAATTTCAAAGCCCAGTGTGTTGTCGAAAGAACCTACTTCGTTTGACGAAAACTGAACCAAAAAAGTGCATTCTCCATGAGGTGGCAGGATCCAGCGCATCTTTTCGGCAGATATCTGGAAATGTCCAACAGGTTTTCGAGAGATACGATAAAGTGGCTTCTTGACGAGTTGAAAGGTCGCAGGCGGTGGCACCACTAGACGAGAAGATGCCAACTCGCGATTGAACCTTTCAATTGTAGCGAAAAGGGCTCCATGCATAACCAATGGTGGACCAACATCACTAAAACTGACTTCATTCAGGACTAATACACGATTGATTTTTGGTGGTTCAACGACAACATTCATTTCCGTCTCGATTGGAATACCATCTTGTCCTGCTTGGAGTTGAGATTGTTGTTCTTTTTCAGGCTTTGAATTCTGAGTAGTGTCGTCATCAGAAGCTAGGGCTACACTGCTGCGATCGGAGCTTAGAGGGGTTTGATCATTTTGTGGAGGCTCAGGTTCTGGTGGTGGTTGTAGAAGAATGTTGCGCAAGTCAATTAAATCTTGCGGAAGAGTTTGAATGTATTTGCTGAAAGCTTGATTGTCAAATAAAGATCGTAGCTTGGCAAGTATGTCTTGGCAACGCGATATCTCTTCATGCTGGTCGGATGACACTTCTTCGGGGTTGGATTCGATAGCGTCTGTGTTGTTTTCCTCTGTATTTGGCTCAGTTTCTTTTTCCAAATCATGTAGCTTTTCATTCAAAGACTTGATCATGACTCCGAGAAGTGCCTCGTAAATCTCTTCATTAAAACTCATAAGAAGTAATGTTGCCCCTTCTAAAGCATCCGCAACAGCTTTATAAGTGTCAATCCGTGGCAAAAATGGGTTGTCTAAACCATCCAAAACACTACCATTGGCCATGTCGTCTTGATGCAATCGTTGAAGTAAGATATCTCTTAGCAGGTCCCAAGTAAATGGAATATTCTCCTCTACTACTGGAGAAGGCAAATGTTCAACAACTTCCTCATGCTCTTCTTCCTTCTTCTTCTTTTTCTTTTCATGAACTTCATGCTCCTCAACAGGAGGTTCTACTGGAGGTGGCAGGTCCCACGGAAGTAGTGGCATCTTGAGTGCCTTCCGAGTTTTCTTTCCCAACTCGGACACTTCTTTACTTACCGCAAGCACCACTTCTTCGATAGTCCATACGGGATAATTTTCTTTTTCACCAAGTAACAATGCTTGCGTTGATTTACCGCAACATGGTGGTCCTATGATGATATAATCGCATGCTTCTTGCTTTTGTCTTCGAGACTTGGTTGGAACAACAGGCACATCTACCTCAGCAACCTCTGGCTGCTTGGTCAATTCTGGAGGCAATAGATCGCCAGGCATTCGCACCGGTAAGCGCAAGAAGTCATCATCAGAATATCCAGTAGCATTTCGAAGAATTTCTTCTTCCTCTTGATATTGAGTATCAAAGTCAACCGAGTACACTTCAATGGGGTAATCTGATTCGTTTTTCATCGTAATCTCTTTTTCCATCGGAGTAGCAAACGGCAAAAGTGGTCCGAGCTCAGCCATTGGGGGTGAAAAGCTAACTCGAAGTTCACTTCCCTCACCAGAACAGCTGATTGCCTTTGCTCGAGTGTTTGATGTAATTTTCACAGGGACCTTGAGGTGATAGAGCCGCCCTTCAAGGGGAATGAACTCAATTCGTACATTACATCTTGTTCCAGGGTGGAGAAGACCACTTTGTGGCTCCATACTAAAATAGCTCAAGTCTCTCGCTGATCCCATTGGTTTCTTGATGCTCCACTCGACACCGACGGGGCTAATGTTATTAAGCTGAGTATACATTACATGAGATCGACCGACTACTACTTGTCCAAAATCAAGAGATTCATGGGAGATATGAATGTCTGGTACAGTGACATTTGCTTTCAAAGTCAATAGGCTTGATGGCCCGTTTTTGACATCAAGATAAATATTTGCTCCATGGGGACCATGTCGACCATTCTTCCGAGCTTGAAATGTTACAGCAAATTCAATAGTTTTCTTTTCTGGCAATCTCACCACACGTTCAGGTTCAATAGAAAATCCTCTCGAGAGAGCCAAGTTCTTGTCAATTTGAAAACTCGTTGGTACCTGTCCAGTGTTTGTAATGTGGAATTTCTTTACTCGGTGAGTTCCTGAGACTACATTGCCAAAATCCAAGATGTACTGACTGAGGATAAACCCGCTGTCAGTGCCTTTGCTACTTGTATCTTCTGATTCGTCAACAACAGACTTGAGAGATTTCTTTTTCGTCACACTCTCAACTGCAGACACTTTTGATATGCTTAAAGCAGGCACAGTTATGGCTTTTGTTTCAGGGACAGGCTCTTCGATGACTTCAACCTCTGGTTTAGCAGTGAGTAGATACTGAACAAACAAAATTCGACACGCCTCAGTGTCGATGTCCAATTCGTCAAAATTGTTCATCTTTGAGATAGGATCCAATGATGAATTCTTTGGGGGAGAGTCTTTGTGTGGAGAGCCAGGACCTTTGGCAATGCTTCTTGCTGTTGTAGTTGTTGCAAATCGAGAAGTTGTTCGACTTGTAAATCTTGACGAGACACTCCCTCGTTCTGTCGCTATATTATCTTTGCTTCCATTGTTGCCAGCGCGGAGGGGCAAAGGTGCACGAGAGTTTGGTCGAATCAATCCTAGAGTCGTGGTCTCACAAGAAGCAGATGAGGGTGGAATGGTTTCAAGATTAGGATGCTCGATATTTTCTTTAGCCGACTTGAGTAGTTCACGCCATTTGGGCTGAATTCCATGCACAGAACAATTTGGGTGCATACCTCGGGGTAGATTGGCTGAAAGAGCTGCAAATATTCCGTGGCAATACATTTTGAATTCGACAGGTTGAAAATGAGCAACTTCAAGCCATAGTGCTTCAACCATAGACTGGGGAATTCCTGGACGAAAACGAACCACTATTCGATGTTTGTCATTTGCCGCGATGCGACCGGAAGTAGGACTAACTTCTGCGATACCAGGTCGACTGATCTTTTCCAAACTAATCGAAAAGCTGAAAGCAACTTTGCCGAGGTTTAAAATGCTGAATTCTCGATCCTCAGTCTTATTGTATACCACTGGCCCAAAGTCAATGTATGGTCTATCCAAACGATAGCTTACAGAGGATGCTTCACCAGAAAGTGTTAGCTCATACTCCGGTCCACCTTCAACCTCACAAGCAACGACACTCTTGAACTTCCTGTTAGCATGGCCATAGAAGATAAACTCTACAATTTCCGTTTCGCCAGGTTGAAGAGTTCCTCGAATGGGTAATATGTCAAAGACTTGGTTAATTGGAATATAGGGGCGTTTTGCAGTTGCTGCGGCTCTTGATTCCTTTTCGTCTTCAATGAATACCCAATGAAATACAGTGGTCACTTTTGAAACATTGGAAACTTTGACCGACAGCGACTTCTGCGTGTCGTTGAGGATGCAGCCAAAATCAATTTTTGAGTATTCAAATTCTAGATTGGGAAAGCTTATTTCACCTTTGAGATCAATGCTGTCCTTTTGAGGGTGTCCCGGATAGGATGTTGTCAACTTGCCGTTGATCAAACGACTGATATGATCGTCTTTGTATCCGGGATAAAATTCAACGTTAAGAGAAACACTTTCTTTTGGTTGAAGAACTGCTTCCCATGTATCAACGGAAAACGGAATCTGAGTTTTCAAAACAAAATTAAGCGGCAATTCACATGCGTTCGTCACAATCAAAGGTTGCAGCTGCGTCTCAATTTGAACATTGGGGACATAAATATAAGAAAACTGAATCCCATCAGGCTGAGATGTTTCCAGTTTGGGGTTAATGAAGTTGGCACATACTTCTGTCGAAAAAGCGATTCTTGCATTCTTTTCCTGTCCAATTCGAGTTTCACACACCAATTCCTCTCGAATCAACCCAGCTATGCTGCTAAAACCTCTAAAGAAGAAAGTACATGCAGTCCTCGGTTTGAGCTCAATTGTAGAAGGGAAGACAGTAAAAACTGGAATTGGCTCGTCGGTGTTTTGAGCTTGAACCTTAGCATTGACCTTCTGAAGAGCTTTAAACTTTTGGAGAAGCTCCTGTTGCGCAAGTTTTACAGTTTTATTCACCCATGTCAATGTTTGACCCCTTTTACCTTTGTTCTCCAAAGTGCAGCTCCACTCACATTGTTTATGTGTCATTTGATATTGGAAATCAATAAGCTTCATATCACTCGGGGACCACATTGTAGTGCCACTGCCTTTTGCACTCAAAGGAATCGAAATGTTTGGACCTTCCATGACCAGAATATGTAGCTGCTCCTTGAAAACCACTGTATCATCAAGATTGGCTGTGACAATTACTTCAACTGTTTCGTTTGGTGCCAAGACGCAGTCCTTTTTGTCCACATTAAACTTGCTTCTGGCGTTGCGAATAAAAGTTTTGAAAGTGGCAGGGATCAAACTTTTGTTTGTCAATGATATTTTCCTCGTATGATCAACGAGACAAGAACAATTGCCAAAATCAATCGATTCACAATCCACTTCAACAATTGGGCCTTTGCCAAGCGCATTGAGTGTTACAGCCAAAGGCAAGTCTGTCGAGCCAGCAATTTGAACATGCATGGGCAGGCGTATGCTTCCGAGCTTTTCACATATAAGCGCCACTCTGATATCTTTTGTGCAGTTAGGGTGAATAACGCCGCTTGGTTCATCGGGCACGAAGGCGGCAACTACTTTGGAATGCTCATCTTGCTCTACAAAGTCATATTTTGCTGATAGATTTGGGCTGGTGTTGGTCAAGCTGAGGACTTGGTAATGGGGGTTTCGTAGGAAGCAGTCCCCATAGATCAGCTCAGAACGAGCCACGTGCACTTCTGGTGCGAAGCACTGAGCTGTAACAGGAATGTTGAGCAAGTCTGACCCAACACCTTTGACACTTACGACCAAGAAATACTCGTACTGCTTGACATTCACAGATGTGAAGTCAATGCAAATGATTTGCTTCGCAAACGGTGGAAGTACACCTTCCGACGGAGTTAATTGGAACTCTTTGTGCTTGTACAAGCCGTCTTGAGGAATTCGAAGTTGATACTCCATCGCTATTCGAGAAGTATTGCAAAGCGTCACGTGCTTCGTTTGAAGAAAGGCATAACTCACAATTCCAAAATCGATTTTATCCGTGTCGAATTCAAACATGGGAGGAATAACATGCGCTTTGAAGCGTACTCGGAGCAAGTCATCCGATCCTTTGAGTTTGAAATTGAAATTGATGCTGATTTCACCCAGCACAGCTGAGCTAAAAGTGAGAAAGATTTTGCAAACCTCGTTTATGTCTAAGACCCCGGATGATGGCGAAAATTTGATTTCAACCCCAGGAGGCAATGGGATTTGGATGAGCTCATAGTAGGCAGGGATTTCACCTTGATTTTGGATGCTGAAGTCATGAGTTTGAGGGTCATTAATGAAGACATCGCCAAAATCAAATAAGTCGTCGTAGAGGATTGAAGCTTTGGGTCCTATGCCCTGTCCACGTATCTGCAGAGGCAATCGCGTGTCTCGACCTGACACGTCCAAGAAGGCTGTGCAAGAATAGAAAACAGCTGCTAGGGGACTGAATGTAGCTGTAACTTCGATTTCAGAATGAGCCCAGATTTTTCCCACGGATGGCTCAAGGCTGAAGCAGTCATCAAGAAATTGCATTGGGTCATCTGCGACTGCTTTTCTCAGGTTTTTGTACTTCCGCTGCAAAATTCCGAGTGCATCTATTTGTTCAGCGTCGCATTCTGGTTGTGTTCCTTGAAGCTCTTCAACTTCTGCTTCCTCCATACGGGCCAGTTCACCCAAAAGTCTTTCTCGCTCGCTTTCCTCGTTTCTTTCACCAGCAAAAGCTTTCCAGGTAAATTCAACGGGATGATCACTGGCATTGCAGATTTTGATTCGTTTGCGCGATGTCAGCGTAATGTACGCAGGATGTGGCTCCACCATCGGATGGCTCAGATAGACTTCGAGATTAGTTACTTCTCCGTACAGCCGTACATAAGAGCATCGGTTGCTGTCGTCTCGAATTTCTAGCTCTCCTTCACGCTGGCGGGTGTGCTGTGGATTGAACTCGATTTCAATTTGAACAGCCGCTCCGATGTCGAGGTATACTGTCTCGGGCATAATTTTGAACGACGGGGTTGTCGTGAAAACGAATTTGGCGCCTTTCGTCCCGACATTGTGGACTGTCATAACTTTGGAGCACTTGATCTTTACGGGACACGAACCAAAGTCGATTTCATCAGGAAATGAAAGAGCAGCAAAAGTTCCTCGAGCTCGAATCGGGACTAGAAACTTTTCACGTTCCGTGCAGCATACCAAGTCCAGGGCGTATTCTTTGCGCTCTTGGGGTAGAAATTCGATTTGGAAAGTCACTTCCATTCCTGCTGCAATCTTCCCCTCCTTATCATTCGCATTGCATCTCTTGACTTTGAAGAAAGGTGAGTCTGGCGGTTGTATCTTTATGCGCCGTGCGACCGAGTCGTTATTTCGCATTGAAAGCTTTGCGTAGTGCGTGTTGAATGGAATGTACTCGTCAAAGAGTATGACACCTGGATTTGGCTCAAAGAGCGGACGATCGATGGGAACGGAGGAAGAGAGCTGGGAAGTGTGATCTTCCAACTTCATGAACTATCACGGCCTCAGTTGAGTCTATGACCAGGCGGTCTACCTCTATAATTTGTGGGACTGTAGCTCGTATCGACTTCGAGCTTTTAGTTGTAAGCTCATGGAGCAATTGACTCGGTCGCTATTGGTGATTAATAAGTAATCTAAGCAACACAGCACTATACATACCAGCTTTTCGCCTTCGTCTCCAGCTAGTCGCCCCCAAGTAGGCATGTGGTGGCTGGACATGTCCTCGGTAGAACTGCTACCCTTCTACCACGCCTGTTACGTTTCGTGTGACTCTTCAAGATCCAAATCTTAACCTCCAGTATCCGGATGATTCTCTATAGTTTTCGAAGGCAATTGTCGACGTTTGACAGGACTCGATCATCACATAGAGCGTGGATGCCAAGGGATATCCAGTCAAGAGAAATATGGCGAAAGCATTTCAGCTGAATGACCTTGTTGACAACTTTGGACATGTGAAGCCCCTCGCCTAATAGAGTGAGGAGACGTCATAGAAAATTAACCGGACCTCCAATTATATCCAGAATTGTTGGCGCCACTGCAAAAAATGAAATGAAGCAGTACATATCAGTGTCAGCATCTACTTGCCAAGAAAGTGGACTGGATCGAACATAATAATAAGTACCTTCGAGGTAACACAAGCCGGCCTTTCGTAGAGATGTAAATGCCCGACGAAACGCAGAGATTTTGTTGATCCCTGGGGGAACCTAAGAAGTCATGAATGTCACGAGATGGTCTAATACTGTCAGCCACCTGCAAAGTAGGATCGGAGCTATTTACAATTTCTTGGAATTGAAAGCGAAACAGCGATTTTGGCTCAGCTCCTGAGCTAATGTCAATACGAACTGATAAATAGATGCTACCTTGTACACATTGGAGATACAAAGCCACTGCACATGCCAAGTAGTCTTCATGGGACGTAGAAACTGGAATTGCGTCCGGAGGCGTTCCAAGGAACACGCTTTTGAAAAGTGACTCAACTGGTTGCTCCTCAAGATCAATCGTTGGTGGAGCCTATGAATGCATTGTGAGGATAATGTGACAGTTGAATATCAACATGAAGACACGGCTTCGAGTAGACAGTCGTAAACAGATGCCACACTTCGACCCAATGCAAGATCTCTTCATTTGGATCTTCAATTGGTGTAACATTGGAAGCAATGATCTCAATTTGACCCAGCCATGCGGACAGCTTCAACTTTCCTTGAATGCGAACTAAATCACCAAGAGCAACTCGTCTTAGCGTTTCATTCCACTTCACAAGACTTATTTCGCCAGTGCCGTCGTCAAGCACATACTCCACTAGATAGTTTTATTCTTACAAAGACAGGTGTTTCCCCTACCTCGGTCTGTCTTTGGTTGAACACTTGTAATCCACCCAACTAGCTGCACTCGCGTTATGATATGGTCTTTCAAGCGGAAGAACATGTCGATCTTTCGAACTTGGTCGCGTAAATGGCAGACTAGGAGCTTCATGTGGCTCTAATTCATATGTATGGTGTTCATTTGCTGGAGATCTTACCCAATTTAGCGGATCCATCGCTCCTCCAGCAAGTACGCGCTCTTTGGGAAAATGATTTATGACATATTATACGGAAAAATGATCGTTATCCGGATTATTTCTACTTTCTGGAGGATCGCGGCAATAGCGCAAAAGGACGGCGGACCTGTCATCTCCAGTCACGCGGGCTGCATCAACTACCACGAGTCTTACTTGATAGTTGGTCGATGCTTGCTTTTGCTCGAGTGCTGACTCGACAGCTTTGAGTTGGGCTTCAATTTCGAGCTTTCGAAGCTCCAACTCATGAATAGAGGTGGCTAGTCCAATCTGACATGACTGTAGCATTGGGTGAACGTACTTGTGGTCAATGACGAACGAGACGACACAGAGCTTCCTTCATGTTTGCTTGACTGAGAGCTGGCACGAGACAGCGACGTCTTTGAGCTCGAACTTGACCTTGAACTGATTCGAGATGATGCGTTTGAGTATACCGACACGTTCTAGCAAACATGATTCGAAATGAGGTCGGATTTTGTCATACATCATCATCCATCTTGAGTTTTTCATTGTGTGTTGACTCTTCTGCGCTGCTGGACAGCTATGAGTTGGCTCTTTTCATTGCTTTACCTATTGGCACGCGGCGGCATCTCTTCAGTCTTCGGCATGATCTCTTGTTCGTCTGTTCGTCTAAATATATCTACCTCTATAAACGTATATGAGACCCCGGCAAACAAAATGATTCATAGGCCATTTTTCGACTTTTGAGAAAATCAACTTTGAAGCCGGAGTACCACTCTGTTTTCCTCATCCACTTCTTTTGAGAAATGGCCATAGAAAGAAATGGACATTAACTACAGAAATCATTATATTCCAGACAAAAGAACAAAATGAGTGATCAAGGTGGCAATGGGTCGGCCTGGTGTGCTGAAGGCTCGGACGAGAGTGAATATTGGATGACTCGACAGCTCTAGCGAAGACAATTTCATCCAAAATTTCGTCAAAATATTTTCCGGATAATCCGGTTAAAAAATCTATTTTCTGTGTTTGAGCATCTTCCAGTGCGTTTCAAGCCAATCGGATGCCTGTATTCGATAGCCCATGCCGAATATTATCCAATGGTGTAAAGAATTTTTTTTTGACAAAATTGAAAATTGCGGCATGGCGGTCACGCCGAAGGCGATATCTTCGTAACCACTACGACTTCTGGAGGTCTTAGACCATCTAAATGCAGCTGAAACAATGCTCTATCGCACTGCGTAGCTAACTCGAATTTCAACAAAACCCCATAAGCATCATTTTGTCTGCCGGGGTCTCATATAATATCGATCTTTGCAGTAACTTGAACTTGAGACCAACTACAGTATTACAACTTGAACGTATTGCTTCTCGTTATGCGCGGAAAAGGAGGAGAGCTTGGAAAACTCTGATTCAAGACTTCATCCTCTTCTCTGCAGTGAGATGCAGCGTCGAACGGAGACCGCGGGGAGCTCAATTTGTTCACACACATGCGACGTAAAACCTATTATAATAAATACTGAGTATAATATTATTGATTTGATACAAATTTTGGGTAGCGGCGCAATCGAATCACGCCAAAGAACCGATCCGCGAATCGATCCCATTGGCTGATTTTTCAATGTCAGGATTTGATTGGTCCAAATGGGTCTTGAATGTTATATTAGTCAATCAAAACGATTGATAAACGACTCAACAAATCACGCCGATATCCGAAATTTTGCTCGAAAGCACAATATTAGAAAGTTTATTCAATTTCAAAATACTTATAAAATTATAAGGTATTGCAAATCCGCCAGTCAAATTTTGGTTGCAGGATGAGCAAACCGCGCATTGTCCAGGTGTTCGAGTGCCCGACGTTGCCGAGCAGACGGCGGGACACAGCTCCAAGGACGAAGCCCAAGCAAGGAGAAGAGCTCTCTCACAATCAACTCGTCGATGAGGAATTCCAGAAAGCAGTGTCAGATGTCCGCGACTTCAGTACGTTTACGTTGATGGCAGACAGGACATGACACGCTCTGCTTTCTACAGACAGGAAGAACACGACAGGAAAGGACAAGAAGAAGAAGGAAATCGAACGTGTCGTCGCACTCGGTGGCAAGGTATCATGCGAGATTCGTTGTTGTCAGGATGTCGAGCTTCACGGCTCATGTAGGCTCCAAAACAACAGAAAATGCCGTACAACATGCTCATGGCCATCAAGAAAAAAGGCGCGCAACGGCAGAATATGCGAGATGAACAGGCATGTTTGCGAAATCACTCTTCAGCTCAAAATACAATGTACAGGAGAAAGCGTCTGGCGTTGTCCTTGGCAAGAAGAAGAGCTCAAACAAGGTTCCTCGGCGCTCCAAGTCGGATGCCGGCACATTCGCCACGAAGGGCCGACTCAAGAACGGCGTCCTCTTCATCTCGAAGAAAGATCGATAAAGACCTCAAAGAATATAATTATAATCGGGGTAGGGTCTGGTCACGACCAATCAATTGCATGACGAGAGTAACGACGTCGGGGTGCATCCATTTCCCAACTTGTCATGGTGCTCCTTCTTCGCCGTGTGGGTGGAAATCCTCTCCTTCGTCGCTGCTTTGGAGATGCCGCCGCCGCTAAGCCAAAAGTGAGCGTGGACTTCCCAACTATTATCCTCGGTATGACGATACTCTTGGCATGTCATGGTATGTGGCTGGCGTAGACGACTTTGCATCGCGTCAGTTTGATGATCCCAACTACGCCGGCACAAAGATTAAATTTGACAAGAAGGCATTCCAGGACAAGATCAACGAGTACTTTGAATCTGGGGAGTACCAACTCGTCGACGGATACGCGCCTTTCTGCAAGCACTTGTTCGTGCCCAACTTTATCAACACGCGCATCTCGACCGTACCCATCACGGCCAAATCCGCCCATTTGCTCCAGTCGGGCTACATCTCCCGCGTTCCGGAAGAACTCCCAGTGTACGCGCCATGCGCAATTCAACTAATCCTGACGTTGTGACGTTGTAGATTGACCCGATGGTTTCCCAGCCACATGGTCACGCCTGAGACGGCCAAGTTCCTCGACATTGTGCTGTACAGCCGCGAACAAGTCCGTCTTGAGAACGAAGCCATGGGAAAGCCCATCGATTCCAGCGATGCGCCGTGGCGTATCGTCCTTGTGAAAGCGCAAGTCGTGGACCATGAACTGCCGATGGAACCCATGACAATCTTGCGGAATGCGCTCGGCAAGGAAGTCGGCGGCTCTGGCGTTCCTCTCGACAAGGAGAAGTACCTCGAGTCGGTTGAATACTGGTCCAAGAATGCAAATATCAAGTAGACTATCATCCAACATGCATTATCTCTAAGATGGCTATTCCGTTTCTACTGTACTCTTCTCATCCTTCGGCTTGGTCACCACGTCGACGAACGATCGACCGCCCCACGCGCCTGGAGTTGGCGCCGGGTCTTCCTTCTTCTTTGGGGTCGATTTCTTTTCGGCATGGGCTGCTTTCTTTTCGGGGGCAGGAGATGCTTTTTTCTCGGCAGCAGCTTGCTTCTTGGTTTCAGGAGCCGGCGTTTCGACGGCGACTTCTTTCTCGGGCGAGACGGGAGTACCGTGGATGAGCGCAGCGGCATATCCACCAACAGAGACGTTGACTTTCTTGGCTTCACCGTCTTGTTTGGCTTGTTGAGCGCGCAATTCACGCGCTTCCTTGGTGTATTCTTCACCGTACATGAGACTTTCGTAGTCGACCGAACCGACGGAGTCACTGCGGATAGGACGACCTTGGCGCAGAGCTTCGCGAGCCTGTTCAATACTATACGTGCGTTGGTTCTTGAGCAAATCGGGATGCGCAATTGGCGTCAAGGCGCCTTCATGGGCTTCAAAGTCCATCTTGCCTTCAGGAAGAGTGCAGTCAGCTTCATCCATGTGCTTGACAATCTCCATGATGTCATCATGACTGTACTTGTGTGTGATTTCCATGCCAGGAGCCACAGTTGGAAGTGGTGGAAAGTTGGCAGCGTTCAAAATTGGTTGGCGTTCGCCATTCTTGGCAGCCTTGGGCGTACCTTCCTTTTTCTTCTTGTCCTTGGACTTCTTGCCGTTGGTAGGCGTTCCAGCCTTCTTCGAGGCATCCTTGGGCGTCTTGACCTTGGAATTTGGCTTACCGTTCGTGCGACCAGCGTATTGAACGCCGAAAGCGTTCGGCACAGCTTGGTTGTAATAAAGCGCATTGCCATAGTACGGTGTGGTGGCCTGGTATGGAGTGGGCGACGTCGACGCAGCAGCTGTCGTGTCCGAGGGAATGAATGATCGAAGGATGTTTTCCGACTTGAGACGGGCTTTGATAGGTGCATCGTTGAAGGTCTTGCTGCGAAGAGCCAACAGAGTATTGACCGCTACTTCTTCAGACGCCATCGTGACGAACCAAGTGTCTCCAACATCGCTGCGAACGCTTGTGACAGTTCCACAGCCATCGAAAATGGCTTCAACAACGTTTGGTTCGGTCGCCGATGGAATTTCGCGAAGAATAATTGTATTACGCTCCGATTTGATATTTGGCTTGATGGCATCGCCTTCAGGGCTCAGCGAGCACACCTGCAAGTGTGTAAGGTCTAAGATCGCTGCAAGTCGTGTACCTTGGAATCTTTGATCGCTTCAACGATCAAAGCAGCATCTTCCGTCAATTGCTTGATCTTGGAGAAACCCAAGATGACATCAAGCGGTACATACCTAGAGCATATCATGAATATTCATGTCCTTTCGTCGGACAGGCAGTACATTTGCGCGTTCATTTGTGAAACAAGAAACGAGTCGTTGGCTAGATTTGCCTTGGAGAAATAGAACTCGACTTGGTTCTTGACCGCTTCTTTCAAAGCATCACCAACTAGACAAGCGCACATTCATTTATACATCGTGTGTTCCTCCGCAACGTACCTGGCTTCTCAGTACTCATCTCGCTAACCACCGTCTCCTTCCCGCGGTGCACGAATGGTCAGAAAAATAGAATGCAAAACTCAAGCTGGGAAAAATCCACGTCGGACCCCCCATGGATGCATTGTATGGAATTCTCCAATACAAATTTCAAGATTAAATTTTATAGGTGGCCCCCCCATGTATTGCCAATGGAAAAACCCATACAAATTTCAAGATAAAACTCGTGACAGGTTTGGCTCCACACCAACCAAACCTGCCACGCCGTGCTTTTTATCCGGATGTCCGGTTAGGAATCGAACGTTGAAGCAGTTACAGCGAGACAGCCGCGCCGCCGCGGCGGCGGTGAATAGATGTCTCTAGAAGATTCAAAGCATTGAGGTGGATGGAATTGCCGCTGAGAACGCCGACGACGATGCATCGACTTTGATATGCAAGGGAATTCCACCATCCAATCGAATGCAACCTTGACATGCGACATACATTCAACTGTCTTTGAATCTCGCACTCATGTGGCGCCGCGTCGTCCGCAACTCCGGCCGTGCCGTCGGAAGAGTTCAAGACGCTCAGCACGCTTACTCTCGTATGTTCTGCTCGGCGACGAGACCTGCCTTGTCGTCGTTTCAACCACCGCCATCGTCGTTCTCGCCTCAGGATCCAAATCCAACTATTTTGAAAGATGCTGTCAACCATTTCAATGCCGCGCTGAAAGACCACACTGCGATCACGTTTGGCGTTATGGTCACCTCTGATATGACGGCAGTCTTTGGGACCTACGCGCTCCTTCAAGCTGCAGGTTCGTCCATCTGAGCACCAGTAGACTGAAGCTCGTTGCTTAGGCGTGACGATTTCGCCCGAATTCGCACTTGCTTTCGCAGCAAGCCGACCTCTGCGTCGTCTACGCATGCCGTTGGATATTGCTGCCGCGGCTTTCCTCTCTAAGTATTTCCCCGAGTTGACTCAGGTCAAAGTGTCAGCGCTCATGCCAGCGTATGCATCCCCTCCTGTCTTTTTGTCCTCACGCATGGTTCTAGATTGCCGCCAACGGACAATGCGAATCCTTCTCTTATTCACAGAGGTCTCTCTAGCATGTCGTCCATTATGGACAAGTATGGAGCGTGCTACATGATTGGATCTCGACTCATGGGTCTCACTGTTGTTTCGTCTATCTACGTGGCTCTCCTTCAAGGCGTTGACATCCTCCCCCTTCTCAACCAGTATGGTCTGGGAGATGTTGGATCAGCAATGGGCACTTGGGCGGCGGCGGTCACGTTGTCTTCTGTCTTCTACCCCGTTACGCTTGGTCTCACCGGATACATTGTGCCACATGTAGCCAGAATTGCTGGTAAAGCAAAGTAATCATTCCATTTAGCGGTGTTTTGCGGCAACCTTCTCAATCTCAAATCCAAATTTAGTTGGGCCAGTGCGGCTCGTCAGCATATCGTCGAGTGCAATGATGCGTTCTAATATGGACTCGCCATACTCGTCGTGGTGTGGATCCATGTTGCCACGATGTTCGATCTCAACTTGGAGCACTTTAGCTGCATGAGAAAAGACTTTGAAGATACGGCGTATTTCGAACGAGTTGCTGCCGACGTCGAGAGTTCTGTCGTGAGGATTTTCCATCGAGAGGAGTTCAGGTCGCTGATAGTTCTTCCAGTTCAAGTCGGTTTTCTTCAGATAAGCGCCACCATTCGAGACTGAGATGGTTAAATCGAACGAGTTGAAAATGTTGCCGTAGAGATCGAAGAACCCAACGAGTAGATGGCCAAGGTCTTGGCCTTCACTGCGATAACGGCTATTGCGGTTCGAATGTTGTAAGAAGCTCACTACCATGAGTTGGAGCAAGAACGAGCCAACTCCGCCTTTGAATGTTTCATTGAGCCCACGCTGCTGCAAGAAGTACTTGAGAAGGAGCGTCAAAGGCCTGAACGGAGCATATTTCTTCTGATATGAGAGAACAAGCTCAGCAGTTGCAAAGCCACTTGTGACACCAAATGAAACATCGACACTAAGGCCGGACTCGGCGTGGACAAACTTGACTATAGGAATGCGCGCGCCGTCAACAACTTCAATGTAGGAAACCATATCGAGTTCTTCGAGTCGCGCGGCCAGTGCAAATAGAGGTTCTTTTCCTTCAGGGCCATTTAGCACAACCATATCGATATCACTCGTTGGCAAGAACATTTGCGTCAATTGGGAGCCAAAAGGTTTGATAGTTGCATTCGGCCACAAGGAAGCGACAAGCTCCTCCATCGTCACAACCAACGCTTTCCTTGTAGCAATCTCTTCTGACGTAGGGCTCAGAAATTGGACAAAGTCAAGTATTTCGTCATGCAGGCATAGAAAGACGTTTCGATGACGATAGCGCTTTCCAGATTGCGTCCACGGTACTTCATCGTTTTCCGTCTGTTCTGTCAAATCCACGACTACAGCTTTGCTCCCCTCTTCAAAAGAAATGAAAGGAGATCCATCACCGTCACTTTCATCTTGAATTTCAATCGCAGCAGGCGTTTGGGTGCCGCCCACAGGCTTGTGATGTCTTTTCTTGGGATGCGATTGCAGACGAAGTTTGTCAAGTTTTTCTTTCTTCTTCTTCTTCTCTTGGAAATGCTTCTCCTTGCTTTCTACAGCTTTGACCTTTCTCGCTTTCTTCTTGGCAGTCTTCGTGGAAGGTTGATGGTGGGCTTCGCCATTGCCACCGCCGCCGCCTTTCTTGTTCTTGGACTTGCCCATCCCACACGCCAATGGATAGCGTGTTCATGCAGGTACGATATACTAAGTATCGCACTTAACTTTATCCGGATCCGGTTAAATATATTCATATCCGGATAAAATCCGGAATACTGTGAATCATTGGAAGTCGTCTTGGTTCAGTCAAAGCCATCCATTGACATCCTTGAGGTAAAAGTTGGATATAAACGAGCGCTGTTCGCTGAGCTTCCACAGAGTATACTTTGTCTGAGCACAGAACGACATCGTGGGCAATCCGCTCCATTCACTTGGGATGTGTTCGTGTACCTTCACTAGCTGCACAATGCTTCTGAGTGATGTTTTCCTCGGGTATTTAATATTTGATTGGTTAAAAAATGCTAAATTTTTAACCAATCAAAACTGTCAACAATAAGATTCTGGACAGGAATCTCAATAAGATTTCATATTGTCACTAAATCGAGGTATTTTATATAATTTCTCAAGGATACGCAATGTAACGTCATTAAAAAGAGGGAGTTTCAAGGTGATGAATGTGTCATGTTGTTCGTGATCCACCATGCAGGTGACCTGGCTCTGCGTCGGCCGCTTCCTCACGAGCACAGAGCTCGGCCGGCTTAGTATGTGTTCCAAGGAACTGCATGGGCATGTGGCTTCTGTCGCGCTTATCCTCTGCAAGGAGGCAGCGGCTTTGCAGTTTATAAGCGCTGCAGCGAAGCCACCGGTTTCGAACCTCATGTGGTTGCATTGCATCGAACTCCAAATGATTAAAGCGTACTTGTTGCACGCCACGGCACTCTTGGACGTCTCGAACAACTCGAGCTACGTGGTCATTTCGAAAGCGTTCGTCTTGACCTGCAGGAAACAATGCGTCAAAGCCGACAAGCTCCTCGCGCAAGGTCCAAAGCTGTACAAATCCAACCTGGCTAAACCCAAGAAAATCGACTCGATGGACCTCCTCAGCCAAAAGGAGATTGAAGATTTGTCTGAGAGTATCACGTGCGCACACAATCGATTGCGACCTCTCGCTGTGTCCAAGAGCCATGGGAAACGAATGGTGTTGCCACTCTTTGCATGGAAGAAGCTCTATACCTACTTTCCCGCCCCTGTCTTTGGTTGTGGACTTCCTGCTGGTGAATGCCACAAATGCTTAGCTGACGCCCATGAAGAAGAGGAGGCCCGTAACAACAAGAAGACGCAACGCTTTGTGGAGCACACAACGTCAGATGCGCTTATGGACCTCGTGATGCGCAAAGGATTGCATCCACCGGCGCTCTTCAGCACGGATATCAACACGTTCTACCTTGTGCCGTTCAAGTGGATGAAGCAGTGGCGCGCGTACGTAAAGAGTGCCAGCGATGATCCGCCAGGACCAATTCTTAACGGCCATTTGCTCTGTGTGCGACACAAACGCCCAGTTGTGCCGACTGGCGTTGGACTCTTCCTCGCTGGACAATCCAACTCGCTCTGTCAGCCCATTCCTGGCATCAAGACGTGAGCATATGCTGTCATGAGCTCCTCTTTGATGTTGCCGCTATAGGACCGCGTACGAGATTGTGACAGCGGCGGAATGGGAAGATTTGACAGACATTTACTGCGCTGAAGTTGGCGTGGGTTTTGCTGTCGTCCAGGGAACTGTGCATTGGCAGTCCCAGCCGTGCCATCTGTGTGCCGAGCATGTTGATTTGTCCACGAAACGGAGCAATCCAAACAAGCGACGATAATCGAGAGTTATGCACCGTGTTGTTCGACCAAACTAAGCATCATCGTCGTCATCGGCCATTTCGTCGTCTTGGATAGCTTGAATCGCCCATTCATTCGCTTCGTCGCGGATGTTGTTAGGCACCAACTGATGCTGCCAGTTGGATTCTTCGCAGAGCCAGCTGAGCTCAAGCTCAAACTTGTGCTTGACTTCGTCGTGCAAGACATGCAAACTAGAGTTCCAAAGCGTCAATAGACAGAGAGAGTAGCAAGTGCGTACATTTTGGCAATGTACTTGATGGCCTCACGGCACGTCAGGTCAAAGATCTTGTACTTTTCAATTTCAGTCTTGGCTGCTTGCTCTCCCTTGCCCATGGCACAACCCCGGTAGCGATACGAGACGCCAGAAGGCTCAATCACGTTCAAAAAGCACTTGCCAGTATCGACATCGCGTCCCGCAAGCATGATAGACGTGCCGAATGGTCGGACAGAGCCGTACAAGGTGAAGTAGTGCACATATTGGCTCATTCGGTCGGCCAAGACTTGGGGAGGGATCGGGCTGCCGTAGTTCTTCTTGTAACCAGAAGCTTCTTCACGAGCACGGTTGACCAACTGACGTCCATCAGCAACCAAACCAGACATAGCCTTGATTACACAAACATGAGCACAGTTATAGAAGCGAATCGCATACCAAGCCAACATGGCGGTCAATAGCGTGGATTCGGCGGTGCGTGCCGGCCACAAGCATCTTTGATAGAAGAATCTTTTCCACGCCCATCACGACACCGTCTTTGCAATGAATACCAATAGCCGTTCTAATCATAAAGTTGGCTATAGCCTTCCAGGATCCCATCATACCCACTGTTTTCAACGGCCTTCTTAGCGTATTCGACTTGGAAAATTCGTCCGTCTGGAGAAAACGTGCCTGCTGAGAGATCGTACTAGACAAAGAGGGGAACGTCACGACGAGATCAAGATGAAAGAAAGCTCACCCCTGCACCTGTGCTGCTCATCTACAGAGCGTGGAATGAGTTGAATTCCGTGGCATGAACATACCTCGTCTTGTCTTCCGTCGAGATCTTCTCAATGCAAATTCTAAACCCCACAGCGAGCTCCCCCTTTCATCGATTTAATTGGCTAAAATAAAAATATAATTAAAAGTTCATTCGATAAAATAATTGATTTTTGTGACGAAATTAATGATTTTAATAATATTTAATTGGTTTAAATGAGAAATTTAAACAATACTGAAATTTAATTGGCTAATATTAAGACATACTTTAATCAAGTGATTTCTTCTCGTCGTGACTGCTGGAAACGTTGATCAAGACAAAACCGGCGATGACAAAGATGGAAGCACAGCAGACAACGACAGTTGGAGGCACAGCATGGAAGATGGCGTCCGACAGAATGGCAAATGGGACCTAGATAATTCTTAGACTGAAAGGCGTAGGCGGGGAACTTACTGTCAATGAGAGACCGATTGTAGCCACTGTCGGAGTCGTGTACAGCATCGCCATTGCCCAGAGATAGTCGGACAAGACGTTGTCAAAGAGGCCCTTTAGTGTCAAAAGTCCAAGGATTTCCCATGTCAGAGTTTGCAGAGACTCGATGTGCGTGGCATGCAAAATGAGCACAATTGGAAGGAGACAGACAAAGTTGAGCAAACCCAAGAGTCCAAAAAACAGGCACAGGCTCATGCGCGAGTCATCAGGGATGTACTTTCGCATAGTGGACGTGTAGACGGCGTACATAAAGGCAGACACCAACGCAGTCGCATCGCCAAAGAAGCTGTCAGACGTTCCAGACGAGCTGTCTTGCAAGACGGTGAAAATATTCCCCGCCATGCAGAAAGCTACGCCAAGGATCTACTCAGCCATAGACATCAGGATGGTTCACGAGATGATGCAAACCTTGAGCCACGAAAAGCGTTCGCCAAGGAAGACGACACTCAATGCAAATGTGAACATCGACGACGTCGAGCTGATGATCGTGCTGCTTGTAACACTAAGACAAGTTTCAGAAGTCATGGGCATACTGGAAAGTACCTCGTTTGGTTCAGGCTAAAGTTGTACGCGCAGTTGGCAATGAACCAAAGTGGGGCGACAATGGCACTGACCCAGAGCGTGCTGCGAACACCAACCTGATTCTCCGTCTGGATATATCCAAGCTTGACGCCGATCCAGTAGATGGGAAGGTTGACTGCAAAGAGCGAGTTGGCGACGTACGTGAGGAAGAATGGTTTGGAGAATCCCAAGTCGTGAAACACATACTGCACGAGAACGCTTGCAAAAGTCCAGATGATCGCCACGACAACCACACAGAGCACACCGATCATCCATCGTTGACGGCGAGCAACCGCTACAAAGCTGACGGCATCTTCCAGGAGCGCGTCTTTCTCGACGGCCGGCGCCATCGCTTCCGAATCCACTTGGGTCATCCCACGAGCTTTTCCTGTCACAATAAATACTAGACTGAGGACGGAAGACATGACGAACTTTTATATATCTATATTTATATTGACAACTTGTGGGGTAACATGAGATAATATAATGGTCGTGATAGAAGAGTGTCATCGCTCTTACATTCAAGCCAATCAAATTGCGTTATTCTTCTCAGTAGCCAATCAAATTGCTCTAATTTTGATCACTAGCCAATCAAATGGCAGTATTGAAGTGACTCAGTTTGATTGAATTCGACAACATGGGGACGTACTTGGTCGTCGCGTTGGTCGCCTTCCGCGTCGCGAATGCGCTCTTTGTACGGACATACTTCAATCCCGATGAGTTCTGGCAAAGTTCTGAAGTTGCCCATCACATGGTCTTTGGATACGGCTATCTGTAGGCGCTCACCTGGATGTTCCTTGATGGTTGACGATCAGTTCAATAGGACATGGGAATGGCAACCTCATGCTCGATTGCGCGGATACGCCCATCCATCCATCTTCGCTCTTTTGTACAAGATTTTGGAAATGCTGGTACGAAATTTGTGAGCGAGAGCATTTTTAAGTCTGTTCGATCACGTAGAACCTCCACACGGCTTGGAATGTTGCTTACGGCCCACGGATCCTTCAAGTAGTGATCGAGATCTGAAGGTTGTGACGTAGTTGTGTAGGGTGTATTTACGGCTATGACCGACCTCTTCGTGTACAAACTTGCGCAAAAGTACTTTGACTCGACGACGGCCAAGTACACACTCTTCTGCCAACTATCCTCGTGGTTTACGTTCTTCGCGATGAGCCGGACGTTTTCCAACTCGATGGAAGCTTGCTGCACGACGATTGCTCTAAGCTTCTGGCCGTGGAATGACGTTTGCCTCTGCCATCTTCACTGCTCCACTAATCGACGTATTAGACTGGTTCGTTGAAACGTGAAGGATCGCCATCCACAGTCGAACTGCGGCAACAACGACTGGCTTTTGCATTTGCCGCTCTTGGTTGCGTCTTTCGTCCGACGAATGCTGTCTTGTGGGTCTTCTTGTCCGTCTTGTTGCTCTGGCGAATTCCACATAAGGCATCTCTTCTCTCGAGAACGATTCTGCCCATTGGCATCATGGCTATCATCGTCATGCTCGTCATTGATCGAATCGGCTACGGCGTATGGACGTTTGTTCCGTTCAACTTTGTCAAATTCAATGTCTTAGAGGTATCGCCGCGATTTCTTTGCCTCCATCAACTCATGGGGATGGTGTAGGGCAAAGACAAGCTGTATGGAGTCCACCCTTGGTACTGGTACTTCGTCGCCATGTACCCTGAGATCACAGCGACGTTTCTGCCGTTCATTCTCTACGGCGCGCACATCTCTCCAGTATGCCCCATGGTGATTCAAAACCTCGTGATAAACCGTCTATACTCTAGAAGCGACGTGAACTTGGCGCTGCGGTGCTCTGGGCTCTTTCCATCTTCAGTCTCGGCGCTCATAAAGGTAGGAAGCGTGAATCTTGGCTCCTCTTAATGCAGACAGAGCCACGATTCCTGCTGCCACTCCTGCCAGCTTCGTTTGTCTACGCTGGCAAAGGCATGCGTGCGATCGAATCTAAGCGATTCTTCAAACCACTCCTTGCTCTCATTGTGCTTCTCAATGGGACAGCAGCGGTGTATTTCTCGAGATTCCATCAGGTAGACTTCCTTGCACCACCTTCTTGGCTAATGGAAACGGAAAGCGAGCGCCACTGGACGTCATGGACTTCCTCGCTGCGAATATCAAACCGACCGACTCGATCGATTTTCTACTGCCATGTCATGCGACACCCTTCTTGAGTCATTTGCATCAAAACATTTCGACCTGGTTCCCAACATGTGCGCCCGAGTACGTAGATGACATTGTTTTGGTTATGACCAAGTCGATAGAGAACGGGAAAACGACAATTCGCCATCCGATCAACTTCGTCGGGATCCATTGGGCTTTGCACGTCGTCGATATGTTGATCCTTCGACACTCCCGACGCATCTTGTCATGTACAGCTCGAGCGCAAATGTTCTCAAAGAGCAATTGGCCTTTTGGAAATTTGAGCTGCAAAAAGAGTTCGCTCATAGTACAATCTCGATGGATGCTGACGTTGCCGTTCCAGATACGCACATGCTCGTATACCAACGTGTTCCCATGTAATCAAATGCATTTGTCCATCTTATTCGGCTTTAGCGGCGGTCACGGGAACGGTCTCGTCGGTCCCGCGAACGATCGTCTCGGCGGCTATCGCGGTCACGGTCCCGAGATCGGTCTCGGTCTCGGCGGTCGCGCGAACGATCACGGTCCCGATCCCGATCCCGAGGACGATCTCTAGAGCGATCCCCACGATCGCGGGATCGGTCTCTTCTATCTCGAGACCGATCTCTATTGCGATTCTTGGAATTGGCACTAGCAGGTCCCAAGTCTACAGCAACAGTGAGGCCAATATAGAACATCTTGAGGTACATTGGCCAGGTGACTTTGCATGGGGCTTTGAGCGCTTGGATTTCTCAACGCGAATGCGCCTTCCCATCACTTCTTTGCTACGGTATCAAGCTTACAACACAGTTTCATGCCTCAAAACGTACTCGTGCAGTGCTTGAAGAGCGTCCTCGGCATCACGTTTGTCTTCAAACACGACAAAACCAAATCCTCTGCAGGAATTTCCTCAAGATACAGTAAGATCATTGAGACATACCTCGATTCCTTTGTGATGGGGTCTTCAATCAAGTCGCAGCTGATGAGTCGACCATACTTGGAGAACATTTCTTCAAACTCGGCTTTACCCAGCTACATTCATTCGAATCAATCCATAGCAATCTTCTTGACGACGTACGCGAAGGGGTAGTCCAGCCGCGTATAGGGAATTCCCTGTATTCATTGCAGCTTCTGGCGATTTGCTTCGCGATCGAGAGCGAGCGCCTTGGCGGTAGCGATCTCCGTCCGACATGGTGCTTTCTTCCCCACCTCTCCTTTAAACGCTGTATGAGTCCAATTCAAATTCTGAAGAATGAATTTGATTGGCTCAAATTTAATTAAATAATTAATTTTGATTGGCTGGAAAAACATTCTTTAAATTCAAGTTCCATTTTTCATTAGAGAAGATCCAGGTCTGATGCAGGACGAGGACGACGGAAGTTGGCGTGAGGAAGATCGTCAAAACGCTGAATACCACAATGAAGAAGGACGTCAGTTGATGGAGAAGCAGGCATATGAAGATGCGATCTTTGCATTCAATCGAGCGCTCTATCACCAGCCATCGTATTCATCAGCTCACTTCAATCTTGCTGTTGCCTACGCCGCGACGGGGCGACGAAAAGAGGCCATTCATCGCTTTGCTCAGGCGATAGAACTAAAAAGCGAGGGATTTCCAGAAGCACATGTGAATCGCGCTGCACTCTTGTATATGGAAGGCAGACACAGTGAAGCGTTGGAACATTGCGAAAAGGCGCTCGAGCAAAAGCCGAATTATGCACGCGCCTACTACAACTTAAACACGATCTACCGCGCAATGGGGGAACAGGAAAAGGCAATATCTCTCTCGTGGAAGCAAATCATGTCACTTTGTGATGATGTACAACCAAATATGAAATTTCCCAACACAAGGCATGAACCTGGGCCTCTCAGCGTGGTTTGTGTCAAATGGGGCAAGAAATACGACTCGGAATACGTCAATAAGCTATTTCGAGGCGTCTCCAAGTACCTCTGCGCTGTCCCTTTTACCTTTTACTGCCTCACGGATAATCCAAATGGACTCGTGCCAGATATACAGACTCGACAACTGAAGCATGGCTTTAGTGGATGGTGGAACAAGGCGCAGCTCTTCGCTCCTCATCATCGATGGCAGGGACAGATTTTGTATCTGGATCTGGATTCTGTCATAACAGGTTCTCTCGACGATTTCGCCAAGGTACAAGCCCACATGAAGACATCGACTCATTGCTACATAGTACAGCGGCTCGTTTGCGATCCTCAAGACTGACGGGATGCAGAACGAACGAAGGTCTCAAGGCGTAAATAGCAGCATCATGATGTGGAATTCATCAGCAGCAGAAGATTTAGAAGTCATCTACACCTTCCTGAAAGCCAATTACAAGGCCGTGAATAGCTGCATCTACAAATTCGACCACTGGCTCGAGGTTGAAAATCTTGCAAGTTGTGCGATCACTGACATGCAATCGATGGATAGATGTTGCTCCCTTCTGACTACCACACGCTCCAGGTAAGTCTACTTGATGATGGCATTGGAGCTTATCTCAAGCAGGACATGGAACTCCAAGGTCAAATTGTCGAATATGCTGCATCGTGCCAAGTCGAGTGCCCATCAAACGCTCGAATTGTGTGCTTTCCTCTGGAACCAAAGCCTCACAACGCACCAGCTCCATGGGTAACAGAGCATTGGATCTAGCACTCAGGTGCGCCACGGAATTCACGGTGCGAGTCAAAGTCTAATGTTTACCGATTGCTTTACAGATCGCTACGAACGACGTGCTCACCCAAATAGACATTTACTTGGCCAGTCTCAACAAAAAGCGTGCATCTCAATTAAAGTCAAGGGTTTATCATAATACTGACGCTAATGCCTGAAAGATACGCTCAACCTCCGAGTCTTCGGTGCGCCAATTGCTGAAGGCAGCACGAATCGCCCATTTGCCATCGAACACAGTAGGAGTGAGGAATACTTCACCGGCGGCAGTCACACGTGCCAAGAGAGCATGCATACTAGTTTCGTCCTCAGCGCCGAGAACAGCAAATACAACGATGTTGAGATGCACTGGCGCAAGCACCTTGAACCGAGAATCTGCCGCCAAAAGGCCGCTCAGTTTTCGAGCGCTATTGACGTTGCGAGTCACAATGTCAGCGTGGCCTTCCTTCCCATACGCTTGGACTGCGAACCACGTCGCGAGAGCGCGCCACCGCCGAGAGTTTTCAGGTGTCAAGTGCACCGAGTTTGGGTTCTCGCCAATATCGCCGAGATACGCGGCTGCATTTTGGAAGACAGCGACCTGAAGACTCCTGTCAGGTTCAAAGAAATGCTGGTTGGTATACCTGAACGTCTTGGTGGCGAGTGAATTGGAGAGCACTGTCGTAGGGAACGTTCATCCACTTGTGAAGGTCAATGCACACAGAGTCGGCCGCATCCAAGCCTGCCACTTTGTCGGCAAGGCGAGGATCAAGAGCTGCAAAGGCTCCAAATGCTCCGTCGACATGCAGCCAGAAGCTGTACTTGGATTTCAGCGCGGCGATCGCGACAAGGTCGTCAAAATCGCCGCTGTTGACCGTGCCAAGGGATGCCGTGACGATGCATTCGCCAGTGGCGGCCAAGGCAGCTTCAAGTGCGGCAACGTCGATTGCTTCACGGCCAGGAAGCGATGGCACGAGCGTGACAGAGGAACGACCAAGGCCAAGCATGGAGACGGCCTTGTAGATGCTGGAATGTGGTTTGGCTCCAAGAATTTGAATCTGACCGGCGGCAGCAAGGCCATTTTCGCTGATGGAGACTCCACGTTGGCGGCCGATCCACTCGCGGCCGATGGCGAGACCAACAAAGTTGGACATGGTCGCGCCAGAGACAAAGGTGCCAGTGTGCGACGAGAGACTGAACCATCGAGCAAGAGTTTTCACAGTCTCTCTCTCCAAATTGGCCGCCTCCGAGCCCAAGTTGGTCATTGCATTCTGGTCGACCGTCGACGTCAACCAGTCTCCGATGAGACTCGCAGGGGTCGCGCCTCCAACGACAAAGCCAAGATATCTACTCCAGGGTCGTCAAGAAGGAGAGACAAGGGTGTGGTCTACCGTGGGCCAGCGCTACCAGAAAGGTGCGGGAGCCATTTCGTACGGAAACGTTCCAGAGCAACCGCGGCGCCGACGCCATGAGGTTCACGCGTTTCATCAGGGACCTTGGATGGCGTCCGGGCGGCAGGATGGTTGTCGATATCGCTGAGGAAGCTCACAGCCAACGCTTGGGCCGACGCAGTGAGCTCTGGGATGGCGTCGAGGTCAGTCGCAAGTGTCGAGTGCATCCGAGCGTGCAATTGTCAAAATGTCAACCAAGTTGCTCGACACGTTGGCCATATGCTGCAGTCGTTCTGTTGCTTGCGAGACAATCCCACATAGGACACGACGACTCTGACGAATGGAAGCATGGAATCCATGATGGTATACGCAGACAATGTCAGTGCTCGACTCAATTTGGACGAGCTTTTGGACTCCGATGATGCTACGAAGGTGTACGTCCCCAACGCCATGGAAAGAAGGATAACGTTAGTCACAGACTCTCTGGCGACGTTTCCCATGTTCATGCGCTGCAAGTAACGCAAACTGGTAGGAAGAGGTATATATATATACGTGATGCTTACTGTAGACGACGTTGTCTACTCGTAGACCATCTCGGAGAGTTCTTTCTTGTATTGACGCTCCATGAGGAACTGCCATGCACCCGCGACGCACGCTGCAATCATGCCCAGTGGGAGGAAGACGGCGACGACAAGGTTCGGTCGGTCGTGGTACGAATACGCCCACATGACGGCGGCGATCGGGTACTGGAAGAAGCTGTTGATGTTGAAAAGCACGATGATCTTGAAGAACTTGAGCTGTTCGTCTGGTGTGTTGAGCGGCGTGTTTGGGAAATCCTTTTGAATCGCAATGAGATGCTTGATGTTGCCGTTGCGTCGGAAGCACAGCATGTGAACGAGACACCGGAGACGCATGGGATGCATCACGACAGCCATGAACGTAAAGCAGCCGTTGAGGATCTGCGAGTTCACTTCGACCCAAATGTCCTTCCCGTGTTTGTCCAAGCCGAGCCAGCCCACGATCGCCATAAAGACGAGCGCGCCAGAGACAAAGATCGCAATGCACAGGAACGCGATGAGCAGTTTCTTCCATAGCACCATTGGCTTTTGTGGCGGCGGTGGCTGCAAGCCCAGCGGCGTGCCATGGCCGTCGTACATCGTCTGTCGAATGCGAAATGATCGATGGATCAGACAGTTTTTTTTTATAATTTTCGATTTTCGACACGGCACAATCGATGGCCAAACTCTATTCTGTGCCGATTGTACATGGAGACGGTACAGTACGTAGCTGCAGAGACTCTCCAGGATTCATAGCACACGGAGCTGCAGCATCTTGGAGGCCACGAGGAGCCCAAGTTAGCGGCATCTACGGGAATATTTGGAGTGTTGGTGCAACTTCATAATGCAGCAATATTAATTTAGAGAGGTTTGAAACTTACTGCAATGTGGGTGCAGTCGTTGATGTGACCATTCTGATGCAACCAGCGACAGAGATACAAGATTGTCAAGGAGAAGCTGTGCTGGTCACGACGATCACAACAATGACGCATCGTTCTCTCAACCAGCTCGAGATCTGAATATCATAGCGTCCATTCGTGACATACTGGATTGTACGCTGTAGCCAGTGTAAATCGAGCTGGGGCTTGTTTGTGCCCCTTGGAGAATTGATGAGAGGGTAGAGAGCACGTTAGCTTGACAGGTTGGAGCCGCCTCTTGTGCTTAATTCGGGCTACTGTACTAGTACTTTCAATCAACAGCTTCCGGGTGTACATAAACTCACAAAATCTGGATTTTAATGCAGATTGATAACTCTATCGCCCTTGTATCTCTCAGTGAACACTGTTATATGACACGCGCTTACACCTGCACTAAGACGCCACTCTAGTGATCTCGCTGCTACTATCCATTGATTCAAGCTCTAATGCTGCGAGAAGACAAGATAAATTCCAACTTGGTCTTGTCAGCACGGTTACCTTTAACGTGCTATAGCGACGAAGTATAAATTTATAAAGGTTTACCTGACTTTGCAGTGGATCAACTTGATGGAATTGACAGGCTTCGATCTGTCCATCGGGGAATTTGAGCTCGTTGCGCCGTCTGGCCGCGTCTTGCAGCGCTCTCTCGTGGACTTTCAGACATGGGATCGACATATCCACAAGCTAGACAAGGCCTTTGAGCGCTTGCCAATGCGTCGCGTCACGAAACTCATGGCTTTATCATGGTCCAGTCACGATTTCACCGCTGGAAAGCACCGAGAGCTCAAGAAGAATTGCTCTCAACTCGAGCAGTGGGTTCGCAAAGCGTTTGACCAACTTCCAAGCAAGATGCAAGAGTCGTTTGTCGATGAAACATTGTACACTGCGCTCAAAAACGAATCCAGAACTCGCTTGGAAGCCAACAAGACGGCGAAAGATCTCGGCCAGTACTTTTCCCCGACGACGTCCATCAACATGCTCCTCGACATTGTCTTTGCTCTTCCCATTGATGTCAAGAATACGCTCTTCCTCGAGCCATCCTGTGGCATTGGAAACTTCTTCCAGCCGGTGATTGACCGCGGGGTGAGCCGGATTTTGGGCTATGAACTTGACCCTGAAGTCGCCAAGAAGGCTTCCATGATCAACAGCACCATCTCTGTCGTTCAAGGCAATTTTTTTGAGTCTTCTAGACAAGACAACTTGACAGGCGACGTCATCGTCATTGGAAATCCTCCATTTTCTTCGTCAGGACCGTCCGACATTGTTTTTGACTTCTTCAGCCATTGCGCCATTGAATGGAAGGCCAACGTGATCGCATTTATTCTACCAGAGCGGTGTGCGTCCGACGCATACGTTGAAACAACAAGGCTTGTCCTGGGCGGGGCTTATACTTGTCATCACGTCGCAGCAATCCCCGACAGCCATTTCGATTTCCAAGGCACGCGGATCAACAAACCCAGCAGCATCATCGTCTTCACGCGGATACAGTAACATGATCAAGCAATTTCTATCGACAAAGCCACCAAACCTTTCAAGAAAGCCGTGGATATCGGCGAGGTTTCCCGTTGTCAACGATCATCACAGAGGCATCATTGCTTCAGCCTTCTTGTCACGGTACTAAGGATAGAGAAAAGCCCCCGGCCCCAATCATAGATGCTCAAGTTGACGCTAAGTTTCATAGCAGTTTTCAGGCTCACGGGAAAGCGTAAGCATGCAAAGACGGCTCATATTTCCTCCACCAACACGTCTACAATGCTTTGGCAGTTCTACATGGACCTACGGTACTTACCTAAGCGAGTGTAGTTTACTTAATCGACCAGTATTGTACCTGAATGAAAGTGATTATTTACTTAATTGAAAAGAAATGTACCTTATTGACCATTTTGAGATTTGACACACAAAATGCCATCGACAAAGGCGCCATGGTGGCGCGATCCGTTTGTGGTCGTGAACGGCGGCGTTTCTCTCATGGTCTTCTTCTGCTTCTTCGCGCATCCTCTGAAGTATGTCCGTGTGACTGGAGAGTACGCCAGACGCTCCTCGGCAGTCGCTTGATTTCTTGCCTTTCTTGTAGTTGCTCGTCGAATTGGCTCTTCCTCGGCGCGCCGGACAGCCCACCAGTCTGCTGCGATAAATCAAACGAAGCTCCATGCTATCCAGGAATGCGCGAAATGCATATTATATCAACAGGACAGGTGCATCCAACGACGCTGTTTTATGGTTAACCTCATTTCGATGTAGGCCGCGTGGGTTCTACCACTCACTGCCGTCTTTTTCAACTTTGGCGTCTCGGTGTTCCTTCCTTCGGTGCCGTATCGTCAAGTCTCTGCCTTATTCAATCGCTTGGGCTTGTATTTTGCCATTATGGTCTTCCGCACGGTTGTCCTCTACATCTTGTTCAACGTGATCGAACACTCCCTCTTTCCACGACCGAAGAGTTGCTGGTACGCCAAGTACCGCCGGAACAATCAATGCTTGGACGGATTTGATCATGCGGACCACATTGTGCTGTACATGGTGCACTTTCTTGCGACTGCATGCTTCGAATGGAAAATACTGGACAAGGAGTCTGCTCACCCCCTCAAACTCTTTTTTCTTCGTGGTTGGCTGCTGCTTCTCGCTCTCCTCGCCTGCTATGGGATCTACCACACGGCTGCGTACTTTCACAGGTCTTTTCTCTCTATCCTCGTCGATCTCTTATGGTGTGCTTCTAGTGCTTGGGAAAATGTGATTGGAATGCTCGTCGCGCAAATCTTTGTCATGTATCCTCTGTATGCTTTAGCACAGGACAATTTGCGGCAACTCCATCCTGCGATCTCCTTGCGCCATTTTGTCTACGTGGGAAAGGCCGCGGATTAAGACCATCGCGCGGTCGGTTTTCTCTGCGTCAAATGGTACACTGGAAGGGTTGCTCAATATCATCCCGTACAACATTGTACATTGACTTACATTACATTAATGTATTATCAATACAGAAACAATTTACGTCCAAACATTGTAACCGTACTGGTACATTTATCTCCATTGACTGAGATTGTGAAGTTTGGCTTGGAGTCGTGTGAGGAAGAGTACGTCGAAGCGACAGTGCATGGAGAGTGCTCATGATCTTTGCTCTGTAGATGGAACAAGGAGGAGGAGCTGTGGATTCCTACGACCATCTCTTCAAGCTTCTCTTGGTTGGAGATGCAGGTGTCGGCAAAAGCAGGTAGAAGAAAGCGTCCGACTTGACATATTCATCTTGATTGCAGCATGCTACTTCGCTTCACCGAAGATACATTCGACGACCATCTCCAGAGCACGATTGGGGTTGATTTCAAAGTGAAGATGATTACAGTCGACGGAAAGCGAATCAAAATGACGATTTGGGACACCGCCGGCCAAGAGCGCTTCCGAACTCTAACCAGCTCGTATTATCGCGGTGCTCAGGGCATTGTCTTGGGTTTGTCAGCACAGAAACATCGGCTTGACAGTCCATATCTTAGTGTACGACGTTGCCCGGCGCGATACGTTTGAAAACCTCGATGCATGGCTCCAGGAGGTTGAAGTGTATAGTCCTGCAAACGGCCGTGATGTTGTCAAACTCCTTGTGGGAAACAAAATCGACAAGGTATGGCGTCATGAATATGACATCTTTGGCTGAAAGCCTACCTTAGGAGCGTGCTGTAAGTCGTAAGGAAGGTGAAGCGTGGGCAAGAACCAAGGGAATGCTCTTTGTTGAGAGCAGTGCCAAGACAAAGACGGGCATTCAACAAGTGTTCAATGAAGTCGTGCAGAAGGTACATCTGAACCAACCCACATCATGGCTCATTCATGTCGTAGATTTTGGACAATCCATCGCTCCTGTCAAATACAGCACCCCGTAGCCGTGCAAAGAAGGTCGACTTATCGGAGCGAAGCCCAAATGCAGGCGCCAGTACTGGTTGCTGCTAAAGATTCTTGTCCCCTTTATATATGTATGAACCCTTGCCTTCTCTATCCCCGTGGCTCAAGTTTTTATTCATATGACGGTTCTTCACGACCGCTGCGTCATATCCGTCTGCGTCGGGGTGACTTCGACTCGTCAGTGTCATGGCAGTGTGAAATCTGCTTCTGCTCATGCACCAAGGACAACTCGAAGGACTGCCGTCGACCGAGTGGAGCAAATGATGCTTTCAAACTGGACCACTTTGTCTTGAAATTTGTATGCTTTGACTATCTCGATGTTCCTGGGGTACAATCAACCGCAGACAGCGATGGGGAAGACTCTTTGTTGTCGATTGAGTCGCTCGCTTGGACGAGGAAACTCTCGTCGTTGTCAGGATTGTAGAAGCCCCCCTGCATTTCAGCTAGAGTCCCGTCTTGATTTGGTCTTTTTGGTTACAATCCACCGCCATTTAAAACGACAATATGGGGAAAGAAGGGTTGCTTGGGGGAAGAACCGCACGACGCGTGTAACTTCAAGCTCGTCGTTTTGACGTGGAGATTACTCACGAAGGTTGTGTGGATGTCTTATCTTTTGGGGAACGCCACTCGTTTATGAGATATTTCATCCACAGCATAATTTTGAAGATCTTTGTTCATCCATCGATGCGTCCATGGGGTGCAACGATGTGAGCTTACATCGAAACTTCCCCGTGTCGTCTGCGCCGTGGTTGATATCAGGAATCATCTTCACAAACAGAACAGGATCCACTGCGAATAGACCACATTGATGACAGGAAGAGTCGTGTCTCTACGACTGTTTCGCGCTCTCTCTCGCGTGGTCATGCCGGCAAAGACGACGACGGGTTCGCTTTTTTCAGGTCGGTCGTTTGGTTGTCAGCGAACGACAACGATGTATACAGTCAGAAAATCCGGATAAAATGGAAATATATGGGGATTTGTAGACTCGTCATCCGGATGAGTGAGTAACAGTACCATGAGGCGCTAGAATCTTTCAATTTTGGATTTCAACCCGACTGGAAAGGTAGAGGAGTCGGCAGCATGGCGCCGCGTGTAGGTCAATGGTCTGGATGGGTGTACAAGCAAGGGAGCCGCGTGAAGACATGGAAGAAACGCTACATGGTCCTCCAAGGAAGGCATGTCACGTATTACGACAAAGCCGTCTACGAACCGAATCCATCCGAGAAAGGCGCGCTTGTCCTCGTGGATGTGACGCAGAATTTTGCTATCGCAAATGGACTTTTCCTGCATGATGACAAGGGCAAGCAGATGAAGATCTACACTGACACGTCTGCGGAATTTCAAGATTGCCTCATTTCGATGCAACGAGCATGCCGAGGAAATGCACCTCCTGCAGCCCCATCGCCAGTGAATTATCGCCCGTCTGGAAATCCCGAACCTGTTCCTCTTTCGCGTCCTTCTCGTACTCGATCCGAGCAGGGATTTTCTCAACAACACGATCCACGTATGGCTGCTCCAGAGCGTGCTGTCTCCGAACGTATTTCTCGAATGGACTTGAGAAGCCCTGACCGAGGTGCTGGAGATAACCAAGCGGACTTCCGTGGATCATCTGTACCAAAATTGACTAAAACACCGTCGGATCGACCCCAACGCTCGAAAGAAGTTATCCGTGGGTGGCTTCACAAAGAAGGCCAACATATTCGCAACTGGAAGCGACGATATTTCGTGCTTACAGGTGACCACCTTGCGTATTTTGGCAAACAAGGCGAAGCTCCCAAAGGCGAAGGTCGCGTTTTGGAAGTCGCAGAAAACCCGAACAAGGCATTTAGTCTTGTCGTTCGCCTTGATTCCGATCGTATTTTGCGTGTAGCAGCTGAATCTGAGGATGATATGGAACGATGGCACTCTGCTCTCCGTTCTGCGCTCAAGAACCAGGAATTCCTTGAGCGTCGTATCAACAAATCTGTACGTTACTCGGGTTATCTCCAAAAGAAGGGCTCAAACATCAAAACTTGGCATCGTCGATGGTTTATGCTTCAAGGCCTCAACCAACTTGGTTACTGTGACAAAGAAGGAGATACACCCAAGGGTTACGGCAAAGTGCTCGACGTCTGCGTAAACCACAAGAGGCCATACTGCTTATACATTCACTTGGACTCTGGTCGCCGCCTCTCGGTAGCTGCAGAAAGCCAAGAAGAAATAGATGGCTGGTTCCAAGTCTTGTCTAAGGTCGCAGCAGCAGTCGCACAAACGCAACAAGCAAAGGCTGAAGTCAAGCCTGATAGTATTCACACAAGTCACAAGGGGTGGCTTCAGAAGGAAGGCAACTCGTTCAAGAGCTGGAAGCGACGGTATGGTGGATCTCTATCATCATTACTTATTCTATGTCTCTAGATATTTCACGCTCCATGGACGCATGCTCGTCTATCACAAGGAAATTGAAGGAAATGCAGTAGGCCAAGGGATTGTCCAAGGCGTGACTGAAGGAACATCTCGACCATTTGCCCTGGATATTCATTTCGAAACGGGTCGCGTCCTTCGAGTCGCCGCGAATTCAGAACGAGACCGATCCAACTGGGTTACCGCGCTCAATCGAGCGATTTCCAATAAATCAGAGGAAGCGTACGTCGCCCCAGCGCACCTTCGAAAGCCCACTAGTGTCATTCAAACGAATCAGATAACTCCTGCGTTAGCGCTCGCTACACGAGAAGGTCCCATGGAAGGCTGGCTTGAATGGGAAGGCGGTCGCACGTACTTCACGCTCAACGGACGCGAACTGAAATATTTCGCAAACCCGAATGGGCTTGTTCTTGGCAAAGGCACGCTCAAGGACATGCGTGTGGAAAACTTCCGCGATTTAATCATGCACATTGTATTTACGAACTCAAACCCGATTCGCGTCAAGGCTGAAACGAACGACGAACTTAATGCATGGCGTGGTGCTATCACAGGTGCGCTCAAGGGCCAATTCACCCAGGAATTCCAGCAACAACAACAATCTGCCAAGGTAATTCAAGAAGGATGGATGCTCAAGGAAGGCAAGAAAGTCAAGAGCTGGAAGCGACGCTACTTTGTCTTGCAAGGCACAAACCTTCTTTACTACAAGAACGAATCCAAGGAGTCTGTGTTGGGCCAAGGCAGCTTTGTCCACGTGAAGCCCAATCCTGAGAAGCAATGGAGCTTGGTTATTATCTTGGAAAGCGGACGACTTCTTGTCGTCGCACTCAACTCAGACCAAGAAGAAGCCATGTGGCTACGTGCCTTCCAGTCTGCTCTACAATCGGCGACCGTGGCGCCTCCAACTTTTGCCACAGTACCCGTGGGTGGCCCAACTCCAGTCGCAGCTCCTCCCGTTGCTGCACCAGTCGCGAGTCCAGCCGCACCCGCTGGCGCCGACATTGACGACGAATACGACGACGATTCAGAAGACGATATCTACACGACCAACTTCTCCGACAACGGCGGTGCATCAAGTCGAAGCATTGGTTATGAAGATTTCGACGATGACGACGACGACGATATCGAAGATCTTGAAGATGACAGTGATGGTGGATCCATTTCATCAGGCGATGGCGACCTACATAACAAAGGCCGCAAGAACGGAGGCTATGACTCTGACGGCTTAAGCTCACTCTCGTCGCTCTCCGACTTTGAAGATTAGTAGAGAATTCCTTCCATGTGCATATCAAATCCACGTTTCCTTCTCCACCGGTGAGAGCCAAAGCTAAAGCTATTCGAAGATACGGATAATATTTATATCCGGAATAATATAGCTCAAATCCACTCAAAGAGCTTAAATCTGGCTTAAAAATACCGGATAAAGATTAATGAGCAATACATATCCGGATTTTATCGAAGTTTTCCTTTAGCTAACGCTTTAGCTCTCAACCGGTGGTATGCATCCGAATAAGTCATCCGGTTAAAAAGTAGAAGCGGAAGAAGAATGGACAAGTTCGGTATCTTGCATTTTCAATCTTGCCTCGTCGATGAGATCAGTTCTTTGTCCAATCTGCTACGAAGACTGCTACGATCCCGTCCACACTCGCTGCGGCCACGCGTTCTGCCGCCCATGCCTTGTGCAGTGGACGGAAGATGGCCAGAAGACCTGTCCGTCCTGCCGTCGCTATATCACAGCGCCGAAGTCGGCACCCGTGGTTGCAACGCCGTCCTTGGGCCGCTATGTCGCGATACATTTCCTTCTCACGTTCCACTGGTTGAATCCATACGGCATTCGACTGAGTTATTACCTGGGCTGCCATGGTTTTGGGCTCGTGGCGCTCATGTACATTATGGTATGGAGTGGACGCTACTCGACACGACTGTTTTGGGACCTCGTCATGGACGCGATCCTCGTGCTGATCACAGCAAGCATCATCATTCAATTGTCGTGGAGCGTTGGGTTGTACTACACCTTGGATTGGATAGCTCTTGCATTCTGCGTCGGGTTCTTCTTCCAAGTGCTCTGGCATCGTTTCGTCTGTCCGATCCGCGTCAATCCGTTCCAGAACTACGGCCATACAAAGCCCGTCCAGGTCATGCGGCGGACTCTTCAGGCAACGTAGCGCGGTCCATGATTGAGCTTAATCAATGCGAAATGTCTTTCTCGATCTGGTCGGTCCGTGGCATGTTGATTTTCCACGGAAACTTCAACAAAATTTGCATCCATTTCTATCTCGTCGCAATGGAAATTATCTTGGAATTTGTATACGCGACAAGAAGAAACCCACACTGTTTTCGTGCCATTATTCAGAATTTGACTTGATTTCAGTATACGAAACGACCAACACATCTCCTTCCACAGGGCAGTCTGTGGCGGTGCATCGCCATGCTACAGTCATGTCTTGGGGACATCCAGATTGCTAGATCCACGTTGGTAGACGCTGCTTCTTCACGCGTGGCTTCCTATCCAAGCAAAGAAACTGACGCTGCTTCTTCACGCGTGGCTTCCTATCCAAGCAAAGAAACTGACGCTGCCATCGCTGGCTAATTCCTCGCACCTTTCTCCGTGTTCCAGGAATAAATCACCGGTTCCGTGAAGAAAATCTCATCGTTAAGGTTAGTCCAGTGCGAAGATCATGGTGAAAATGACGTGAAGATGGCGCTAGAAGGAGCCGAGAGAAGCTGTAGATAACGCAGTTCGCTGTAGAATTGAAGGGAAGCATTCTGGTGAGAGGAACGAGAGTGGCCATGTGTTTGCTCGAAGTGTCGCTCAACGTTGAAGTGGCGATTCAGCCACACAAGTTGGGCCAATCGTCGCGACGGCAGGCACGTTGTTGGCAAACTCGGAAATGAAACGGATCGACACCTTTGGTTTGGCAGGATGGCGCCCATTCAATGTGCCGTTTGCTACGAGACGTTTCATTTCCCATACACGACGCGCTGCGGCCATGCTTTCTGCGGCGAATGCCTCCGTCAGTGGACTGCTGGATGTGGTCATCGGTCGTGCCCGATCTGCCGCGCTCGCATCGACCAAGTCGAAGATGAACCGAGGCTAGCTCACCCGAACCTCGACCGATATCTCGTTCTTGAGTACGTTCTGAGCTTCGAAAAGTCGTTCTACTACCTCGTGAGCCTTGCCATCCTTGTGGTTTTCCTTGCATCCGACAGCCAACGCTCAATCTTTGAGCTTGTGCAAGATATCTCAGTCGCCATGACAGCTCTTGGAGCTACGGTCTATGTCCTGATGCAGTTGTGCGCGGCGGTGGATTTCACCGTCGTGGCGTGCTGCGTTGGCTTTATCGCGCAAGTCGTCTGGTACCGCACGATCTATCCTCTTGTGTCCAAGGTATACCAAGTCAAACCTCTCGTGTGGAGTCGTAGCCTCTAGCCAGAGTATTTAACAGTTATAAATTCGCTTCTTCGTCTAGACGGTCGACCAAGTAGTCCTGCGCTCGCTTGACCGATCGACTGTAGCTCTCTCGAACAAATCCTTGCACAGTCGAGCGGAGAAAGCCAAAGGCATTGCCAATGCGACAAGCTCCTGTTTGCGTCACTTGGCTCCTATGAATTCACGCATATTTGGCCAAGATTCAAGCTGCACGTACCATCCATTTTCATGCGGGTGGCGTTGAAAATGCAAAAAATCCTCCACGAGTACTAAATCCGCAAAGCTTTCATTGCGACCACGCACGTAGAGCACTTCGTTGGCTTTGTCCCAGAGCGATTCCTCGAGCAAATAAAAGAATTCGTCGCTTGCAAAACGTTTGAGGAACGCCGGGATGTTGTTTTTAATCTTGAGTTTGCGCTTTCGGTAGACACAATGCCACTGCGGCAATGGGATTTCTTCGATAAGTTCAATGGCTGCAAGCGAAGGTTGCATCGGATCTACAAGATGCAAAAGGTCAATGAGGGAAGATATCATATTTTACCTGGTAGAGGCTCCTTGAATCGACGGAAGTGCATGCCGGCAGCCTAAGCATCCATATTACCATGGAATTATTGCTGGCGAATTGCACAAACCGCGTCGAAAGGATGCTGCATCAGAGATCGAGTTGAACCGAGCGGTGAGGAGTCCTCGGATGGAGAGAAGACCATGACAGGATGCTCGTTGGTTGCTGAGCCGACTTTACCCATGACTAAGCCCAAATCGTGAATGAGCTGTTCTTCAGACGATGGCGGCGTCGCAGGAGGAAGAGTCGTCTGAGGTGTTTTTTCCGTTTTTTCGATGTACAAGACCGAGAGGATGTTCCACTTGAGAAGCTAGATGACCTGTCAAGACAAAGCAACGCGACAAGATGATGTACATTCGAGTGAAGGAGGGAACCAAGGGCTAATCCAACCGATATCCATGCAATAGCTGCTCGAATTTGCCGGCTTTGGATCCAGAAATCGCACGAGTGAGACGTTGACGAACGGCAGTGCTCGTCAACTTCACGAGATGCCCACACCACAAAGGACATGGCGAAGACAAGCACAACAAAGCTCACCAAGAGCTCAGCAATAACTCGCGGGAGTGGCGCTTGCGTGGATTGCTTGAACCGTTTCATTTGTCGAGTAGGTTGCGATGGAGATGACCTCGAAGTTGGCGGTGGCTGCACAGGAAATCTTACAAAAAAAGACGTCAAAGTTGGTACCGTAGGCAAGATGGATTCGACAAGACGAGTGTATTCTTCTTTCGCAGCCGTTGTCGTCATTCCACGTCGCGCAGCCCACGCATCCCTAGAAAAAATGACACTAATGATCACCGTGTCTTCCAAACCATTTCGCTTTGCCTTCATAATTGACGGGACAACCTACGATATCGAATAAGCGTCTCCGTCTCTTCCAAGATTGCTTACGTGGTCGATCCGTATCGATGTCGCCGTGATGAGCTTGTTGGAGGAGACCATAGAGCTGAAGACTATGTCTAGCGAGGAGGTTCTTGTGCGTCGTTTGCGCCTCCAGAGCCCGCGCAACGGCAGTCTGGAAGTTGCTCTCTACGCTGTCGTCCATGGATCAAATGATTTCTTCGTGTCAACACGAATTCGGCACCTGTCGAAATTTATACATATCTGTCACTTTACCTCCCATAATCTATACAACTGAAACCCCTAAACCCCTAAACCCTGCACCCCAAACTTCCAACAGACCTGCAAGTTTTATCATGCTTAGCTGAAAGACTACCCCCGACGTTTACTGAGCCGCCACGAGTCTTGTGGATTGAATCGATCATGGAGAGGCTCAATCTTCTGTGCCTTCTTCGCCTTGGTGAGCTTGGTCGGGTCTCCCTTCTTGAAAAAGGCTGGCGCGAGTTCCACCAGCCATTTTGGCTCGATAGCCATGACATTCCGCATGTATTCTTTCGACGTGAGCACGAGTTCTTGGTAGATGACCCATTCAGGGTTCTTCTTGTACAGGGCTGAGGACGGATGGATGTAGACTGGCTGGCCTTCCACCATTGTCCGGTAGCCTTCCTGTGAATCTTTCTTGGCGGTGTTGGCAAAATAGCCAGAGACGATCGCGCGGCGGATCTTGTTGTAGTTTTTACCAGCACTTGCGACTTCCATTTTGAAGCGATCGAGAATTGACAAAAGCTGCTTTCGCACATCTTGTGCACGTCGAATAGCTCGGGCTTGAATGTAGTTCTCATAGCACCACGGATTGCTAAATTTGGAGTTCTTCCACGCATCATACACTGCTAGCAGAGTGAGTTGGTCGCCTTCAGGTTGATTGAACTTGGCTTTCTTTGAATCGGCAGCAGCTTGCTTATCCTTCGGTCGAAAGAAAACGTTCTCTACAGAAAGCATGCTCAAAATTGTCAGAACCTCTTCGGCACATCCGAGGACTACGCTAGTAAGAAGTACTTTGCCCATCTGTGGGTCCATTGGAAACTCGGCCATCTTTTTACCGAGGCGAGTCAGTAAACCCTCTTCATCGAGAGCCCCCAAAGCGTACAAAGTCTCCATGGCGCTCACCAAAGCTGGAAGAGGCGGTGGATCCAAGAAATCAAATCCCATGAGGTCATTGATACCCATTGCTTTGAGCTGAAGCACGACCATGCCAAGATTGGAGCGTTGAATTTCAGGAATGGCCGTCGGAAGCATTTCGTTCTTGTAGGCATTTTCAGTGTAGAGTCGATAGCATTTCCCAGGTCCAGTACGACCAGCGCGGCCAGCACGTTGGCGAGCTGATGCTTGGGAACATGGCACGACAATCAGAGAGTCCATGCCGACTTTAGGGTTGAAAGCCTTTTCCTTGCAGAAGCCAGGATCGACCACGTAATATACGCCATCAATTGTGAGGGAAGCTTCGGCAATATTTGTCGCTACAACGCACTTTCGACTACCTTTCGGTGCCGGCTCAAAAATACGTGTTTGCATTTCAGATGGGAGCGCACCATAGACGGGAAGAATGATGAGTTCCGGTGCCAAGGCACCCAAGGCTTTGATACGCTGGTAAAGCACTTCACATGCAGTATCAATTTCTTCTTGACCCGTGAGGAAGAGCAAAATGTCCCCTTCTGGTTCACTCAAGTGGATCTGCATGACTGTAATGAGAGCAGCGTCGAGGTAGTCCGCTTCGGGTTCTTTTGTGTACAAGATTTCAACAGGAAACGTTCGCCCTGGAATAGTAAAGATGGGACAGTCCATAAAGTAGCGCGAGAATTTTTCTGCATCGAGGGTCGCACTAGTAACCACAATTTTGAGCTCAGGACGTTGCTTGAGCAGTGCTTTCAGCAGGCCAAAGAGGACATCTGTGTTGATATTGCGTTCGTGGGCTTCATCCAAGATAATAGCTGAATAACGACTGAGCTTATTGTCCGCCAAGTACTCACGCATCAACATACCCTCCGTCATGTACTTGATCACGGTTTCATTCGACGTCATGTCTTCAAAACGCACAGCGTAGCCAACTTCTTGACCCAGTGGACATCCAAATTCTTCTGCTACACGCTTCGCGACAGATGTAGCAGCCACACGACGCGGCTGTGTGCATCCAATCATACCATGAGCAGTCAGACCCATTTCTGCCATGTACTGAGTCATTTGTGTTGTTTTACCCGAGCCAGTTTCGCCGATAACAACCAACACTTGGTTGTTTAGGATTGCATCCATCAATTGCCTCTTGAGCTTGAAAACTGGAAGAGATTCCCGCTGCTCACGGATGGATTTCGTCGAGACATTGCCATAGCTGAGCGATTTGGACTGCGTTTTTTCTTTCCATTCGGGTAAATCCAACGTTGAGCTACCCATGTGAATTCCTCGTAATTCCTGAGCAAAGTGCCGTTCCCCAGCTTCCGGCATTGGGTCTTCCCATGGCCGATTCAAGTCCTTCGGGATCGAGTCGATCAGCTGATTCGCTTGAGTTTGACGCATTTCACGGCGTTCCTTGGCTAGTGTCGACTGCGTCATGGCTGCACGAGAGAGAGAGCCATCAGGATTTTTCACGATTTTCACGGGCGACATTTCAAGCGCCGTCTTGGTCTGTCCCTTCAAGAAGAGAGGCTCGTCCTCATTGAGCTCCACTTCAAACTCTTCTTCCGTCTCTTCAACGTCCATGACGCCATGCTCTTCATCAAATGTTGGGTACTCAGACACAGGAAGTACGCCAGAATTGATGAGTTGTCGGATTTCCCATCGTTCTGGCGAGGAGAGTCGTTTTGCAGCGCGGGGCTTTTCGTTCTCGGAGGCATCCACAGATTCTTGTTGCATACCAGGAGCAGAGGGATTGACCCATGTCTTGGAGTCTCGAGAAGCCGAACTGTTGTTACGCTGTGGCATCTTGTCTTCGCCAGTCTTTTGGTCAACATCTTGCATTGAAAGTAGCATTTTGTTGCCAGTGTTGCTGATAACTTTGACCCATACTCGGTCGTTCCGTCGAACGAGGTCTCGTACGTTCTTGACGTGTGAGTTGGTCAGGTTGCGAATATGGACTAGCCCCTCACGCCTGTTGAAGTCATCGAGTTCGACAAAGCAACCAAAATCTTGGACTTTCGAGACACGTCCACGGTAGATGTGATATATTTGAACGGTCCCTTTGTCAATTTTGCTGCGTTTGGACTCACGAGATCGACTTCTCCGTCTTCGGTCAGGAGAACGACTATGCCTTCGTTCATTTGAGCGGCTTCGTCTTCGTTCACGGGACCGGTCTCGTCTTCGCTCTGGCGTCCGGCTTCGTTTGCGGTCTGGAGTACGACTGCGTCGGGTTGGTGCTTGATTGCGTTCCGTTTTGTCGTCTGCATGTAGCCCTGGAATATCGTCAATGTCAATCTCTTCTTCGTTGATTGGTTTAGTATTGGGTCTTGTCAAGCCAGGAAAAGGATTATTTTCGCTTGGAATGATTGCTGGTTTTGGCTTTTTGGACATGGTGTGGATCAATTGATGCAAATGAAGTGCAAACTTGACTGGCACTTCCGCGCCATTCTCAGTCATTTTTACGTGGAACTTCTTCCCATCTTCAGACTCTCGCGCCAAGTGGATAATGAACTCTGCAAGCGTACGGTCACTCATGCCCAGATGGCTTTCTAGCTCCGAGCATACCTTCGAGATCAAGCTCAATTCCTGTAGCTTCTCCATGATGAAAATTCCAACCACCCCTCATCCCTCAAGATATCCGGATATTTTATCCGTATTCTGGCCGGATAATCATTGAAAGCAAGTTTATCCGGAGGATCGAAATCTTCACGTTTTGGATCATTTTGCCGATGATTGAAGTAAGAAGCGCGGGACTACGAATCGACGCTGGCACGTACCTTGAGAGCGCCGAAGCGATTTCCTTTCCAGACGAGATCACTTGGGAATGCCTTCTAAAGCCTCCATTGATGCCATCCACTACGGTATGGCTTATGACGCACTCTCGCTTTGCTGTGGGTGTTTGGAAAGGACATACTGTCATTCGCATTGCGGGTCAAGTCTTTGTCACAGAAACACCCTGCGTGGCGGAAAATACATGCAAACATTGGAGTGGAGTGATTCCAACAATCGGTGAAGTACCCACGCTGGTATGTGATGGGCGTTTTGCGATCAATTTGCTCAAAGTCGAGGAAAGTTTGCTTCAGCTTGATCAGGAGCATCTGACCGAGCCGCATGCAGATAATGTACTTAGGATTGGGTGGTCATCCAAGCCAAAGGATCCAAAAGATTATGGCTTACATTTGACAGTCTCGGAACTTCGGTTGTGGAGAGGCGACCTTCCCGCTGATCTCCTCAACAGGTATGAGATCCTGATCCTTCCGTGTGTGATTTGTCGCGAGATAGTTGGAGGGCGCGAGAAGTAAGCCACGTTCATCCACATTGTGCTAGATTGATTTCGTATTGGCGCCTGAATAGCTACAATCAAATCGAGCCTGATCTTGTTGGAGAGAATTGTCTCCGTTACGTTGGTTTTGATGAGATTGTGCATCCAATGCTTATAGACGTTGACGAGGAGCGTCTTTTTACCATTATCCTTCATCAATATCCTCAAGAAGACTCTTCAGTGGCTTTTGCATTGGACATTCGTTGCTCTGAGGACTTTGACGCAGCAAAAGTGCCATCGACTTTTCATGTCGTTTTAGTTTTGGATGCGGTTGAGTTGGGGTCGAAAGAGCTCTCCCGTGTGAGCTTGGCCCTTATTCAGGTGATTTTTAATCTCACTAGTAGTTGATGTATAACCTAGTTTGTTGAGCATCTTCCACCGCATGCCCATATTGCACTTGTGACAACTACGGAGCCTAATTCAGTTCTACTTCAATGGCGGGCAATGGATCGACTAGGCGTGGTACTGATAAATTTAATTTTTCCATCAACATTCGTAGAGAGAAGTGTCAAAACGAATAAGACAATTCTTCTCGAAACCCATGAAGGCAATTAATGCACTTGATAAACTCTTAGAAGTCGCGTTGAATCTTGTGACTGGTGAAATGCATGTAAGAAAACATTTTTTTTAGTTTTCCTCACTTCCTACTAGAGCACAGCTAGCTATGATAATCTGTGGAGTTCTGCAGTAGTTGTCATAACAAGTCAAACCTATGTGCCATCCCAAAATGTTCTCGAACTGTGGTCGCTTACAAAAAACACAACCTCAGTCCGCATAGCCAACCTCCATCAAGCTTCCTTGAATGAAATCCCGCAGCTTTCTTGGAACTGGTCTGAGTATAGCCACGCTTTGCATGATGTTGAGTTTGTACTCAGCGATGTACTCTTCAAGCTATCGCACACGATATGCCACGTAAGATATCTTTCATGTTATGAGTTGACAATATATATCCATGTAGAGTATGACAGTGGATTTGATTCCTCGGAGAGGGGTCAACGTTGAATTTTTGCCACCTCATGATTCATCAAAACTTTCATGGTGTATTGGTACACTGCTCTTATTTTCTTTATGTATTACTGTATTTGTCAAAGGTCCTTTTGCCACTTGCGACTCCTATCGATTGGGTGGAAGCGTTTTGTGGAGAGATCGATTACAAAGTTTTCAAATTCAAGTGCGATTTCGTGTGTGTGGTAATATCATGCGCACCCGCGGCGTCGTTGCATTGTACGTCTTTCTTGCGTCGTATAGACTCATTTTGTTGTAGACCTTCTTATGCTTTGGTGCAGCAATATGCACAACAGATTTCTCAAGAGGCAAGAGTCGACTCTGGCAAATGCCGAGACGAAGCTCGTCAAGTCGATAAATTGCATTTTTCAAGGGAAAATTTCTTTGATGACACGTGCGAGGTTGAAACAAACGACACTCAGAAACACTTTGAAGGTGTACGCTCTCAAAAGGAGCAGTTTTTACAATCTTTTGAGAATTTATGTGACGATGTTGCGCTGAATGTCCTCCAGACAGATGTGACCTGTCTCTTCAATGAAATTGAACAAAGTTTGCCGCTGCGTAGGCCAGTTACGCGGGTAATTAATGAGAGCTCCCATTCAGAGACATCAAACAAAAACTCCTCCCCCGTTGAAAATCAACATTTCCCCAAAGAATGGAAGGAGCCGCTGTCTCTTGTTAATGCCAAGGGTGCAATCGAAGAAGCAGATTCCGAATGGAACGAATCGATCAAAACAATTCGACGTATAGCTGATGATATCAAGCGCAATACCTTCTTTACTCCAGAAGCTGAAGTTGAGATGCAATTAGTTCTATGGCTTACACAACTAAGAAAGACTCAATCATCTCGGGAATCAGCCGAAGGACCTTTGATGGAGCACGCAAACGGTGCCAAAATTGTATTACTACAACGAATGACGGCTAAAAAACTCAATGATACATCAGACGAAATTGACCAGATTCGTCAACTTGTTCCAGCTTTGCGTGAACGAATGGAGTCAAGGAAAGCGAAGGATATCGAAACAATGGAGACATTCATACCGGTGCGTATATGTCATTAAATATCTAAAAAATTTAAGAGTAGTCACTGGAAGCAGAGGATAGCGCCTTTGCTGACTTTAAGCTCGCGTGTTTGCAAGCTCGATTCACCGATATGCTCAAAGATAAACCAATACCTCGCTCGATGTATCAATACTCAACTTTTGTTGTGTGTGACTGCAATTGTCCATCAGCTCGAAATGCTCTTCAAGCCCTTCTCTTTAGTTTACGAACTCAGCGCCATCCCATTAAAGTAGAAGAAGCACTTTGCCCTGCTGTACAATCACATATTACTCCACTCTGGGTCAACGAAGAGCAGGTATTGCCATCAAACAAATCCCAAGTCCGCTCACGAAGAATCCAGGCCGAAGGCGAATCGGACGTTGCATGGAAAGCATGTGCTCAAGTTCTGGTGATAACACACGGCAAAACGACTTCACACTTCCTTGAATCACTGGATAAGCGCTGTAATCCTCCGTTCACGTGCCTTTTGACAATTGATTATAGTGAGAGAAATACGTAAACCCGTCAAGCACATCCAGCTCGAAGAGCTGCCACTTGCATTAGATGCTCCATTCATTCCTCCGCCTCATAACTCAAAGCGTATTGATCTTTCCTCATTTTCTTGTAAAAAATGTGCTACAAAATCACCAGTCGAGCTTATTGAAAGCCCATGTTATTACTGCAGCTTCTTTCGCCAGCCACAAAGCTCATGGAATTTACTGATTCAAGAAGTTGCAGATTGCCTCAACCATTTAATTGTAGCTGGCACGCCATCCCCGCTCTTATGGAAGTCTGAGATGCCGTCCATGCTGTTTCAGCACCGGAAATCACAAGCTGAGCGACATTGGATTACTCAAAAAGCACGGTACAGCTCGTTTAACTTTTCATTTAATGTGCCCAGGCACGCTGATATAGCCCAAATTCGGACTACTCGCATTTTAGAGTATCGCAACTACCTTCTCGACCGCTACTCTCAAGATATCAAAGAGTGTCTTCACGAAGCTGCAAGCTTATCTGCTCTACGCACGGATAAACACCGAATTCTCGAATCCACAGTTACCGAGTATGAGCTTGACGCAATCGGAGTCAAGGAAAAACTGCGAGCAATCAATGCTGCTGTTGCAATCGTTATCCATCAAATGAAGGCTGTGGAAACCGACGCTGAAGCTCGAGTCGTTGAAATGATTTCAAGAGCTGACAAATTGACATGTCTCCGGGACAACTTATTAGAAATTGTTCGTTTGAGCCAAGAGTACATCAAACTTCAGCAGGAATGGAGCCAACTGCAGGACCAAGTCTCTGTGAAAAAGTCTGAACTTGTACTCTTAAAACGTCTGAGCGAATTGGAAAAGGTAAAGAGCATACCAGTATTGTAAAATTCATTTGCAACAGACTTCGCACAAAGCAATTGACGAATGTATTCACGAGCAACTTTCGCTGATTCACGACATTAAAAAAACGTATCTTAAACTGCCTGAAATGGATGCCAAAGAATTGTTCACATTGTCAAGCATTCAAACATTTTCTCCTTCGTTATCACCGACGAACTGCGTTGCTGAAGAACTTGCTCGTGCAGTACTTGACATTCAGACCCATGAGAAATATTGTCTTGATCGCATTGAAACCGGCCTCATTCATGCCAAAGATTATGAAAATGTATTTGCGTTGATATGGTCATGAAGCTAACCCTCCTTGTAGATTATTCAGTATATAGCTACTGTACGCGAGGCCAAATCCAAATTTAGTCAAACTTATTTGGTATTCTCTGAAGAACAAGAATACCCAATACCGAAAGACATATTTGCCGATGTCGCCTTCACGGGACAAAATGATATATTTGAAACGTGGGAATCTCTAGATGTGATGTTGAATCGCCTTGAACATGAGAAGCTGATTCGACAGGAGCGCTACTTGGCGAGCTGTTGCATTGTGACTTTTGCACTGGTACCTATTATTTGAAGCAAATCTTTCTCATCGTTAAGTAGACGTATGCATCTTTTTGTCATGAAGCATGGCAGAAACAATGCCATGACGTAATCACTGTTGCTTCTCAAGGTTTGTCAAATGTCATGGAGAAGCTCTTACAAGCAGCTGGCCCTCATCACGAAACCAGCAGAGCATATCGCGCAGCTCTGGAAGACCACTCTACTTGTCTACATAAGCTCCGTTGCTGGCACGAGCAAGACGTCCGACATACTAACGCAGCTGCAGCCGTTCGAGAAGGTTTGCTCTATCTGCGTGATATGCACACCCTACAAACTGAGCTGGGAGCTATAGCTCGGCAACATAATCTCAAAGAAACCAAGTGGCTGTGGGATAACCTCGCTCAGTATCAGTCAGAAAGTTTTGACACCTGGTTCAGAAAAGCCTCGCAACTTGAGCTTCTCATGGAACGCATGGCTGAAGATGGTATCCTCCTTCAATCTCAAGTGGAACGAAGCACTTCGAACGTAATTGCAAAGCAGGGCGAGTGGAAGGCTGCTGAGTGGATCTACAGGACTTACTGTATTTCGGCATTAAAATGGCAGAAAACTCTACATGAGCTTGTACAAACTACAGTCGGCTTAGAGATCAAGCGTCAACGAGCTATTGAAGTTGAATTGGACATTCACGCTGGTGTCGCAGAACTCAAAGAAAGCGATAGTTCGCAGTTTGTTGACAGTGATTTGATCCAGAGCTCGATGCTAAGACTAGAGATGCAAAAGCAAAGCAGGCTAGCTATTCAAACTTTCAACCGAGTCCGCGTTTTAGAACGACTTCGACGGCACGAAGGCGAATTGCTCCAGGTCAGCGAAATTTATCTCATTTTCTTGTTATACCTCTTTAGGTTTCTATTGATGAGTCCCAGCGCAAAACCAAATTGCATGCCGCAATGATTCAACATTGCCATGTGCTAGAAACAACTTCAATTCAAATGGCGAAGCTGGTTAAATCTGGCACAAACCCCGCGTTCGATAAGTTGAGTCATCTGTTACACAAGTTCTCGAAGTTGTCGACTCAGAATGTGCATGAGCAAGTTGCTGCTTTTGCCAAGGATAACTGGCTCGTCCAGCATCGGCAAAAGGTTCTGAGGGCAATCGATGCTCTGCGGGAAGAGGCAAGTATCATACACGAGCAAAATAAAACGACCCAAGCACAGTTGGTTGCGACGCTTGAAGCACTTCTCAAACAAGTCGAATCTTGTCAACTCTTGTCAAGTGCACATAAGACTTTGGATGCAGTTCATTTGATGCTCTTTTTGAATTCACGCGCCAGTGCCACCTTAGCTCGTCAAGTTAATCTCAAGAAGACTGCGCTGCATGAAGCAGTATACATGAAACGGGCTGAAATGATTGAATGGTTCAAAGTTGATCCGCAGTGTGCTGAATATGAATCGTAATACGCTTGGTGAGATATCAATTCACCCATTGTAGAGCTCGTGTAGGGTATATTGGGGCCGAGTGTGATCTAATATTTAGCCGATGGGAAATTCAACGAGTTGATGCGGAAGCTGAAGCCAGTCACGTGCGCTGCCAGCAGTACATTTTGGTATGACGGGAAAGTACACTACATCACTTGACGACAACTACAGAGGCCAGAGTCGAGAGAGTCAATCTTCAATCCCAACCCTGAACTCTTTGACATTGCTGCAATAACCAAATGGACTGCATCAGATTCAATATGCATCAACCGACGTTTGGAAGTAGCGAAGCAATTGAGACGAGAGGCAATGTCCCATGATCTCCGAGAACTCGATGTAGAGGAATCCATCTTTGGTGGAGACTTGGCTTTTAAGGATGTAGTCAAGATCTATGGTCGAGATATTGAACCATCAAGTCGTGACAAATTTGTGCGAGTCGTGCAGGTTGCGAAATACGCCAAACGATTCGTTGTTTACGTACATCATATGAATATTATGCATCATATTGACTGTGGGTATAGAAGCAAGCACTAGATTGCATGAAGCAGTTTCACAGAGAGTCGAAACGCAGTCTAGAAGACATTCAGCGACTTCAAGCTCTGATTCCTTTGACTGTAGACAGAAAAGTTCCCACTGAACCGACTGTCGTTCGAATGAGTCCTCTCCTCCAGACTTTGCTTTGTTGGAGTTCTAGCGACCCCGTGGACAGAGCTCGCGGTACACTGAGCCTTCTTCTTGTTGTAAAACATTCTGCATTCTTGTTTCTGACAACTGGCTTTGTGTAGAACCAACCATTATCTCGATCTCTTCTGCCTCTTTTTCCTCAAGTGATTGCTCGAAAAGCACTACATGATGAGTTTGTGAGGCCATTTATCGACCAAGAGCATATTGCAACGCACTGCTCGAATCTTGACATTGTGCAGATATCACTAACATCTGTCAAGGTAGTCCTGGTGACAGTTCGTAATTTCTAACGCATTTTAATTCAGGTTACGTGGCTACGTCTTGAAGGCGTGACTCCAGAACTAAACATTGGCCACTGGAATGGCTCCAAGAACTCTTGGCAATGGTCTTCCGTACCTTTGACCCCAACTTCAACTCGGCACACTTTGACAGCCCTGACACCAAACATGGTCTACCTAATCCGACTGGTCGTTCATGCAACGAACCAGCAGAGTAGCCTTGTGCAGGATACATTTTGCATGGTGCTTTTCTAGAATCTCTGCTCTGAATCTTAGATTCTGATATTGTTTTGCATCTGCCTTGTCAACTGTAATACAGACGAAGTTTATCTCTAGGCAAGAGTGTTGCTTTCTAGCCTCAATACTTGTCTAGTTTGGGAATTGACAGTATGAAACATTTTAAACCAATTCGTTTCGCAAGATTACACTTCAATTCAGACGAACAAGGAGGAAGACGTTGCTAGAGAATTAGTCACGACGTAAGACCGCTGCTGACAAGTCGCTTGTAATATTCGAGCTCTCGTGAATCCAATGCCGGGTGATCTCGACTAAACTTCTTTCGCATGACCTCTCGCGCTGTTGCTTCTTGATCAGCGACATATTTATCACTGAGGCGGACGACTGCTGCCTTTTTGAGATCCCGAGGCTTTGGAATAACTCCTCGTTGGATAAGACTCTTGACTTGGTCCAGTTCATCCTGGAGATTATCTTTTATCCATGTTTTTCCATCTTTCGTTTCAAGCCATAGTTGAGCTTTTCCGACAGCTTCGTTGCCACTGTGATCCAGCGCACTTGTCTCCAAATTATTGCGCACACTTTCAGCCATGGAATGCGTGGATAACCATATCTTCTCCGCCCTACGTCATGAAGATTACATGTTTGACAGGATGATAAGAGGTTAACTGGCTTGACAAGACTCTTGCAGACGCGACAGCATATGAAATGAACTCGCTGCGTTCCGCGCGACTGGTCACTTCTTCCTGCAGTCGAATCTTCTTGCCGTATTGGATTTTAAGACGAATGTTACATTCCTTAGATATGCGCCGCAAGGTGTCGTAGATTTCTACCGTGTTCATCGATGGTTTAAGCTCCATGGCGACTTTTGCAATGTCAATTGGCTTGCAAATGTTAATCATAATCAAAGGAGGTGTTTGAGTACCTTTTGGCGTTTAAGGTTATCGGATATCGAGGCAAATACGGCGGCATCAGTGTCATTGATTAAAAAGCGCACAATAGGTAAGGCATGCATTCGGACACTCCAATGAAGCGCATTGTCTCCATGGGCGTCTTGGTGCTCCACGATAGCTCCAAACTGGATGAGCAGCTTGAGGATTTTGATCTTGTCATTGATGTCCCCTTTGCGCGACCGACAAACTTCCAAGAGCGGTGTGCAGCGACTATAAGTTGTGTCTATAGCGTTGACAGAGCGTTTGAGGGTATCGAGGCCATGTGCAGCTTGGATAAACATGGTCAAGTGCATTACCAGCTTGACGTGACCGTTCCAACAGGCAATATGCAGCAGGGTCCTGCCTCCCTCTGCTTCATTATGTGCGAAGACGTTTATTTTACTCGTCTCGAGGAATCGCTTGACCTCCGTGACGTCTCCAGCACGAGTAGCATCCCAGATCGAGTCAAATATTTGACCCCGCCGCTTGGTTTTAGGTGACTTGGTAACTTCGATGACTGGCGGAGCTTCTTGCTTGCACCACATGGCCTTGGAATGCTCCATTCGTGCCAATGCTTTCTTAAGCCATGGTGCATACCTTCCCTTGTGAGTCGGCGAAGCAGGCATCTAATTAGATTGGTCAACTTCAAAACGACATTATGGAAATGTGTCCTTTCGAAACTTCACACGTGTGAAATGTCAGATAAATCCATCACGCCTTTCAACAAAAAACATGAAAATTCGTTCATGGTACAGCTACCAAGAAGAGTGGTTATTTCCATATCTGTTGGACGATGCTTACAGTTAATTCACAACAAAGAAGGATTTACTGCGTCATCGAGCTTCACATTAGAACTACACAAATGGTTTTGGAGTTGATTGTACGCAACAAGGAGGGAACTTTATGGCTATACTTGTGTCAGCTTCACTTTCAGGATGGATCCCAGTTGACTAAGACAGACCGCTATGTTGTCAACAATACTTCACCAAAGACTCGTCAATTTTGAATAAGTTGATCCGTGCTTTGCCACCTAGCAATGTGAGGAAACCACGGCTGCGGTGTTGTCTGACTGGCGGAGGAGTCCTTAAAAACAGTGATTGGAGGTAGGTGCAATTAGACTCGAAATTGTTTGAGTATCACAAGAGCGAGAAATTTAACAGTTTTCATTCGGGCAAAGGGAGAGCATGTCTGAGATGAATGGGCTCGTTTGAATGTGGCGCCTCCACAGGGTATACATAAATGCGCCATGTCTTGATGTCAAACACAAAGTGAAAACCCTTGAACGTGACTGAAATAATGCCGTTGAGTACGGCCGACGCACGGTCCAAGTAGTAAACACCGAGGAATTCCCACTGGTCGCGGCGAAATTGATATTTTGCTGCCGCATAGACGAAAAGTGATGATGACTTTTGACTTGACTGGAGCCCACGGTGCAAAAAACATTCGAACCCATAGCATAAGACACAACTTACGATAGCAAGAAGGATGAGTCCGATGAACCGAACGTTATTACCAATACGGACAACACCAGAATGACACACGATTTGGCTATCCACCAGAACCACTGTACAATTGCGACTAATGGTAACTGAATGAGTCACAGGTGAGACAAAACTCCAGGAGGCAGCAGCAGCCCAGAGAAGCAGACTGCTCTTTAGTGAATATGACGAAGTATATTGTCGAGTCACTAAGGAGAACAGATCGTTGAGGATGTAAGCGAGCCACGTAGCTTCTCCGGCAGAAAAGAAGGTCTTAATCGGGTCGGTTGGAGGCGCATCAAGGAATGCTATCAATCCAGAGTGGGGACGACGGAGCTCCAAGCTTGCCGTGGAAAGAAGACAAATGGCTGTGATTCCCCGAACAAATGCAATTGGTCGACCGAGCCAGACAAGCCCAGCAACGCGATTGAACGAGAACAAATTCAAGCCTTGGACGTAGCTACGACTGTGGATGATATAGACACCTGCAACGGCAGCCACACCAAGAAGCACCAGAGTACAATATTGCATGACTCTGTGGACATATAGCGCCATGTTAAGTGGGACTTCCATCGCATTAGCCGGAGATGTACTTGGAGTATACAGTGTAGACATCAATGTGAGCTGTCCAACATCGCCTTCAAACGTGACAACTTCCCGGAAACCTTGGGTCCACTCAAAGAGCATGATCCATGCGAAAAATTCAAAGTCAATATCATCGAAAAGTCTTGGAGTCGAGATTGAAATGTGCGATTTGCTTCGACTTATGTACTGAAAAAGCTGAATATCGACGTCCATCGTTTTGATTTGTAGGGCTGCATTGTATGCTGTCTTAATTCTGTCTCGAGTGAAATATTTCTCAGCAATAGCTTTCATGCTCAGCAATATCTCGTTGCATGCTTCCGCCATGTTTGTTGCACGTCGGCAAATCGCATTGATTGACATGGACTCGTTCAGATGATGCACTAGACCAGATGTCATAGCAGCCATCAAGACGATGTGTGGTGTCAACTGCACAAATTCATTCACATTGATACCGCATGATCCCTGTGAGCTGAAGAAAAGCTGAACATGAGGCTGAGAACTTAGTTGCTCACGGCAAAGAATATCACCACCCCAGAAGAGTGAATCGTCCCACTCGGATGGTTGTGGACATACCAGTGTGGAATCATACAGAGGCCAAAAGTCAACCTGGGCATCGATAGATTGGGCTAGAAGTGACGTGACAGACTGCGTAAGGTTTTCATAAAGCATCGCGAGTGACTGGGGCACAGCCACTCTATAAGTGTCCGTCGAGCCAAACGGACCCAACTTGGATCGCAGGAGGGATAGTCCATCAGTAAGAGGTGCTGGTAAAGTTTGGTTAGCCATGAGCTGGGCTTCTAAGGATAAATTGCGAAAAGCAAAATTACTGGCTTGACGAACGAGACTCTGGCCGTATATTGTCGATCCATTAGTTGTAATGGCAGTGAGGTCTCCAGCGAGTCCCCAGTAGGTTTTGTAAGATATTTGCTTGGACAATTGAAGTGTTTTGTTTGATCTCTTCAAAGTCAGTGGATAAACAAAACCAAACGCACTGACGACGTCCACCGTTTCAATCACGCACGCCAATCAGTTTAAAGTTCTGCCACTGAGTCGAGTACGATTTAATCTGATGGTCCTGCCAAAATCTTACTTCTTCGTCAATCGAGAGCTGAGCTGAGAAAGTTTTATTCAGCCAATTCTTGCCTGCGTTGAATTCATGAAGAGCACGAAAGACTGCATTCTCCCATGCGTCACTCCAACAGAGAGCCAAGTCGTGGTTATTTCGAAAGAGTCCTTCCAAGTAAACAGCACCGTTGGTTGCATATCGGTGGCGACATCTCTCTCGTCTCTGCAGGCTGTTTGCCAGCTCCCATTTTTGTGCAAAGTCGACGTAGCAGTAAGCCGTAAATATCCACGGGAGATCACAGCCATTCATATTTCTCAATGCTGAGATGACATTTGGAAGTGAGTTGACTTGGTCTTGAATTAAATTGGCATAAGTTGGTGCAACATTGATGTTGGGATCAGTTGTATTTTGCATAGTCACGAGGAGAGCTCGCTCCAAATCATTGAAGTGGACAGTTGCTTGACCAAATGATGTTATGAGCTGGGAGTTGAACCAATTGCACAGATACGCCTGAGTGTTGTTTAGATCAAACGTCGCCCACCAAAAGTCATTTGTCATTGTTGCCTCAGTCAGCCGCAGAAATGCATAACTGCCTGCGATAGTGAGACCCATGTAGCCGAGGCCTAATGCGCTCCACACTCGAAGGATTCGTTTCTGGGTTGGAGTGGCAAGTACTCCTTCAATTTTCCGTTTGGTTCCAATCGTGCACCGCTTCAAGACAAGGCCGAATGCACGTTTTGAAATAGTCGCTTCAAACAGAGTCCATAGTTTCACGTCCAACACAAACCCAAAAGCTGGAATTATACCAGACATGACACAGGCAACATTATCGAGGTTGTATGTTGTGCCTCAAACAGTTGTGAAGAACGCATCTGCGGCAGCTGGAACGGCTACGTGTTGCGTCATTTCGGCTGGGACTCTTGGGTTTTGAGTCTTCTATTGATTATCTTGGCTGTTGCATATGCCATGACGACGCAACCTAGCTGTATGGCGACTAAAATGCAAGCTCTCGTAAAGCTGCCGATGGAAAGTGTGCCACTAGTGCATACAACACCAGAAGTCAATGTCTTGTACGTGCAGGTCCGAGAGATAGAGGCTGTCATTTGATATGGCTGAGTGACTTCAAACGCTGTCGTTGCAATAAAAGCCAAGACGCTACTGTGTGGACCACAAAGACTGGACAAGTACGTAGTAATTGGAAGCGAAAGATCGTTCAAGACGTAGACAACCCACGTGGATTCGCCAGCAAGCAGCATTATTTCAAGGAAGTCCGACTTTTAGCTATCATGGTGGCTGCACCATGGGCTTGAGTAAAGTCAACGGAAGATGTGCTCAATACAAGAATCGCAGTCATGCCTCGGAGAAAAAGCAACGGACGGCCCAGCCATACACTTCCCACGACACGATTAAAGATAAAAAGATTTGATCCATCGATTTCAAAGCGGGAACGAGCTCCAAATGCCATGAGAACGACACTGAGTCCCAGCAATACTCCAGTGACGTACATCATGAAGATTCGAATGTAATTGCAAGCTACTTGAGGTAATTCCAAAGAATTTGCAGGCAATGGTAAGAAACCATGCGGACGGGACATGATTGTCACTTCGTTCTCGTTGCTCTCAAAGACAAAGACTTCTCGCTGACCATCCACCCATTCCCAAACTGTCACCCATCCAAATAAGGACCACGGATCTCCATCAGCAATCATCTCTTGGGTCAACATCCTGTCGATATTGTTTGTTGTGTTTGAAGCCGTCTGAATCATCGACAAGTGGAGATTTTTGACTTCCTGCGTCACTTGAACAACAAAGTCAGGTTTTGGCCAGAATATCGTGTCGCTTTGATTCACGGCCTGGATGAGAACTTTAGTGCATAGATCAACAGTCGAGATGCAAGCTCTGCACGTGGCTCGAACGTCTCTGAGCTTCAGGCTCGACACGGAAGTGGCAAAAGAAGCGCTGCGTCTTGTCAGGTCGATCGTGTGGGGGTCTTGCGTACCGCAATCGTCATAATATCCAAATGAGTGTTGTACATATGTCTGTGGAAAACCAAACGGGCAGAGAGGATTTCCACCATAGAAGACAAATTCGCCGCTTTGCCATGCAATTGGCACGGCATCGAGAGCCGCAGTGACTGGAATGTCTTGCTGAGCCTGCGCATCATTGTACAGTTTGTCAAATTCAGTGTAGAGCAAGAGCAGAGACGTCGGTGGCTGCACAAAACGCAAGTCAATCGCCTCGTAGGGTCGCAGCATCGTGCGAATGAGGCGACTCCCTCGTGTTTCCGTGTGTCCGTTGTAGATATCTTTATCCCAGTCCAGGCCAATTTGGTCGGTATGCGTTGGCGAACCTCGTACGAGGCTGCAATTGAAGACTTGGCACGCGATCAAGTCATTCCAAAAGCCGGAATACGCCCACGCAGTCGTCCAAGCGGAGGAACCACGTCGCACATCCGCAATCGACGTGATGGTGATTCGTTGGCACACTCCCAGAGCATTTACGAGCTCGATGGAATCGTCAAAGCCTTCTTGAAAGAGGTTCTGGAGCTGGCTTATCCACGCTTTGAGGTTCTGCCTGGACCATTCAGCGACTTCATCTTCCAGAGACACCATTGTGAAGGAATGGAGTCTTGAAAGCCAGGACATGCCATCTGCAGTGCTGTTGATGTCGCTGAAGATGGTCATACGCATGGGCAGGTAGAACTGTGATGAGATCCAATTGACCGAGTTTCGGAGCAGCGCCTCCAAGTAAACAGCAGCGTTCTGTGAGTCATGGTTCATACATCGCTCTTGGCGTTTGGCGGTATGAGCAAGCTCCCACTGGCGATGGAAATCAACCCAGCAGTATGGCGTGAGGATGCGGATATTGGTCTGAAACGTGTTTCGACGGAGCACTTGGATCGCTGTTTCTGGTGGAACCGGAAGGAGGAGAAGGCGTCTTGCTGCAGCACGCCTCATGTCGATGAATGTCGTGATCCCAGAGTAATCCTTCTCTCGGAGAACACCCAGGAGTGAAAAGTCTCCAGACTCGCCAGATATCAGCTTGGCGTTGAAGACGTCGCTGATGAAGGTTTGAGTTCCTGAAGTGTTGAAGCCAGGCCACCAGTGATCGTTTCGAAAGGTCGGATCAAGGTGGTAGATATAGACGGCGCTGCACGTGACTGTGAATATGACGTAGAGGAAACCAGTGAGAGCCAAGAGCATCTCTGGTGGAGCGGTCGGTATGAGTGTAGTCGCCGGTCCCTCTGGCATTGTCTGAATGGATGTCCCTCTGGTATGAAACTGTGATTGCGGCAATTCGATAACTGTTCCCTAGACTGTACGCTGCGTGAAACCGTGGATCGTCGAAAATATCCTCTGTCAACAACCTTTTGTCAAGTTGTCCCCTTCACCTTGCTACGTGATGACATGCGCATCTCTCTCTCTCTGCAATATATATATGCACCGGGTCGCGGCATTTCCAGCCGACCCGTCGATGCAATTAGTCCCGACGTCCACACGGGCGCTGCTTTTATCCATCGGTGGCTACATCTATCTTCTCTTCACAGTCACTTGCAGCTGCCTCTACCTCTATACCCTTGAGCCTATCATTCAAAACGATCACTGGTGGCCTGGCTTCAACACATCTGGGACTCAAACTTTCATCAGCGACGTCTTCAATGCCAAACTCATCGCTGGTGAAGCTGGAGACTTTGCCCTGCTTGGTATCACTCGAGAAAAAGATTATTCGGTGGTCCCGACGTTTATAGACATGAGGCACGCAGCTAGAAGACATCTTCTCCTCGTGCCAATTCCACCAGCAACAGCTATTCAAGTCTACGTCGCAACGTTTTCTCAACGAATATTCGTACCATGACGCCATATTGCTGGGTTGATTTCCACCGCCGGTGGGAGCTAGCACACACAGCCAAACGCCAAGAGCGCTGTTTGGCCCGTGACTCTCAGAATGCTGCAGTCTACTTGGAAGCACTGCTGCGTAACTCGCTCGACTGGACATCCTCGCAATTTTATCAACCATTGCGAACAATCATCTTCAATGACGTCAATGACACAGCTGCAGGCCATGCATGGCTCTCAGAGCTTCTTTCTTTTAAAATGGTCAGTGTGGACGATGAAATAGCTGTGTGGCACCAGTACAACCTGACGGCATGGACTAGTCAAGTACAAAACCTCGTCCAAGAAGGATTTGACGACGCAATTGACCTTGTAAATGCCTTGGGGGTGCGCCAGCAGATCACAATTACTTCCATTCCAGATGCTCTGCGAGGTCTTTCGGCATGGTCTACATCATGGGCGTATGCTGGCTTTTGGAATGATTTGTTTTCGTGTCAGATCTTCAATTGTAGCCTCGTACGAGGCTCTTTATACCATCCAGATCAACTTGGCTTGGACTGGGACAAGGATATATTTAACTCTGGGTTCGAATCACCCAGTAGCCGACTTGTGCGTACTCAAATAGGGTCGTTTGAAACAATCGACATCCGTTTTATGGCTCCGCCACCGTCGTTGATCCAACTTTACTCTGGTTTCGACAATTCCTTCAATGCACTGGCCGTGCAAAGTCCAGTCACTGTCGATGCTGTACCGATTACATGGCAAAATCGCGACTTTCTGTACTATGGGGGGAACCCTTTGTGCCCATTTGGCTTTCCACAGAACTTTGTCCAGCACTCCTTTGGTTATTACGACGATTGTGGATCTCAGGACCCTCACACGATTGATCTGACACGACGGAGTGTCGCCTTTGCCATAACACATCGAATTTAATGGCCGAAGATATTCCAGACACCTGCAAAGCTTGTATAACCACGTCAACTACTTGCTCTCTTGCCCTCAAGCAGGTAATGTACTCAATAACGGAGTTTCCTCAACAAGATCTTATCAACAAAGCTACCAAAGACGTCCATGACCTTCACTTGGCCATGATTCAAATGGCGACCGATCTTTCAGGCAACAGGGATATGATATTGCGTCAGGAAATGATTGTAGACGGTGATTTTTGGTCATTTTTTGGGTGGGTGGCTGTGTGGGAATGGGTGGATGGCCAATGTGAAGTGTTTATATTTCAAGGGGACATTAGCTCCGTGACAATTATATCCCGACCGCACAGTAATCTTCCATTACCGGCAAATCGCTTGGAATTGCCACAAGTGGCTTGTCGGTACATTCGTGTCCTTGTCGTCTACGTAAGCTTCATTTTGTCTGTGATGAGTCTTGCTCTCCTTGCATTTGGAGCTCTCTCTCGCTTTGACATTGATGGCTCGAACCTCTTTTCCTTTAATCGAGTCGTGGGAAGTGTTTGGCTTGGCCGACCTTTGCTTTTTGTCCGAGGTATGACTGCTGCTCTTGTATTAAGTACGTCATCTGTTGACTTCACTCAAATTGATGGTACTTTCTCCATCATCTCCAAAAAGCGATCCATGCTTGAGATATGCCTTTTTGCGGGAGAAGCTACGTGGATCACTTTCGTCTTGAACGACCTCGCACTCCCATTCACTACCTATTTGTCCAGCCTCTGTGCCCCACTGAGCAGTTTGATGGCATTTATCATAAGTGGCGCTATTGAACTGCTTCAACCCTTTCACATGACAGCATCTATCTCTCCATCTTGCTCGTACAAGACTTTGACATCTGGTGTTGTATGCACAAGCGGTATGATATTGATAGGCAGCTTTTTTCGCGTGTGTGTTTTAGTCGCTGTTCAACTCTGCTGTGTTGTCGTTGCGTATGCAATAGCGAGGATAGTCAATGGAAGACTCAAGCACCCCAGGGCTCCTCCCGAGTTGACACAGCATGTGGCAGTGCCTGCAGCAGCTGATGCGTTCTTTGCAACAGCACGAGGCACAACTTACAACCTCGACAACGTTGCTTGCACCATGTCTGGATGTCTGGTATAGTTCCAGCGTTTGGATGCGTGCTGGATGTCAAACTGTGGACATTATTTGAAGCGACGAAGTCTGCACGCTCGTCAGGAATTATTTTGAGACGTTGCACGATAGGAACCAAGCGAAAAATTGATGGGACGTTGACTACGACGACGCAGAAGCGTATGCTTAGAGTGTGGAGCATTCTAGGCCTTAGCTATATTGGTCTCTCGATTGCAAGCAGCTTTACTTTTCTAATCTTGACAGCGTCAACCATGACGAATGACTTTTGGTGGGCGGCATTCGATCTACCGTATTGTGTACATCGTTTCGGACATGAATGGGGCAAATATCCGTATTGCCACTCATACGAATATTATATATTGATTCAGACATACAAACATCAATATTCGACTTCTGAGCCATTGTATGAACATCATATACATGATTGCGGTTTATTATATTTACAGTTTATTGAATAAAAGAATAATCTTCTATAAAAAATTGCATACAAAGTGTAAGATATTTATATCTAGATCGTAAATTTTTCAGCTGGACTTGTTGCATCGGAAAGATCAATATCATCGTCTGGGTCAATGGTGTCCTCAATGGCCATGTTCGTCATCAAGTCGTCAAGGACATTGTCTTCAAGTGAGCCTCGACTCGTCTCATACTCCTCAATGGTGCCATCGAGCAACTGGCATTTTCGAAACCCGTTGAGTATAACATTTTCAGGTAGATTTTCCCAAACATCAGTGATCCACAAAACCATTGTAGACCTTGATGGAGCACGAAGCTTCAGACTTGTGTTGGCAGCCTTGGAGTTGCGAAGTTGGCGACGAATTTCAACAAGCCACTTCTCTCTCAAGGATGACTTCATCGGACGGATCCAGGCAACGTCGGCAGGTTGGCAGCACCAGGTAAATCGCGGAGGAATTCGCTCAAGCATGACATTGATCCACACCGTCTTTTCCGTTGATGGATTCAATGTCTTCGATGGTAAGTATTCGTAGTTCACAGCTGTCTGATCGGCATTGTAGATCAGGTCAATATTGTTCTCTGTGACCACGTCAAGGACACGCTTGGAGAAGGTTGCCAGCGTCTCAGCACCATCCTTGTCCGAATCTTGACCAACTCTTGTCTTTGCCCGAAGGCTAAGGCCATGCCTTTTTTTGAAACCTTGCATCCAGTGCCAGCCAGCCTTGATCTCGTCGTCGGTCAGGCCAATGTCTTGAGCTGTGTCGAGCGCCATGATTCGTAACATACTATGTGTTACGGGGATGCCATCCTTCCTCATACTCAGCACCCATCGAGCTATTTGCTCTTCTTCGGTTGCAGGCAGCGTCGTTCCCGTGCCTCGAGCTCGGACACATTTCTGGTGGGCAGTGTGTGTGGCATTTGCCATTTGAAAGATGTGATCTTTCTGCTTAATCCATCCATATATTTTCTTTCGGGTAGACTCACGTTGTGTGCTCGAAAGTTTTTGACAGGTGTCAAGGTAAGCGGACATTCCAAACTGGTCAACCTGTTGAAGCACCTCCAGCTTATGGCGATAGTCGACTGTTTTGTACTTAAAGAGGCGAACATGTGCCTTGCGTCCATACTTGAAAGTGGGTCTACCAGTTGATGAGCGGCGAGTTGGTACTTCTGACGTGCTGTCTGACATAGAAGTGCTCGATTTCTTGACGATATAGGTATGGCGCGAAAGCCAGTCATGTTGAAACGCGAAAACCTCCAATATTTGATGCATGTATAGAGGTAAATATTAATGTTGGGAGGTATTACTTCGCTTGAGGGATGTCTTTTGAATATTTATATATCTTTCTGTCATGAATTTATCAGTTTAAAGAGGAGTCCGGAACAAAAAGGGTGTCTAAAACAATATACACTATACGGTAAACAATACCCAAGCTTATTTGTGTAATTGGTTTACAGTGTTAATAACCAACTCACAACAAATATTGAACAAGTTACCGCTCACCTCAATGACCGAGAGCGTGCTCTCCTCGTGAAAATGCAAAACACAACAGATCCAAACGTCAATGTTGCACCAACATATGCGAATACGATACAAGACCAAATCAATACTCTCGCAAATGTCATCTCGTCATTAAGAAGTATGAACAGCTGTGATCTGCTGTGGATATTCACTAGGGGGAATCAAAGTTAAAAGAATGGTCTACTTCATGCGCATTTTTTAAGTTTTTAAAGCACGATTTTTAAATAAATTTTCGTTCTGTAAAGCAGTATTTTGTCATGGGAATCAAAGTTAAGTTTGCTGTACGCCAACACGTTTGGAGATCAGCAGTCGTTGACAAGATGCCTCGTGTTTCGGAGAAGGAACGGATAATTCATGCATTGAACTCTCTCGTTTTTCGATTGGCTACGACACACTTGGTCATGCCACCTGAAGCCAAACAGGAGGTTGACCGTGCGATGAAGCTCAGAATGGCCCTGGAATGTGTGAGATATATGGAGGAACGCCGCGTCCTCGCCAAGTCGTTGGAACCGCTATCGTTGCTCCCCTTTTTGCCCGTCAACAAGTTTGTTCAAGAGGTGAGGGTATGTCAGGACACCTTTGCCTATCTGGTTGAGATGGTCCAAGCTTCAGCTGTGTTTCAAAACGAAAGTCGCAATAAGCAAGCTCCTGTTTGGCTTCAGGTGGCATGTGCCCTGCAAAGACTCGGCCATTTTGGCAATGGTTCTGCCAATGGAATGATTGCAAGTACAAAGGGGGTTGGCTATGGTACTGTTATGCTGTATACCTGTCGAGTTGTACAAGCTTTGTGTGAATTGGCATGCGAATCTATTCGGTGGCCAGATGCAAGTGAGCGCAAATTTCTGGCATCAATTAATCATGCAAAATATGGCTTTGATGGAGGCATTTTAGCTACTGACGGGACGCATGTTGTACTATTCCAAAAGCCTTCACTGGATGGTGAGGTGTACTACTCGAGAAAGAAGACCTATTCTTTCAATGTTATCCTAACTTTTGACTTCAAAAGAACGATTCGATACATTGTTGCTGGCTGGCCAGGCAGTGTGCACGATTCTACTGTTTGGAAGTCTTGCGATATCTATAAGCATCCCAGCAAATATTTTTCGAAAGACGAGTATCAATTTGCGGACTCTGGTTTTCCCATGTCTCGAAGTATGCTGGTTCCATATCGTTTGCCTCACTCATTACGAGCAGACAATTGCGCCTTCAATACCCACCTGGCATCTGCTCGCGTTGTCTGTGAGCACGGAATTGGAATTTTGAAAGGAAGATGGCAAAGTCTTCGTGGTGTCCCCCTTCGCGTCCGAAAAAAAGAAGACATCGAGCAAGTGTGCAACTGGATTGTTGCCTGTTGTGTACTTCACAACATGGTGTCAATTTTAAGAAATGCTGCTGACTATGTCGAGTTGGACAAAGACAAGGCGTGGAAGCACTATGACAATACTGACTCAACCAGAGTCAACCTGACTGTATGGAGAGAACAAGTTAAAAGTGGTGTATTGCAATTCTGGCACAGCTGAATCAGAATAGCAAAGTTTAACTAATACAGACTGAGATATCCTTTAGCTTATTGTGCATAAGAATAACTATTCTAATTCGCCATAAGCTAGCTTCACAGCGTATTCAATATTTTCACGTGACTGCCCTTGACGTAGTAGCTCACTTATGAAGTTGGCTCGAGCTTGTCTTGTTTGATCCAATTTCATAAACTCAAATTTTTTTAGTTCAAGCTCCAGCATTTTGGACTGCCCTTCAGCATACGCAGTAACAAAGTCCTTCTTGCTGCTTGGGGGCTTTCTGCTTACTGGAAACGTTTGGGGGATGCTCTTCTTTTTCAAAGCATGGGTAGAAGTAGCACGAGGCAATTCACGAGTCGAAACACGAGAATTTTCAGCTCCTAAGGTAGGATTTGCTGTCTGCTTCCAAGTACTCGCTGGTTCAGACATTTGAGCATCTTCGGCATCATTGGCACGCCAATATGCATCCTATGGCACAATGAATAAGTTGTCTACACTGAATAGTATGCCTGGTTTGGATCATTTTCGTCATTGTCGTGACTAGAGTCATTATCGTCATTGCAATAGTTTTGTTCGCTTTCGTGTTCAATACGAAGTACCATGTTCACGCCACCGTTGTCGCTAGAGACCCCTCCGTCATCATTTTCGTCGTCGTTATTTTTGAGTTCTTCAGTATCCTCATTGCCAAGGTTAGCATACCGGCCAACTTCAGAAACGTGACTCGGTTGAATGTTTTGACGACCAGAGAACATGGCTTTCATTCTCTCGTAGCCGAAACACATATTTTCAAGCTTGTCAACCGTATTATACAAGCCTAGTATGGATTGAGCATAGATATAACATGAAACACATGCCATTGGCAAAGTCCTTCTCAGTCAACCCTTCTCCACTTTGTCCTCCGTCTCGACCTCCTTCCCACTTCAATGCCGCCTTAAATGCCCTCATGTACGATCCAAAACGACCCTTTGCATTCGCGCCAGTCCAGTCGCGCAAAACATCTTCCCGAAGGTTCTTGTTTATGTATGTGGCCATCAGCTTGTATCCTATATAAATAATGATGATAACGACAAGTCTCTACTGCTCACCATGAGCCTTTGTTAATCCCTGACCACCGACAACACCTTTGCCCTTGGTTGCCTTCCCAACAATCAAGTCGAAATTCTTGGGTTTCTCAAGGAATTCAAGAAGCAGCATGCTTTCCAAATCGGTGAAACGCCGACGAACTGGCCTCTTTGCTTGGTTGGCCTCGGCGAAGCTTTCGCTTACAATTTTTCTTTCTATCTTGCTTGCTCGGGCGACCAAACGTGCTGTATGAATTGTGTCCAACCACGTATATAAAGCACTTTTAAATCGTTAAAGAATCTCGAGGCATGCTTTACTACTTTTAACCTCTATTCCCCATCTGTCCTATATATAGGACAGTCTATAACGTCATCCACATAGTTGATGTACACTTTTATAACAAATGATTGAAACAGTTTAATTCAGCAGCGTGATTCGTCTCGTCCGCTCGTTCTCGCATTCAATTTGGCCCACTTGTTGTGAAGAAATGGAGAAATGGGAGGCTATGCGGTTGGAACATTGATGAAACTCCACGAACACGAAGGGACTGGTACTAGTGTCTTTAACACGAAGAGTATCATTACTATGATGAACAATGGGACAAAAATGTAGTTGAGATAATCGCAGCACTTTTAGTTATCGTCCAATCTTTGGTTGGACCGCTGCACTTGACGTCGACACAACGGTGTATAAGACCCACTGATCGCTACACGTTTGACTGCACAATTGATCAGCAGTCTAATGTGAGTGTGTTGAGCCTACGTCGTCCAGTGAATCGATCTCTAACATCACGAAGTCGACTGTCCTAGATATAGGACAAGGTAGGTGGGGAATAGAGGTTAAAGCACTTTAAACGTTTTTGAAGCGTGTTTTTCTCCATCATTTAATAAAATTAAAGCATTGGTAAACAAATAAAGCATTTAACTTTGATTCCCCCTTTTGCTTACTGCTTCGTGGACTTCGAACAAACGTGGGAGCTCGCAAATACTCAAGCTCGACAAGATCGTTGTCGCCGACAGTATGCAACCAATGGTGCTGTTTATTTGGAAGGACTTGTTCGCAATAGCCATACGTTGTCTGCATGCTGGGGCAATGCATGGGATAATGCCGTCTTCGATACTCTTCGTGAATCCATCACTGGGTTGTCTTGGATGGACAGAACTTTTTCTGCACAACTAACCCTCGACGACGAAGTACTTTTTTGGCAGAGTAAAGGAATCTCTCGATACACCACGCAATGGTGCAAAACTTTAAATTGCTTGGTGTGATTGAAACAGTGGATATCACGAATGCTTTCAGTGTCGCCTACCCACTCACGCTAAAAAAGTCAAATGGAACCTTTCAGCTCTCCAAACAGACATCTTACAAAATGTACTGGGGACTTGCTGGTGATCTCTCTGCTCTTTCATCGAATGGGTCAGCTATCGGTGGTTATAGCCTCGTCCGTCAAGTTAGCAATTTTGCCTTTCAAAACTCTTCATTAGAAGCTCAACTATATGCTAACGGCAGCTTGGTGACGCCACTTTCAGCTGGATTGACTCGACTTCGAGCGATGCTGGGACCATTTGGTTCAGTTGATATGTATAGAGTGCCAGTACCTATCTCACTTCTACAACTTTACGAGAATTTGACTCACGCCTTCGTGGCTACTCTCTCAGACTCATTAAATGCCCAGACCGCCTTTTGGCCTCTCTATACTTCAGCGACCGTGGCAGCAAGACCATCTCAGTGGGATAATGCTGTCTTTTGGGGAGGGGACATTCTTTGTGCCGAGCAACCAAGTCCGCAAGCTGACCTGCAGATCTTTTTCAGTTCACAAGGCTCTTGTGGCATGAACCTCAATGAAAATACAATAATAGAACCTGAATCAACCTTCAAGGCTCTTGTGTCTTCTGGTATGCTCTACAATATTAGTCAAAACAAGTCAATCGAAGGAACGTGCCGACGGGCACCACGATGGAACCTTTGCTTTTATTTTTTGACAGCAGGAAAAGCCCTCATAGAGCACCTCAAGACACGAGATGAGTTACAACATGCATATACAGCAGCCCAAATCATCAAAATCTTGGATGTGGATGTTCGTATGTTTCAGTACATCAGTCTACACAATGACTCTGTTTCAATTTCAACACCTGGAATGTTTCAAGACGACGATTTTGAGTTCTATGCGTGGATTATGCTATTCGACTGGGTCAAGGGGATTCGCGCGAGGTTGTAAAATTTCAAGGTGACGTTGGGGTCATCACATTGCTGTCCACACAATATGACTTGACGACAACCCCCGCCGATGCAATGGAAGTCCCATTAAACTTGGCTCTCTACGTCCACCGTGTCGTCCAGTATTTTACTTTTGTACTCCTGTGTGTCGCCGTAATCGTTGTTCACTACATTATTCACAGTCGCGGCTACATCCAAGGTCGAAACCTCTTCTCGTTTAACCGTGTGGCGGGACTCGTGTGGCTAGGCCGCCCTCTGGTTTTCGTCAGAGGTATTACTGCTATCTGTCTTCTATCCACAGCCAGCCTTGAGCTTTCTCGACCGCATGCTGGCTTGGTCGCTTATCTTGGCACCCCTCCTGCAAACCCAATGAAAACGATTTTCTCGGCTGGAGAAGCTACATGGCTTGCTTACATTATCAACGACCTCTTCTACTTGGTCACAAACAATATACAACCTCTTACCACTCAAGAGCAGCCTTCTTCTTTGGGTAGTTGCTGCCACTTGGAGCTTTGTGTCTCCTGTGAGTCACTCAGTTGAAATTCACCGCGTTTGTTCAGTCGTCTCGGTGGATAGTCAGTCTATATGCCACTTGTCCTTGCGATCTGCAGTTGTCTTGTGTGTTACTTCATCGACCGTGCTCTACACCGCCATCGCCGAAGTAACAAATCCACTTCGCTTTTTCTCTACGCGGCGGCCAAATACCAATTTCACCGAGACCAGTGGGAATTCATGGGGGTTTATTACTTGGACCGTGCGTCAGCTGTCCTCAACGGTAGTCTTTCTTTGACTATCCGAGGTTTTCATTACGTGTTTGACATAAAGACTTGGAGACTATACATCTATCCAGTGGAGCCACCACATCCAGATGAACCGATTCATCTCCAGCATGCTTTACCTCTTCCAGAATGAGACGAATTGATGACTCAAGAAAAAATTTGCCACCACTAGCAATGATGACGATTTCAAATATCGCGGAAAATCGACGTGCAGATCAACTCGTGAAAATCAATTTGGCAGCTCTACCAACAATAAACTTGCCTTGTTGTATTTGGAACTCATTTGGGCGAAACTGGTATATCCATCGGGGCTACCACATACACTAAACTCAAACCAACTCCACCTTCTCCTTGGCCTTATTTCACAACGAGATGTTTCATGGAAAAGAATATCATGTTTCGACCTGGATCTTACACTCCAAGATATCATCTCCAAGATTACTTGGCCTGTATCACTCGGCGCTTTTTTGTCCGTTGGGGTTGAAACCTGGTCATTCTACTTTTGGGCGTGACAACTATAGAAAATTCCAAAGCCCTCCCTGCCATGCCTTTTGTTCAGAGCCAAGATGTTAATGCCAGGCTATTTATAGAGGAGCTCCCATGGTAGTTGATTGCCCCCCCAAATCTCTGGTATCTTTATGCTATTTTCGCTCTGTCTACGGTTTCACATACCAAATGCAGCGAGTCGCTGCAGTTCCAGCGGGTCCATCGGTGGAATTACTCCCATCGTCTACACCTACCCTGCTTGTGTCACTTGGTGGCTTCCTTTATCTTATTTTCACAGTCACATGCAGTGTCGTATTCCTTTTTGTACTATTCCCCACCACACGAAATGACCACTGGTGGCCTGACTTCAACACATCAGGAACACAAACCTTCCTGAGCGATATCTTCAACGCCAAGCTCATTGCTGGCGAGTCCGGGGAGTTTTCTCTGCTTGATCTCTCTCGAGAAAAGGATTACTCCGTGCCTACAACGTTTATCGACATGCGATGGGTGTCAGCCAGGCGCCTGCTTCTATTGCCAATCCCATTGGAAACAGCCATCCAAGTACTCCGTCGAAACACATTTCAGACGAACATTCGCACCACCACACCATACTGCTGGGCCGACTTCGATCGCCGATGGCAGCTCGCACATACGGCCAAACGGCAAGAACGATGTCTAGCCCATGACTCGCAGAATGCTGCAGTTTACCTGGAGGCTATGCTGCGAAACTCGCAGAACTGGCTGTCGTCTCAATATTATCTTCCCATGAGAACAGTCATCTTCGACGATATCAATGCGACTGTTACTGGTCAAGCTTGGCTAGATGATCTCCTGTCCATCACGATGATACCCGTGGAGGATGAATTAGCGTTGTGGCGATTGCACAGCCTCACAGGATGGACTAGTCAGGTCCAAAATCTCGCTCACGAAGGCTTTGATGATGCCATTGAACTCGTGAGTGCCCTGGGAGTGCATCAACGCATCACTATCACATCAATAGCTGATGTTCGTCGCGGTCTCTCTGCGTGGACTACCGCATGGGCTTATGCCGGTATCTGGAATGATTTATTCTCATGTCAGGTCTTTAATTGCAGTCTTGTACGTGGGTCGCCGTTGCATCCTGACCAACTCGGTTTGACTTGGGACAAAGATATTATTTTGAATTACGAGACAGATTCTCCAGGCAGCCGTCTTATTCGCACTTATGTTGGGCAATACGTGTCGATTGATATTCGCTTTGTGCAGATTCCATTATCCTTGATACAGTTTTACTCTTCTTTGGACCAACACCATATTTCATCGACAAAGAATGCCGAAGCAGTCGCTGTCAATGTCGACGCCGTGCCAACATCTTGGAAAAGCGATGACTTTGTATATTACGGTGGAAATCTATTGTGTCCATTTGGAGAGGCCCGAAATTTTGTTCAGCAATCTTTTGGATATTACGATGATTGTGGATCGCAGGATCCCCACACAATTGATCTAACTTGCCACAGTGCCGCTTTTGCAATTGCAGCATCCAATTTGCAACTCAACGATATCCCTGAAGTCTGTAAGGCTTGCAGCACCGACTACGATGTCTGTTCTGAAGCTATCACTCAAGCGTTTAACGACGAAACTGAGTTACCTCAGCTAGGCCTCGTTGACCAAGTGACTCGTGACGTCAAGGCATTAAACTTCAGTTTTATTCAAATGGCTACCAACGTTTCAGCTGGCACTGACATTTTATTGATGCAGGAAATGATTGCAGATGGAGATCCGTGGTCGTTTTTTGGCTGGGTGACTATCTGGGAGTGGGTAGATGGTCAGCGTGAAGTCTTCGTATTTGAAGGCGATGAAAGCTCGATCACAATCGTATCTCGGCCGTATGGATACCTACCTTTGCCCGCAAATCGACTGGAATTACCCCAAGTGGCTTGCCAGTACATTCGTGTACTTGTCGTTTATGTGAGTTTGATTTTGTTTTCAATTGGCCTTGCCCTCATTGTGCTCGGAGCTCTCTCTCGGTTTGATATTGACGGATCCAACCTCCTCTCTTTTAATCGTGTGGTTGGAAGTGTGTGGCTTGGCCGTCCACTCCTCTTCCTGCGTGGCATGACAGCAATTCTTGTCCTGAGTACAAGCTCAGTGGACTTTGTTCAAATTAATGGTGCTGCTACTATTACTTCAAGTCGGCGGTCCATCTTTGAGGTAGCGCTTCTCGCAGGCGAATCAACGTGGGTGGTCTACATCTTGAATGACCTCTTTTTACCTTTCACAACATATTTGTCTAGCCTCTGTGCTCCACTTAGCAGTTTGTTAGCCTTTGTCATTACTTCTGACATTGAACTGACCCATCCTTTTCAAATGACTGCTTCCATCTCTCGAACCTGCTCTTTCAAGACTCTAATGTCAGGCATAGTTTGCACTAGCGGTGTTATCTCAGTCGGGAGTATCACTCGCGCTGGAATCTTAGTTGCTGTGCAACTGGGCTGCGTAGTCGTAGCATATGCAATCATTAGAATTGTGAATGGACGACTCAAGAACCCAAGAGTCCCACCCGAGATGACACAGCATGTCGCTGTCCCTGCTGCTGCTGATGCCTTCTTCACAACTGTCCGAGGTACAACATACAACCTTGACAATGTGGCTTGTGTCATGTCTGGAATCATTCCAGCTTTTGGATGTGTGTTGGATGTCAAACTATGGACACTGTTTGATGCAGTAAAGTCCAGTCGCGCTTCCGGGCTTGTACTTCAGCGTTGTTCACTTGGAACCAAGCGAAAACTTGAGGGTGTTTTAGCTTCACCCGCTCAAAAGCGAATTTTAAGGGTGTGGAGCGTACTAGGCTTTGGCTACATGGGTCTCTCCATCGCGAGCAGCTACACATTCCTAAGATTGACTGAGTCGACAATGACCAACGACTTTTGGTGGGCAACGTTCGACCTCAACAACACACAGGCTTATCTGTCCAATTGGTTTAATGCACAGCTCACGACAATGTTAAATGGAGCCACCGTTCATTTCAATGACTTGGAGCGAGCTCTACTGGTGACGATGCAAAACACGACCGATCCTAATGTCAATTTTCCACCAGCTTATGCGAGTATGATTCAAGATCAGGTCAATTCGCTTCCGAATGTTATCTCTGCATTAAGACAGATGAAGAGTTGTGACGTCCCGTGGATTTTCACTGCCTACTGCTTTGTGGACTTTGAGCAAACCTGGGAGCTTGCAAACAGCTTGGCACGGCAAGAGAGATGTCGTCGACAGTATGCAACTAATGGTGCTGTCTATCTGGAAGGTCTCTTTCGCAACAATCACAAATTGGCTCTTTGCTGGGGAGATGCCTGGGAAACTGCTATATTTGGTACACTTCGTGAGTCCAATGCTGGCATTGCTTGGATGGATAGAACTTTAGCTGCAGAACTCTCAGTTGCAGATGAAGTGACTTTTTGGAAAGAGCATGGGATATCTCATTATTCGACTCAGTGGCAAAACTTCAAATCTCTTGGTGTGATTGAATGCGTCGATGTTGTGAATGCTTTGAGTGTTGCCTACCCACTCACGCTGAAAAAGTCAAATGGAACCCTCCAGTTGTCCAGGCAAACGTCCTACAAAATGTACTGGGGACTCGCTGGAGACCTGACAACTATTTCTCTAAATGGATCAACCATGTATCGCAAGAGTCTTGTTCGTCAAGCCAGTAATTTTGCTTTCCAAAATACGACGCTAGAAATCCAACTCATGGCTAACAACTCTTTACCAACTCCACTTACTCCTGGTCTTTCACTTCTGCGAGCAATGCTCGGACCATTTGGCTCGATTGATATGTACAGAGTGGCGGCGCCGCAATCACTCATACAACTGTACCAGAACCTCACGCAGGCACTTATATTGCCTCTGGTCAATTCGTTGGATGCTCAGGTAGATTTTTGGCCGTTTTATGCCTCTTCAATGGTGTCTCCACAACCTGCAAGTTGGGACAAAGTATACTTTTGGGGAGGAGACGTTCTGTGTCCCGAACAGCCAAGTCCCCAGCTCGAAATTCAAGTCGCATTTAGCTTGCAAGGATCTTGTGGGATTAACCTCAACGAAATTACTCTGGTGACACCAGAATTAGCGATCAAAGCTCTTGTCGCTGCAGGCATGGCGTACAACATTAGTGAAGGGCGGTCAATTGAAGGGACTTGCGGACGTGCAACCCATTGGGAAGCATGTGGTCACGTTTTGAAAGTTGGCAATGCTTTAATTGAGCATGATATCATGTTAAGAAGCGACGTAGAACTTTATTTCACTGCTGCTCAACGCATCAAATCAGTGGAAATCGATATCCACCTCTTTCAGTACATCAGCCGAGAGCACAATTCAATGATTTCAATCTCGACTCCTGGTCTTTTTGACGATGTCGACTTTGAGTTCTTTGGTTGGGTCATGCTCTTTGAATGGGTCCAAGGATTGCGGGAAGTAGTGTCATTTCAAGGCGATATTGGTGCAATTACCTTGCTATCAACAAAATATGGATTGACTGTAAGTCCTGCCGATGCCATGGAAGTGCCCCTTAATTTGGCTCTCTATGTCCACCGCGTCGTGCAGTATTTTACGTTTGTCCTCTTGTGTGTTGCAGTCATCGTCGTCAAGTATATTATTCATAGCCGTGGCCATATCCAAGGCCTGAACCTCTTCTCCTTCAATCGTGTCGCGGGGTTGGTGTGGCTTGGTCGGCCGCTAGTTTTTATTCGAGGGGTCACAGCTATCACTCTACTTTCCACAGCAAGTTTGGAGCTCCGCAGACCACACGCTGGGCTCGTCGCTTTTCTTGATGCTCCACCTACGAACCCGATCAAGACAATATCTTCAGCTGGAGAAGCAACATGGTTAGCTTATATTCTCAATGATCTCTTCTCCTTGGTCACGACACAATATACGTCGTCCTACTCGCTCAAGAGCAGCCTGCTTCTGTGGGCCGCTGCTGCTACTTGGAGCTTCTTGTCACCTGTGAACCACTCGGTGGAAATTGGCCGCATGTGTTCAATCGTGTCCGTGGATAGCCAGATCGTTTGTAAATCTGGCGTCGTCCGAATCGGCAATGACGATCGCTTTGTCGGTCTAATACTCCTTGCAATTGCGAGCTGCATTTTATGTTACGCCATCGAGCGTGCTATTCGCCGTCAAGTTCAGCCGAGTAAAAAAGCCACCTCGCTCTTTCTTTACGCGGCAGCCAAATACCAATTCCGCCGTGAACAATGGGAGTTCATGGGAGTCTACTACCTTGACCGTGCATCAGCAGTGCTCAACGGAATTCTCTCTCTAAGTATGCGAGGTTTCCACTATGTCTTCGACATCAAGACGTGGCGACTCTTTATCTATCCAGTGGAACCACAGCATCCTCACGAGCCGATGCATCTCCGGTATGCTCTACCATTGCCAGAGTGAAACCTGCTTGGACAAATCGAGATTCTAAAGCCACCATTTCGTGGTCTCAAGGTGCTTTTAACAATTTACCGTGAGACTTTTACAATTGCTGCCACATGTACATTCACCCCCAAGTTCACGATGGACATTGCTTCAAGCAGCATGCTCTGTAGTGACAATTGCACAACTCATTAGATTGCTTCTCAATCAGCTTTACGTGAATTTAACTGTGAACTTTATCGACTTGCCCCAAAGGTGAAGTTTGCATCTGCTTCTCTCGTGCATACACTCAAAGCTCGACCATATTGGATAACAATTTTTGCACGATAAACGCAGTGGAACAAGCTGAATAAAGTGTATTTCTTGTGGCTTGTCTTTGCAGTTAAAACGATTGGAGCTGCATCTGTGCGATCGAAATATCATCAAGCAATCATTTCGAGGCGTTGCGGTTGAGTTTATCGAAATAGTTGATTGCCTGACGGAAGAAATAATCTTGTCGAGGCTTGTGAGAACCATGTTGCTGATATTAATTGACAGTCAGGAAGAGACAAACTGTCTGAGATGAAGTGTCCCCGGAACATTAGTACCCACCAAGAATATCGTTTCAGACGACAGGTCGAGATTGGGCGGCATGATGATGGCATGCTCATAGTCAAGCTTATGGTGAATACGGGCACTCAACCAGAAATCTCGGACATCGTGAACGCTTTACACACTGTCGCCATGTCATCCACACGGTTTAAACCCTTTCAACCCCTAAACCCTGCAACCCTTTAACCCCTACACCCCTCATAGTGAATGTCAGTGTCATCGAATCTTCTAATGGAGTGGATAACAAATTGATCACAATCCCCCTGTTGACAGACTTTGGATGCGACAGAAGCACTTGGCGGCGCTGACGGCGCTGGAAACCCACGGCTTTGACTTCCTTGGCTTCAATCAGTATATCCACACGGGCTACCGCGTGCACCACACTTGGACAGACTGCGTGCTCTCGCTGTTTGAGTTCCACAACGAGACTTTGAACGTCTGGACACACCTTGTCGGCGCGATAATCTTCCTCGGACTTTGCGGACTCACTGCTATGACAGCGTGGTCGCCGCCTTCCGTTCTCAAGCCGCATTTCCACCCCTTTCACTTGGAGCACGGTCTGTTTACACCAACCCACGACCACTCCCCGAGACTCCAAGTGCCTCCGTCAGAAGTCTTCCTGTCCCATGGCCAGCATGTTTCCCAATGGCCGATCGTTGTCTACGTGTCTGGCGTGGCGATTTGCTTCGCCTGCAGTGCGATCTATCATCTCATGTATATCCAATCGCGAGCGTGGTGCAACTGGTTTAGCCAAGTGGACTACGCAGGCATCATCGTTCTCATTGCGTCAGCCTTTGTTCCGTTCCTGTACTACTCGTTCTACTGCAACCCAACCATTCAAGTCATCTACCTCAGCATCGTTGCGATACTCGCCGTGGCGTCGCTTGTGGCATCCTTTGCGCCGTCGTTTCAAGCGCATCCCAACATTCGAACTGGTGTTTTCCTCTGTCTAGCCGGCTTTGGACTTGTGCCACTCGTGCATTTGATTCGAGCGCATGGAATTCGAGACTCCAACGTCCAAATGACCCTTCGGGCGCTTGGCCACACGTCCGTCTTTAACTTCATGGGCATCTTCTTCTACGTGACACGATTTCCAGAGAGTCGTTTCCCCGGTCGCTTCGACGTAGTAGGAGCTAGCCATCAGTTGTGGCATCTCTGTGTTCTCGCTGCCAGTCTAGTGCATTACACGAACGCTCTCGAACATTTCGAGTTGCGGTGCATGATGCCATGCAACTAGGATAATCTAATGCTCAGCGTTCAAAGCATGTCGATCTTCCAATGCCCGTGACTGCTGTCTCCGATAGATTTCACCAGAGCAGACCAAGCTAGGGAATACTTCAAAGTCATCGGAGTTGGTTGCTTCATCCCATGGAATGCAATCCATTCGAGTGTCTCCTGCGATCCATACCAAGAGGAATTCTAACATCAAAACAAGATACATCCTACATTGATAGCTGCATCAGCAGGGAGATTTACGCAAGGACGCCGGCATCTTTCAAGAGAGGAACCAACTTTCCTTCACTCTTGAGCTTGGCGACATCGGAACCACCACCGATCGTGGTTGTCTTGACAAACACATTGGGCACAGTCGATCGACCTATACATCAAGTCAGAAGAACTTATTCTTGGCTTTTGCACCTGTCAGCTCTTGCAACGCGCTTTGAATTGCAGCGCCATCGGATCGTTCATCCAATTCAATTACGACGTATTTGGCTCCAACGGACGTCAACACTTGTTTCGCCTAGGATTTGTTAAGCTATCGAATCCCAGCATAGAGAGTTACTTGGTGGCAGTATGGGCAATAGGTCTTGCTAAAGATCGTAATGTCGTTGGTATTGATCGCGTTTTGGACAAAGGCCGCAGCTTCCGGCGTTGACTGACTTCCTCCCATGATCGCAAATTCCTCCAGGACTTCCGGATATAATATTTATTATCCGGACGACACTTTTCTGTGACAGTGGCATGGCACAAATATTCCCTCGGTTTAGTGACATTGAACTTGGTAGAAACCCACTCCGTCTTCAATGTTGACGTCGACAAGGTGACAGAGCAGGGCATAAAAACGAGGGAGCTACAAACCAACATGCGACTTGACCGCCACCCCGAGAGGCCTTTCGGCCATCGTTCTTGTACAGCATCGTGGTATGCCTACACTGTGTTCGTATGTGTTCATGTCACTCTTTTCACGCAGAAATGTACCGAACGGTGTCGAGAATCGTCGCTGCGGTTGAATCTCGCGCAGGATCGAAGTCGAACCAACCGTTTCGCACAGTAATTTTTCGAAAATGATAACTGGTGCACCGGATAAACGCCAAAACGAGCGCGCGTCAATTGAAACGTGGGGATGACACTCGAAGACAGTAGAGAATCCAACACCCTCGCAGTGTCCCTCCCTTTGGCTGACGTAACTTGTGGGTGTGCTTAGCGTGGTCGTGGATGCTTTGGATCCCATTTTATTCTGGAGATGCGACAAGGAATCTCCAGTTGCTTACTGCACGGAATGCGATTTGATTGGCTGTTGACTTCGAAATACCGCCTTTTGATTGGCTGTCGGAATTCCAGGAGGATTTATCCGGATGGTTCTTTGGTGTTTCAAAAAGGAACCTTCAGTGGGCAAAAGCATGCAAGTCGTCGAGATGCCAAGCAGCCGCCGCCACGCCGCCGATGCCAAGAAGCGTCTCGTGGGAATCCATGATGTCCACGCGGAAGGCAAGTCGTATCTGGCGTACAACATGTATATTCGCACGGGCTACCGCGTGAATTACTCGATGACACATTGCCTCCTCTCGCTCTTTGAACTCCACAACGAGACGTGGAATGTCTGGACACACATCATTGGATCGCTCATCTTCGCAGGTCTCATGTACAGCGTGTTCAACATGGAGTACCCGACGCACTTGTGGTCGCTCGATGACACCCCTGTGCCATTGGAACCAGTGATCCATTATCTCGAAGAAGGACGACATACCATGCACCTTTTCGCGCGCAATGTACTCGCACCAACTCGAGTACATCACGCATTGGAGTACCTCATCGACACGCGATACCAAGAAGTCATGTCCAAGCAACTCCAAGTTGCAAGTATCATCTTTGGACACACGATTGCCCAGATACCAAGTCTGCAGCGATTTCATGAGATTCTTGATGTCCATGCGGAAGATATTTCATACACTGTGTCGGAGCAAATGCAGCATCTGCAGCATGAGCTAATGATTTTGAAGGAACGCCTTGAACCATCCTTTGATGCCCTCAAAAAAAGTATGCCCCTCAAATCCGTTCTCACTTCGTACAGCCAAATCCACGGCATGAAACAATCATTGCAGTCGCGTCTGGATTCTCTCACGTCGTACTTGCGCCAACTGGATACGAATGACTACCCTGCGCTTCAATTTGTCTTGAAGGAATTCCATGGAGTTGCTGACAGCGTCAAGAATGGTCTCCATGCTATCTCAGACGTCTCGCCTTCCAAACTTGCACCCATGCTTGTCGTGGGCAATTGGCCCATCAAAGTGTTTATTGGGAGTGCCGTCGTGTGTCTGACTTTGAGTTCGATCTATCATCTCTTGTGGGTTCAAAGTGCTGAAGCGTCGGTGGTCTTTATCCAGCTCGACTACTCTGGCATCATCCTCATGATTGCTGGTTCCTTCTTCCCGCTGATCTACTACTCGTTTTACTGCACTCCTGGTCTTATCTACCTGTATCTTGGAATCATATCGACTCTTGCTGTGGCCTGCCTCGTGGCTTCTATGGTCACAAAGAACTCTATGATTCGATCGAGCATGTTTCTGGCACTTGGGTTCTTTGCTCTGGTTCCAATTGGCCATTTGATCCTCAAGCACGGCATCTGGGACGATCATATCCAAATCTTCTTCAAGCCATTGATGCTCATGGGATTTCTCTACCTTCTTGGTGCAACCATCTACGGCACTCGTTTCCCTGAGCGATTCTTCCCCGGCCACTTTGATGTGTGGGGCCACAGCCACCAGCTGTGGCACATCTGCGTCGTTGTGGCGGCGCTCATTCATTATAGCAATGCCATGCAGCATTACGAATGGCGATGGCAAACTGGTTGTACGTAGTTGAGTGAGATCTAATAATAGAAGACATGGTTGCAGACTTTCCCTTCGTTGGTACCCGCGCCGCCTCAGAGAACGCATGACATTGTGGGACTTGTGTAGATGCCAAAGTACGCCACAAGTATATTTCTCGACGATTGTTTTGTCTTCGCCACCGCCATGTCGGCTTCGTTGTGTTGATTCATATATCACCGATCCTTAGGGCTTGGAAATGGCATTGCAAATACTTCTCGACACGATGACAAATTCACTCGTCGACCACCGAGCAATCAAAACACTGGTTTCAACACTTGCAAGAATCCTGCGGCTCTTCTCTCTGAAAGCAAACCCTGCGTGCCATCTTCATGTACATTTTCTTTTGAATCAGTCCATGACTCATTGTAGTTTCTTTGTCTTTTTGTCCTTCGACAGTTCATTCGACAATACAACGACGTCCGTCTCCACGCATGCAATGTAAGTGACATCTTCTCAACCATCGAGATCGTTCGTTAGGTCGGATTTTTGGATCACTGCTCGGATATGCTGGGAGCGACTGCAGAGCTTACGACCATGCAAGGGGTAGTCATGGAGACGCTTCGAATGTTGCGGTAGGCTTCTTGGCTGAAATCTTTTTCAATTCTCGGCAGCATGAGACTACTCCTCCCCGAAACTTTTTCACACAAAAGCATGACTCTTGACTGCGTTGCTGAGGCAGAATCAATTCACTCCTTTCTCAAAATTCCACCGAGGACAGCATTACACGGCGGCTCTCCTATTTCCAGGGTATCACCAACTCTAAATTACGTCACACTTCCAGCCAATGCGTCGTACATTACACTTCGCAATTGGAAAGCACGGCTACGTCTCGCCTTCGAATTGCTTCATGATGGCAGTCGTGTGAACATGTCTGAAGCAGCCAAAATCTTCCGCGCGATTTTAACCCTGGCTCCTCATGGCTGCAACGTCCCTTTGCTCTACGCCAATCTGGGTGCCATTCATCTAGCTGAGAATGAGCTGTCAGATGCAGTGAAATGCTTTCAGAAAACTCTCGCCCACACGCCAGATTCATGGAAAGCTCACTTTAATCTTGGCATTGCTTATATTCGTCTCGGCCGTCTTCTTAAAGGAAAAGAACATCTCAAGCAATGTGTAGCCATGCAACCTGGGTATGTCTTGGCACGACAAGCACTCGCCGAGGTTGAAAGCATTTGGATCTCGGAATCCCGCGATGTGATGACCGCCACAAATGAGAGACAAGATTTTGCAAATGATTTGTCCAACATCATTGCCGTCATCAAGCAAGCACCAACAACAAAACTCTTGGAAGCAACTGAGCATGCTGCTGAAGCATTTGCAATGTCAGCGAGCCAGCAATGCGCCGTACCAATAACCCAGCCATTGACTCAAGCGTGGCATGGCGTCATTGCTGCACTGCTTCACAGACTGTTCGTATTTGCGGCACTCAAACAAATTGATTTGAGCAAGGTAGTGGGGATAACAAATGATTGTTTTAAGCTTGGCTAGGTTTTTGAGTCCCGCCGCAAGTCTTCAAACTCTGAGAGCATGTCAATTGAGGACTTGGAAGCGATTGTTGAATCAGTGACACAAACGAAAATGACTTCAGCCGAGAAAGAGAAGGTTCGCGAGATGTTTCCATCAGGGTTGAGCCTATCTTCGACACTGCGTGACAACTTCATTAGGGAAATACTGTACCCAATTCTCCAGCCAAATCCAGAAACGGTGTCGACGATCTCCAAAATCAAGGAGACTGGGCCATGGTACAATGCATTAATATATCGTCGAGTCGGCCCACATCGTCGTCGCCATTATCACCACCACAACCCATCGACACTTTGGGATTGGTTGGACATGCCGCTTTTTGCTTGGATCAAATCAATAAACCAAGGAAGGTGTCAAGTGGCAAAGTTTTCATCTGTAATTCTCAAAGCTGAGCTGTACACTGTCATGCATCTTGCGCGTGCACAGCCAAAGCTTCAACCACAAGATTTCAAAGGCTTGAATCTAAACGAGCGTGGCACACTGATATTTGAGTTGTATGGGCTTCGAACAAGCATTGAACGCGCTGCTGGTTGCCTTGTTCAAGGTGGTCACCATTTCGACTGGGATGTTTATTGACTATCAATAGGTGTTGGTCGTGTAGTCCTTGCAAGGGCTCAGTTGCGTCGACTAAGGGAGCTGAGAGATATTTCAGTCGAAGATCGAAACATTGATGGGGACCAACGTTTGTCTCTTGCTGAGAGTCTTGCTCAAAGGCAGCGTGACGACGCAATCATGGCGATCGTTGATCTGGTGCTGGTGCAAGTCGTCGATCAAGTCCAATATAGGCTGTATATGGCATCTCCATCCAAAGGCATGCCTGTTCGGACCGAGCTGCGGCAGAAAGTCCATTTTGCCGCGACTTCCATCCAGCAAAAGTTGCGAGAAATTCGAAAATGATCACGTTGAAGACCTTGTCAAAGTGTTATTTATTTGAAATATATTGGAATTTGTACACTACTTCATTCCGAATTTTAATATTTGCCATTTTATATTGGAGTTTGTATTGCCATTCTAAGATCTTGACAGAATTTCGTGTTTTTTTTATGTCACGTCTGTCATTTTTGACTGTTTCCAGCCAACGCTACAACATGCTTGCGCGCAACATGCGGCCACGGATGACGGCGTCTTTGATGATGAAATCAAGCGTTCCACGCCGAAATTTTAGTTTTTCAAGAACTTCGACGACCCCTCCGTCGGCATCTTCAAGGCGGGATTTTAACTCCTTCTTCTTTGAAGCGTATGCTGCGTGCAAAGGCAAGCGCTGTGCAATGGATGCCATTCCGCGTCCAGAGGGTTGTGGTGAAGACTCGTTCTTTCTCACACCGACTGTGGTTGGCGTTGCGGATGGTGTTGGTGGCTGGAATGAAAATGGGGTCGATCCATCCGCTATTAGCCGCGCGTTGATGCGATATGCACGTCTCATTGTGCAATCCAACCAAGGTGGTGACGTGATATCAACATTGGATATCCTCGACAAAGCGTATGCGATGACTTTGAAGGATGACTCTGTCGAAGCTGGAAGTACAACGGCTTGCATAATCAAGATAAGAGAAAATGAAAATGGCCAGCCTGTCCTGGACTACACCAACCTTGGCGATTCTGGATTTGCCATCGTTCGAGGCGATGCAGTCGTGTTTCGAAGCGCATTTCAAAGCATTGGGCTGGCGCCATTCCAACTTGCCAAAATTCCAGAGCGCTTCAAATGCTACGGAGCAATGGAGAGCCAACCAAGTGAGGTATGCTCGTGTCCATGATGTCATGCTTGATTTTATTCAGGCCAACAACGGAACAGTTGAGCTTGAAGATGGAGACATCATTGTCCTGGCGACTGACGGAGTCTGGGACAACTTTGCGCCCGACTTACAAGACATTCCTGCTTTCTTTCCGGTGTGGCATCATTTTTATCTATGTCTTGACGTTTGCTCTGTAGCCTATAATCTCCTGGAGACGATACTGGCATGGACCAATCCAATCCCTCGTGTCCGTTGTAACATCGAGCGAATCCGTCAAGGAGAAAGCTGAAGCAGTCGTGATTGCGTCCCTCGAACACAACCTCAAGCCTGACGATGTGACTGTTATCGTGGGCAGAGTCTCAATCAAGCAACTAAAGGCCAAGTTGTAATATTACACGTTGAAACTCTCGCCGCATCCGCATGTGCCTTTGGCGTTGGGGTTTTCAAACGTAAACTCGGCCGATACGGGCGTAATCTTGTAGTCCATGGTCGTGCCCACGACGTGGAAGAGTGCTTTGGAATCGATGAATACTCTAACTCCTACATCACACGTGTTCTTGTTCAGCATGGCCGTGATTGTGGATGACAAACCTTTGTCGCGGACTTCTTCGTCCAATTTGTTCTTTTCATTCGTGTAGTTCATCGTGTAGGACAATCCACTGCATCCTCCTACTCACGGAGATCTACTGTCAGTCATTTGCTCTTCATTTCCATCACGTACTCGTTCTCACACCCAGGCGGATGCCAATTGCATCGGGTTGTTTCGCCATGAGTTCCAAAATACGTGCGGCCGCAGCGTCTGTCTAAACCAGGATATCCTTTCAGCCGAGAAATAGCAGTTTGTACACAAACCAGTTTGATAGCGGCAGGGATTTCTCGTCGCGCTCGCGGCGTTCTCTTCTGGACCGCTTCCGCCACGGCCGAGAACGTTCGTCGGAGCATAATTCGTCGGCCTTCAGCTAATGGAGCTTTGTCCAATGATCAGTGCAATCGTCTGCACGAAAATTTATTTTATTATCTTTGTATTTGTATACTATCCTCATAATAATATTTTATTTAGTCTAGTTATGTATCCAGTCAAAACTCAGATTACCACACGAAATAGTAACAGCAATCCCATGTCGATGATATAGATAGTACAGATGCGCGCCAAAATATTTTGTCCCGTCTCTTGTTTGGACAATTCAATTGGACAAAGCTGTCGATTAAAACTTGTAGATACAGCTCAATATAAAATAGCCTTGTCTGTGCTATATAAATTTCAAGTGATATAGATACATATCAAAGCGAAATAGAAATCTCTACTGAAATGTAGTAAAAAATTGACACCACAGATTAAACATTCCAATTACTCCGTACGGACGACGTCGACGGCGGCTGTGACGCCTTCGCGGTGGAGCTCCAGTAGTAGATGAGCGCATTCTCCTTGAGCTTGTCAAGGTCATTGTTGCCGTCCCGATCGATGCGCTTGACAGCATCGCTGTTGTCTTTGAGTTCACGGCGCACTAGCTGCTGGCATTGCATCACTTCGTATTGAGTTAACCCGTGCACATCATTGATCGGGACGAAATTGATCTGCGTCGCGCTGCCAGCGCCATTTCCTTGACCTTCTTGGTAGAAGCCAAGCAGCGTGAGCGAATGGTCAAACGCTGGAAAGCCTGCATACGCGCTCTGACCGACTGGAAACATACGCGCAACGACAAAGAACACTTGACGTTCAATGGCCTGGACAATCGCCTCTGTCTGCTGCATGAAGCTCGAGTTATGGTGGTGATCGTCTCCCATCATGAACTCAGAGAGACCACCAGAGGCGCCACGAAAGAGCGTCGGCGGCACTTCAAGACTGTTGACCATGTCGGTGATACCACGAGTGAGCGTAGGTGGACCCATGGAAGCGCCAGGATTTGGCGCGGTCGACGTGGAAGGCATGGATGACTGCATCTTTTCCGTCATCTTGAGCAGAGTGTCGAGATGGCCCATCGTGTCGGTGGCATAAGTGAGGAGAACGTTCGCAATTAAGCATTTGCCTTCGTGTTGTTGTGTGTCCATCGTCATCACATCTTTGTACCGCCAACAAGCAGGACAGCGGTAGATTGGTCGCTCCTTGTCGATGCCGCCGTCAAGACGGGTTTCATATCCGATAGGCTGCCATTCGAGCTGTTGAAGGCCTTGAACCACAGACGACGTCCATCGCAAGATGCTTTCCATGCTCGGATGGAGTGGTCCAGATGCCGTGGATGGAGAAATTGTACGTTTTACCGGTCGTGGATCTTCGCCCTCCCGCGGCGAGTCAAGAGGATCAATGCCAGACGACGACGAGGCTATCACATGAGGCGAAGGAGTTGGTCCACCACGGCGCTTGTTGCGTTTCGATCGGACGGAAATTGGCGTACTCCAGTCTGGCGCAACGTCAAAGAAGAGTGGAGATTGCGCTGTGTCAGGTTCGACTTTAAGCCTGAAAGCTTGACCCTGATGATTCTTGCTCACATCTTCAATGCGCAGTTTCAGCAACGCTTGGCCATGACTGTCAATGAGACGCTGAGAGTCAGGCGAGAGTTTAAGGATGTCTTGCTTGAGCACAGGGTGTTCGCTTTCGTAGAGAAGAGTCACGCGAAGAGGAACCGCACGTGGAACTGGTTGGTTTGTCGCGTCGACTAAATGCACGGGGAGGTTCATGCACTTGTCACGACCACCTTCGTCCTTGTACCAGAGCTCAGGCAATTCTTCTTGAATCATGAGTCGATGTGTGATGCACGTCATATCCGTCGACATGATAGGCGCGACTTCAAAGTCTCCAAGCGGTGTGAGTAGGAACTGGAATTTCTTATTGCCGTGTTGCATCGAGGTTTCTTCGATCGAGAGCATCAGTCTGCACATGCCGTCACCATTGATGAGAGGTTTCGTGGATGGATCGAGCTTAACGAGAGGTTTGTCGCTCGAAATGGCCTTGTCGCCAACAAGCAAGTCGATCTGGAGGGGCATAACGAGCCTAGTCCATTCATTTCATCGTCAAGGCACCGGGAGAGAGAGCGTACCCTGTCTTGAGATGCTCCGAGTCATCGACCAAGTAGACCGTAATTTCAAACGGGTGGCCTTTGAATGGGAACTTGGGTGGTCCTGGCTGGATCTTCAAGTGAAGCTAGAGCGACAAGTCATGTCCATCGTACACGCACGTTCTCTTACTCGCTCATGACTCTTGCTTGACTGTTCTTCGCCGGCCATCTGGGAGGAGGGAGAAATGGGGAAGTGGTCGGTGGAAAGTTGCTGCCCCTTTCAGAGAGAATGCTTTTCCAATTCTAAGCAGGTTCGTGGAACCTCCCATATGCGGATTTTCAAAAATTGTAGCTAACCTTACATCGTATATTTCAAATTTATCAATAAGATTGTAGTTGTGAAAGTTTAATTAGGAAAAGCTTAGTAAATGGATAGGGTTGAGTGGTCGAACTGACTTCCCTCGGTTTAAGGTATTACGTGAGAGTAAAGTATACAAAATTCAAGTATAAAGTCAAAAGTGCATATTGAGGCCGTTTCAATCCCAGTTACTGCATGAAACGCTCCTTTGACATCGATCCTACACTGCACATTGCATCCCTTCTGCACTAATGACGAGCAAGTTCACGCACGTAGATTGACGTCGTTGCGTTGTTCGATGTATATACTCTCTCTTGTTATGGTCTTTCTTATATATATCATTCGTCATCCGACCAGACCATGTCTTCGACTTGATCTTCGTCATCGACACTACCGAGTGGAGCTGCTTCGGTTTCTTCATCGTCATCTTCATCTTCTTCGTCATCGTCGTCGCCATCATTGTTGCCTTTGGATTTCTCGTCAATTGGAGTCGTCTTGGCATACTGCGCGGCTTTGTCGGCTTGTTGCTTCTTTTCCTTCTCCATCATTTGAGCAGCCGCCGTCTTGCGCTCTTGAGCCAAGAAAGCTTCGATTTCACTCATATCCTTGGGCGCAATGTCGGACGTCATGCGTTTGTTGCGGATCCATTCGCTGCGCGTTTCAATCTGTTGGCACAAGCCCTTGGCGAGCTTCTTCCATTGTGGAACTGGCGTCGTCGAGGCAAACTTTGACAGCGCGAGGTGGAGCGGCACGCCGAATTCAGGAAATGCGATGGAAAACTTTTGAATATCGCATTCCTTCTGGAGCAAATCAAACACTTTGGACACGACCATGTCTCGTACACGGCGTGAGTCCAAAGCCGATTTCGACAACTTGACCAAGAGATCAACTTCGACAAGTTCCGTTTCTTTGACCGTGCGCTTCTTCTGCGTCACGTAGTTGGATTGAAGGATTTCAATCAGCACTGGTGTCGTCGGGATGAATGTGTTAGTCGACAGGGAAATCTGTTGCAGAACTTTGATACATTGAAGCTTGAGAGGCAAATATCTACAATGTGAACGTCGTCAAATGAATCAAAAGAGAAACAAACATACCGTGCAGTGGATGCAAGACGGATCGTGGCCAACGTGAGCTGCGTCAGGGGATACACGAGAGCCTTCAACGCTGGGTAAGCAGCGACGACAGCCGCCCAGACTTTGAGGCAGTTGACAAACCGCCAAGTGAGAATGCCTTTGAGAGTTTCAGCAGATGGCGCGGCAATGGCCTTGCGGATCATGACGGCGAGCTGTCGGATGTAGACGAAGACGTGTTGATACGACGAGACCAAGTCAATGCCGTAGAGTTCGACCATACAATTGCCCATGACGATGTGATGTTGGAAGTTGACGCCGTTGGTAAACTTGACGTTGCGCATGTAGCTCACATAGAGCGCCTTCAAGCACGTTTCCAAGAAGGGGAATGGCACCAACGTGGCAAGTTCACGGACGCGGACAAAGGCCAACATGCACACGTGGGTATCAAGCGACTTGCCCCAAATGTGGACGAAGCACTTGAGCAATTTTCGAGACGTTTTGACGCATGGAGCGGCAAACCGAAGGTACGCGTTAAAATTTCGCAAGACAAAGCGGTGAATGTCTTCAGACGTGGTTTCTTCAATGAGGTAGACGCAGCAGGCAAAGAAGCGACGCACCATGAGAGAAATCTTTCCCCATTTCTTGGCATCCACTGGACCTTCAGCACCACAGTAGGCCGACCATGTGACTTTTGTCTGCTTGAACACGGCAACCATGAGTTGGTTGTACACCGCACTACTGCGAATGTCGTATGGGGTGTTCTTTGGTGCTTTGCTCGTGGAATCGGACGATCGGCATGCATCTGAGAAGATTTGAAGCAATGGACGAAGGGCTTTGATCGTCTTGGCCTCTGCACAGTGTTTCTCAATTGATTTGAGCTTGTCCATGGTGAGCTCCTTGCGAGACCTATCTTCATCTTGTGGCGCGTTCTCTTCTTCGTCCGAAGCTTCCTCAATAGCTTCATCTGGGATAGCTGACATGTATCGAGGGTCAAGAGCGCTTTCGTCTTCTTCTTCTGACGATTCACCTTCATCTTCCTTGTCTTCATCGTCGTCGTTGTCATTGTCGCTATCATCATCACTGTCGTCGTTGTCGTCATCGTCGTTTTGCTCTACATCATCATCTTGTTCATTGTCTTCTGCGTCTGAGTCAAGAAAATCTGCGTTGAGAAAGTCATCGACGTCCATGTCGTCCAACATGTCGCCTTCATCGTTTTCGTCCGCTTTTGTTGTCACGGGAGCGTTTTTCTTGGCCGGAGTTGACTTTTCCGCTGCGCGTTTCTTGTCCTTCTTGGCATTGAAGCGCTTCTTCTCATTGCGCTTGGCAATCTTGTGCTTGAGATTGCCTTTCTTGATGAACTTGATCGCCTTCTTCTTTTGGGATCCCATGATCGCGGCAAAACGTTTTGTGCAAATGCACCACGAGAGTCCAACAGCCAACCACAAGGCGAGAATACTTAATTGAAAACTTTTCGATTATATAAAGTAATTTTTCCAAATTATCATTTAAGTAAACTGCATTTAATATATTTTTTCGAGGTTCTCAAGAGCCACAGACACTTGCTGAAAATTACAATGAGCAGATAGAAGTGCATGCGCTGAGCTATTTATCGTCACGAAAAACTGACAGGAATATTCGTGTATCTTGGGGAATCAAAGCCGCGATCGGGAGGCATTCACTGGAACAAACAAAAATATCAACTCTTGTTATTTAAAAATTGATTTTAACCTTAAACTGGAACATTCTTGCTACCATGAGTGGGAACACTGGTGGTATTCTGCATCAAGGACGTGAAAGAAAACATATTTCAGATGTAAGGAAAATTGATGATGGCTTTGGCGAAACTAAACCTGTTGAATTGTTTCGCACTGCACTTCGTGAGCTCGAGGAAATTACGACATTTTCCGACAATTTTATTTTTTATTTGATTGGTGAAAAATAGACGAATGAAAATCCACTATTTTGCATTGAAGATGGATTTTCTATTTGACGCGCGATGGAGATGGAACGACAGGCGGCAGATGGACTGAGCTTTGAGCAGGATCAGTTGGATGGAGATAGACGCGGTGGAGAAAAGGAGACGCAATTCTTGGCTCGTATAGTGGATCGCCAGGAAATGCGGTCAAAGTTCCAGGAAATTCAGCCTAGATCTCAATGAGAACGACAGCAACAGAGGACAAATGGTACGGATGGTGGAATGCGCTGAGGGAGCACTGATGGCTGCGGAGTCTTTGCTTGTGCCTTTGCAGTAGACAGTAAATGATTCCAGGAATCAAACTGTCGCAAGTGGTGCAAGAGGTAGAACTGGGGGGTTGCAAACACGAAGTTTCCAGCAGCATATCCATCAAGCGCATCTTTAGGCGTGAGCCAGAGCAATTCTTCCAGTTCCAAACCATCGGTTTCAACCTACAGGCGGCATAAACGACAAGACGCAGAAGGAAGACTAACTTGGGCAGCGGCAGCTTGTGAGATTTGTGTGAGGAAGAACCATGTATCAAACCGATGGGGCGATCCAACCGGTGTGATGACCTGGTGGAAAGGAACAAGTGCTTCATGACGAAGAGTGCACTGCAAGGATCTTGTGAACTCATCAAAGCGGGTTTCTCCTTGGACGATCTTCTTGCGCCACTGACGCCGTTCTTCTTGTGTCAAGTTCCCATAAAGTGACGGAGTTGTGAGAGCGACATCCACTTCTTCAAACAGTTCGCGGATCGCAGCATTCAAGAACCTACAAACTTTCCATGACTTTATGGACAATAATATCGAGAGGCAACCGAATCGGGACGTGTGGGAGTGGCGATGGATGTCCATTGTCGTCGCTGGCGTCAACCTAGTCCATAGACTTCATTGGATCCAAACACATAGACTAGATACCTTTCCCCCAGGGAATACCATTACATTCGCCCATGCTTTCGACGATTTCGGCCGCTTTACGAACAGAATCTGCTCGAGATGGTTGAACACGACGACGCATGCCGCTTCCCGCACATTCCCACTCATGTGGTCGAGGAAATAGGGGTGTAGGGGTTTAATAAACAGGGGTTTAAAACTTCGGTGTTGAGCTTCTTGGGGTTGAAGGGGTTTTATCAAGCCATGAAAATGAACTCAGGTTCACGGCATCTCCGTTCAGTCTGAGGGTTGCCTGATGAATATGGCAAATCTGTAGCAAAGAAGGGGATTTACGTGGTTTGGTGTATTCCTGGCAGCTCCTCGACAGTGACGATCCATTTTGGATCAAGGGATATCTTGGTTTGAGTCTAAATTATCAGGCAAAGAGCTGAAGATAGCAATTTCTCTGGCATTACCTTGTCGTCAACGAGGCACAAGTCCCGACACTAGACGTAGATCTGTTGGCCTGTCGATCGGATTTAGAGCTGCTGCAAGTCAAGTTCTATCTCGACTATTCCCCCTCGTCGCACGATTTTTCTTCCATTGTGATGGGTTTGACCAGTCATCTTTCATTTGACCCCACAGAGTAAACGGATGCCGGTCGAACACGAGCTCATATTCCTCTTGCCTCGTATCACTGCCTTCCAGCAGGGAATTCCCGGCCATGCGCTGCCGTTTTTAAACTTTGCCACGACCAAAATACTTGCTCAGAAGACGTCAATCGAAGCCACCCATGATTTTCTTATCCAGCTTGATCAACTCATGTCTCCTTGGTACGCAATGCACGGCTTGAAGCGGCTATCGTCGCTCTGTGCCACGTTTGACTGTATGGTGCCACTTCTTGCGCAGCATGCTGCGTTTGCAGGATGGATCCAGGCCTTGGAATATCTAGACGTTCACGTGAATGGCTTTTCATTCAAGCATCTTGTGGACTTTGCAGCATTGGGCGGCTCAATCAATGCGATCGAGTGGATTTTCGACAATGTTGAGAACGAAGCGAGTGAAGAAGAAGCACTGGATTGTGTGACGTCGAATGCCATGGATGGTGCGGCGACTTTCAATCGTTTGGATGTTCTCATCTACTTGCACAACATGGGCTTGACATGCACGACCGAGGCAATGGACGGCGCTGCACGTCACGGTCATTTGAGGATTGTGACGTTTCTGCAGGCCAATCGGCCTGAAGGATGTTCCAATAGTGCGTTGAAAGATGCGACGGCGGCTGGACATGTCGATGTCGCTTTATTTCTGGCCAAGCACCGCCTGGGAGGTTGTGTGGCGGAGGCCAAACAGGCTGCCAAGCAAAACAACCAGCGGCAGGTCGAGTTTTTTCTCCAAGATGTCCTTTGTAAGTGCAACAACTGCATGGCACGTTCCAAAAGACCACTCAAAATGCCATCATCTCCATGCCACCGACCTCAAAAATGCATGCGACTAGATCAAGAGGCCTAAATAACCCTCGCAGCTCATTATATCTTACTCTGGTAATCACAAGGCGTGGCATAGATACAGTAACTCATCAAGGCATGCGGCTTGGACGGCGTTGATAATTAGCCGCCATGTCTTTCCATCAAAAATATAATTGGAACCACGAACAGTAAAAGAGAGAAGGCCATTGAGCACAGCGGACGCTCGATCCTTGTTTAGGGTTTGATTGTCGGATTCCAAAGTCATGCAAAGCACAAGAAACAAGTGAAAATGAGATGAAGACTTTCAGGAAGATACTGAGACGATGACTGCAAGTGAGTCTGACATAGTTATAAATCCTCTCGTTCTGATAGACTTTGACCAGTTTTAGCTGTATTGGAATGGTCATTGCAGTTTCGCTTTACGAGTGGTTTCAATCTTTATCACACCAGCGGCGAACATGCGAATTCAGCCATCTGGCCCAAGCCTCGATCAATTATCTCGCTCGCGATCTCCATGGACTCTCTTTGGCATCCTGTACCTCGTCTTCACAAATGTGTGCAGCTGGTGGTATCTCGGCTTGATTCACCCACATTTGGAGAATGATTTGTGGTGGCGAGGATTCAATACGACTGGAACACAAACGTTTATCAGCGATGTCTTCAACGCCAAGTTGATTGTCGACTACGAGTCGGGACCATTCTCAATTATTGGTGCGAGTTACGAAAAGAAATACTCGAGCGCGACAACGTTTATCGACATGCGACGGACAGCTGCGCGACGTCTCCTCCTTCGACCATTTCCACCTCACCAAGCTATTGAAATACTGCGAGCCAACTCGTTTCAAATTAACCTAGCCATGAATACGCCATATTGCTGGGTAGACCTTCAACGCCGATGGGAAATGGCTCATACTGCAAAACGCCAAGCTCGATGTCGTATCCACGACGCACAGAACGCAGCAGTGTACCTGGAAACTCTTTTGCGTAATTCACTAGACTGGTCCGCTCAGCAAAATATTTTTCTCCTTCACAATGCTATCTTCAACGCTGTGAACACAACCCCTGCTGGGCACGAGTGGCTACATTCATTAGCAACTACGCTATCTATACAAGACGAATTATTGTCGTGGCAGAGACACAATCTTACATCATGGACAGGCCAAATTCAAAATTTTGTTCAAGAAAGCTTTGATGACTCCATTGTCCTCGTTAATGCACTCGGAGTCGAGCAGCGGATAAAAATCGCCTCCATAGCTGATATCAGTCGCGGCTTATCAGCGTGGACAACTTCATGGGCATATCCTGGTCTTATAACAGACTTGCTTGTGTGTCAAAGTATGTTATGTAGCCTCGTTCGTGACTCGCCATTCCATCCAAATGAACTTGGATTGGATTGGGACAAAGATATTTACAATGGAAACACAGAAACACCAGGCATTGATCTCATCCGATCAAAGCTGGGGCCGTACGTATCCATCGACCTCCGATCCGTCCAGACTCCGTTGTCACTTCTTGCATTTTTTACAGCGTTTGACACGTCTTTTGAATTCCCATACCACTCAGATAGCCCCCATGGTGCCACAACTGTAGATGCTGTGCCGTTGGCCTGGCAATCCAAAGAGTTTGTCTATTATGGAGGAAATCCACTCTGTCCGTTGGCTCCTCCCCAAGCATTTGTTCAGCATTCGTTTGGATATTATGACGACTGTGGGTCTCAAGATCCTCATGTCATCGACCTGACCAGTCGTGAAGTCGCCTTTGCGATCTCAGCAACAAAGTTACAAGCTAACGACATTTCGACCACATGTGAGGCTTGTGCCACTACTTCTATCCTTTGCTCTCAATTTCTTCTCCAAGTCATGAATAGAACAACGAAATGGACTCAGTCTGGTCTGATTGACCAAGTAACTCAAGATGTCCAGGCTCTCCACTTGAAAATGATCCAAATGGCCACAAACACAACTGACAATGCCGATGTACTTTTAACTCAGGAGATGATTGCAGATGGAGATCCCTGGTCATTTTTCGGCTGGGTGGCGATTTGGGAGTGGGTGGATGGCCAAAGAGAAGTATTTGTATTTGAAGGCGACGAAGGCTCAATGACGATCATATCTCGACCGCATGGCTATCATCCTTTGCCAGCAAATCATTTGGAATTGCCTCGTGTTGCTTGTAATTACATTCGACTGCTTTTTATCTATGTAAATGCAGTTTTGTCTGGTTTAGCCCTCAGTCTCATTGCATTTGGAGCTCTCTCACGCTTCGATGTCGACGTCCAAAATTTATTTTACTTCAATCGTGTTGTAGGTTGTGTTTGGATTGGCCGTCCTTTGCTATTTGTGCGTGGCATGACTGCGATTCTCGTACTAAACACATCGCTTGTCGAGTTAAACCAAGTGCATGGTGTTGCAACTCTCATTGGGAATCGTCGGTCCATCCTTGAGATCGCGCTATTTGCAGGCGAATCCACTTGGGTGGTTTACGTCTTGAACGATCTCTTTCTTCCATTTACAACTTATTTGTCGAGCCTTAGTGGCCCTCTCAGCAGTGTTTCAGCTTTTATCATTGTCGGTGCAATTGAGATCTCAAAGCCATTTCAAATTGATACCACAATATCTCGAACTTGCACTTTCAAGACACTCCAGTCTGGTGTTGTGTGCACGAGCGGCACAGTCTCAGTCGGCAGCTTTACACGTGTATGCATCTTAGTAGCTGCTCAGCTGGGTTGTGTTTTCATATCACATGCGATTTCGAGGGTCATTAATCGATGTCTCAAATATCCTCACAGACCACCCGAGACGACACAGCATATCGCCATCCCCGCTGCTGCTGATGCGTATTTTAGGACAGTCCGAGGACCGACCTACAACCTCGATAACGTGGCTTGTGTCATGTCAGGCATTATCCCAGCTTTTGGTTATGTATTGGATGTTAAACTATGGATACTGCTTGAAACAGCTATGTCGAAGCGTGCATCAGGAGTAGTCAAGCGTGGTGCAATTGGAACAAATCAAGCATTTGTTGGAATTATTTCAACTCCAAGTCCAAAGAGAATTCAACGAGTTTGGAGTGCATTGGGTTTTGTCTACATATGTTTGTCTATTACAAGCAGTTATACATTTCTCCGCTTGACAGAGGCTACAATGACTAACGATTTTTGGTGGGCGTCGTTCGATCTCAACAATACCCAAGCATTCTTATGCAATTGGTTTAATACCCAACTATCGATCTACTCTGATGGCAATACTTTGCATCTCAATGACTTGGGACGTGCTCTTCTCGTGCCGACGCAAAATACCACGGATTCTAATATCCACGTGGCACCCGGTTATGTGTATTTGATTCAAGATGAAATCAATTCACTTCCTAATGTTATATCTGCCTTGAGAAATATGAACGGATGTGATGTGCCATGGATATTTACTGCCTACTGCTTCGTGGATTTTGGAAAAACATGGGAGCTTGCAAGCAGTCGTGCGCGTCAAGCGAGGTGCCGTCAACGATATGCAACTAACGGTGCTGTTTACCTTGAGCCAATCTTTCGAAATAATCGCCAATTCTCGATTTGTTGGGGTAAAGCTTGGGAGATTGCTATCTTGGCTGCTCTTCGTGAATCAAATGCTGGCATAGCTTGGCTAAACAAAACATTGTCTGCCCAGCTATCAATTGGAGATGAAATAATGTTTTGGCAGGACCATGGAATCATTTCATACACAACGCAATGGCAAAATTTTAAATTGTTGGGTTTGATTGAAAACTTGGATATCATAAATGCATTGGGCTCAACCTACCCACTGACTCTCAAGAAGACGAATGGCACCCTTCAACTTTCCAAGCAAACATCCTACAAAATGTACTGGGGACTTGCTGGTGATCTCACTGCTATTTCCTCGAATGAATCGACTTTATACAATTGTAGCCTTGTTCGACAAGCGCGCAATTTTGCGTTTCAAAATGTATCGATAGAGAATCAACTCATGGCCAATCTTACACTGCAAGCACCTCTGTCAATGGGCATGACGCTCCTCCGTGCAAAGTTAGGACCGTTTGGTTCGATTGACATGTATCGAGTACCCATGCCAATGTCTCTTTTAGAGCTTTACCAGAACCTCATAAAGACTCTTGCAGTTCTCCTGGCGACTTCTTTGGATGCACAGCTGGAGTTTTGGCCATTGTATAAATCTGTGATAGTATCACCAAAGCCGACCGAATGGGACGGCGTCTCCTTTTGGGGCGGTGATCCTATGTGTCCTGAGCAAGCGAGCCCTCAGCTTCAAGGGCAGGTATTTTTCAGTTCTCAAGGCTCCTGTGCTGTCAATATTTTCGAGAGCATTGTTTTAGAGCCTGAAGCTAGCTTTTACGCACTGATTGCAACCGGAATAGTATTCAATTTGACAGAAATCACGTCGATCAAAGCAACTTGCAATCGTGCACCACGATTAGACACGTGCTTCAATTCGATGAATGCTATGAAATCCTTCATAGAGCACCACATCACTTCGCAGGATGAGATGAAGGCTATATATGCTACAGCCCAGCACATCAGGGCCTTGGATGTGCATGTTCAGCTCTTTCAATATATCAGTCGAGATAACTTGCCTATTTCACTATCAACTCCGGGTCTATTCGACGATACGGACTTTGAATTCTTTGCGTGGGTCATGCTCTTTGAGTGGGTACGAGGTTTGCGGGAAGTAGTGACTTTCCAAGGTGATATCGGTTCTCTCACATTACTCTCGACACGATACAGCCTGATGATGACCCCCGCCGAAGGAATTGAAGTGCCTCTTAACTTGGCTCTCTACGTCCATCACCTTGTTCAGTATTTTACTATTGTTCTGCTCTGTGTTGCGATCATTGTACTTCTGTACTTCATTCACAGTCGCGGCTATATCCAAGGACTCAACCTTTTCTCGTTCAATCGCGTGGCTGGACTGGTTTGGCTTGGTCGCCCACTCGTCTTTGTTCGTGGAGTCACAGCTATCATTCTCCTCTCTACAGCAAGCTTAGAACTCCGTCGTTTACATGCTGGACTGGTAGCTTTACTTGATGCTCCACCAGTAGACACGATAAAAACGATCTTCTCGGCCGGAGAAGCTACATGGCTTGCGTACATTCTGAACGATGTTTTCTCTCTCATTACCCAAGAGTATACATCCTACTCGTTCAAGAGCAGTCTGCTGCTCTGGGGTGCTGCTGCCGTATTGAGTTTTCTCTCTCCTGTGAACCACTCAGTGGATATTGGTCGTGTTTGTACGGTTGAGGCGGTGGATAGTCAGTGCGTCTGTCGATCTGGCGTTGTTCGAATCGGCAACAGTGAGCGATTTGTAGGTCTTATTCTTTATGCGATCGCGAGCTGTCTCTTATGCTACGCTTTTGAACGCATTCGACTCCGTCAGATCAAACCTCATGACGAATCCACATCACTTTTCCTCTATGCAGCGGCCAGGTATCAATTTCGACGCGACGGGTGGGAGTACATGGGAGTTTATTTTATGGACCGAGCGTCTGCAGTCCTCAACGGTATTCTCTCGCTCACGCTCAAAGGCCATCACTACGTATTTGATGTCAAGACATGGAGATTTTACATCTACCCAGTCGAAGCCCCGTATTCTGGTCAGCCCAATCATCTCCGCCATGCATTACCCTTGCCGGAATGAATAACAAGAACTGCAAATGCGCTATCCCGACCGTTCTTCATAATACTTGAGGTTGACACCCTTTAATGATAGCATTTTGAGTTGCCGCTCAGAATTAATTCAGGAAACAGACCAAACGGTCGTAGTAGTCCCCTGACATGGTGCATAAAATCATGGCAGTTCCGGTAAACTATCACACTCACTACCACACCAATGAATGATTGGTTAAATTTCTCTGTCAAAATTTGACAACACGGAATCAAAATGACAACACTACCACAGTTTGGCCATCGACACAAGGACATTATGTGGGGTGTGGGCGTAGTTAGAGAAACTTCGTAAACTTTGATCTAACTCGAAAGAATTGATAGTTTTTAAAATGCTTGATTCATTGTAAAAATGGCTGCAAAGTTCATGATGTTTTCTGTCATTTTGTTTGACAGCAGGCGTCGTGTGCTCTAAACAGAATTTTCACGAAAATGCACGATAGGGAAACGGCGGGAAGTCGTCTTATTCGCGCGAAGTTGGAGGTGTTCTTGTCAATCGACCACCACAGATTTTTCTTGCTTTCTTTACTGCACTTGACAATTCCTTTAACTCGTCATCCATGTTGGAGTTATTCCTCGAAGCAGGTGCTACTCTGGATGCTGTATCGATGGCATGGCAAAGTGAAGAATTTCATTCTGGGGGCAATCCACTTTGTCAGTTTGGTCGTTCTCAAACTCATGTTCAGCACTCGTTTGGATATTACGATGACTGCGCTAGTCAAGATCCACACATGATTGATTTAACATATTGAACTGTTGCCTTGGCCATCTCTGCCTTGCCATTGCAGCAAAGTGATATCCCAGCAATCTGCTTGGCCTGTGTGACTACTTTTGATATCTGCACTCAACTTCTCGTCCAAGCTGTAAACCAACTAACGGAGTCGCCTGAGCGTGATCTCATCTACCGAGCGACGCGAGAAATAATTTATATCAATTTGTCGATGAGAGATGCCATTACCTGCGAATCCTCTGGAATTGCCGCAAGTGAGCTGTAACTACATTCAGTGTTTTACTTTGTTTTACTTATTATGTGACTGTTGTATTATCTGGAATGGGATGGGACTCGCCCTCATAGCTATTGGAGCCTTCTCTCGCATTCCGAAGCGACAAAGACCGTGGGTGCACGCGGGTTGGTTTTTCAGAACTCTACGATTGGAACTAAACGAAGTCTGGTGGGGTCGGTAGCTACAACTCAACAAAAACGAATGCAACGAGTTTGGAGCGTACTGGGCTTTGGCTATATGTGTATCTCTATCACATGCGTTTCTACAACTAGCAGACGCAGCTATGACGAATGACTTTTGGTGGGCGACATTCGATCTCAATAACACCCTTGCTTATCTGTGCAACTGGTTTAATGCTCACCTCGTGCGAGCGCATGATCGAACTACTGTGCACCTGAACGACTTGGAGCTAGGTCTTCGAGTTACGACGCAAAATACGACTGATACCACATAAATAAATGTTGCGCCTGGTTATGCCAATTTGATTCAACTCCACGTGAATTCACTTTCCAACGTCATCTCTGCCTTGGATATTTGCAGCATACTGTTATGTGGATTTTAACCGGATGTGGGAATTTGCTCGTCAAGAACTCTGTCAACACTATGATGCCACCAACGGTGCCGTTTACCTAGACGGTCTATTTCGCAACAATCACCAATGCTGGGGCGACGCATGGAACATGCTGTGTTTCAAGTACTTCGCGAGTCTAACGCTGGGAACGCTTGGTTGAAGGCAACATTCTCATCACAACTCTTGATCGATGAGGAAGTCAGAAACTGGCAGGGCCATGGGATCATCTCTTACAAGACTCAATGACAAAACTTTAAATTGCTTGGAGTGATTGAAACGTTTGACGTTATCAATGCATTGGGCGACGCTTATCTGCTTACTCTGAAGAAATCAAATGGAACCCTCCAACTATCCAAGTAGATTTCCTACAAGATGCACTGGGAATTGAATGTCTGCCGTGGCTGTAGGGCAGTATCTTTAGTGATGGGCTTGATAATTGAATTGGACTGTGTGCATTCTTGTGATGTCACTTGAATCGGTTCGTCTTCCGACATCTTCTTACGCATCAATCATGTTCTTCACCATGATGCGCCTGTATCTGGAAGCTTGCCACTTGTCGACCCAAAGCCTTGTGTCGAAGTCGTAGAATGCAATGCTTTGCATATCGACCGGAGAGGCGTTGGGGGAATCGTGCTTGCACGTTGTGTGTGAATATTTCGAGCTATCACAACCCCATCAAACTGCTTTAGTAGATTGGCTGTATCGACAGAGGTGCTTGCGACATATTGATACTGTTGCAGCACTCTTTTCAAGAGAAGGAAATAAATGTGAGTTTCAAGATATCAAGAGGGCAGTTGAACTGTGGTTTCACGTGATCATTCGTGAAATCAATGGATTTTACTCTGGAAGTGGCAACTCATGTCTGAAATGTAGAGGTTCCTCAGTATGGCCCTCTTCATCCATATCTTGCCATTTAACATGCTATGGTTATTATTGCATGAAAATCCATTCGTCACCACGTCCTGGTATTTTTGTTACATCTGATGGTGATGTGCGCCAGCCGCCCTTGCGGTATGATATGCATGAAGTGTGTGTGTGCATCGATCGTCATTGTTCGGTTTCTGATCCATATCGAAGGATTACGAAGGGTTGCGACCCTTCGTGGCGACCTTTCGGGATGAGTATAACCAATAATGCCAGTTTACTGTTTACTCTGAACTGCGTACAGCTCTAGGTGGCTGTGAGATCGAGGCGTGTGAGGCCACGATCTGCGAGTATTCACATTAATAAATTTATTAGTTAAGTCAGTAGTCCCACAGACTACGGTGAACTCACGATCAATGGACGATACCGGAGATCAAATGTCTGATCGGACGCTGCCGCCTGGGCGGTATTACAACGAGCAAGATTTGGAACCTGCCAGCATCCAGCAAGACGCGCGGAGTTGGATGGCCTGGTGTATGATGATGATACCGCGGTCATGGATGTGTCTGGTATGGAGACCGTACCGCATGTGCACGATGCGTGATTTGCTGCCATTCTATCGACATGGGCAAGTTGTTGCATGTCATATTGGCTGGAATTTCAATGGGCTCACTTGCAGGCAAGCGCTCTGCAACTACATAAGCATACTGCGTTTGTAGGGGGTCCAAGTTGTAAATTGTGCTCGCGTATTTGGTCGGCCAAACGCACAGACGCAGAGGCAATATTTTGTTGTGTTGCTCGACGAATGGTTAGCCTCTCCGTTCTCTTTTCTATAATGAATTGACGAAAAGTCTAGTGTAAATCATACCTATGTATATGAATACGTGAAGTGTAAACGCGGCTTGAGCGTTGCGACTTTTTCTGGTATTATCCCATACGTAATGGAGGATGTTGCTGTAGTTGTCGAAATCCAGCAATGTTTATCTATCCTGCGTTGAATTTGCCGAACATTTGACGTAGAAATGTTTTGACGTCGACGGATCCCATATGCACTTCGTGTTCCCGGCAGTGGAGTGGTAGCGGTCGACTATCTCCGTCATGGTGTCCACGAGTGTTGCCCAAAAGTCTCTCTGCGTTGCAACTGGATCATCGTTGGCTGGTCAATGCTTGATCTGCTCTTGCCGAGCGGTTTGCAGATTTTCACCGTGAGTTGGCATCGAAAGAAGTCGGGCAGTGGAAGGTCTTCACGATGGTTCTCCATTCTCTTGATTTGATGGACACAAAATCAGTTGAAATAATGATGTTGAATTATTTAAGCGAAAATGCCCTTTTGAGCTAATCGTTGTTTAACGCCAATTCAAGCTTGAATTATCTAACTTGACCCTCGATAAAACAATGGGCAAATCGAGTGAAAAGCACAATAACTCCCATAGTTAAAGTAGGATTAAATAAAAAAATTGTCTTGAGCAAATGTTAAAACCTCGAAACTTGATATTTGTGTTGTTGACTGTTCCAAACTTCCTTGATTTGTCGTGACTTCAGTTGTGAGTGATTGTCTTGTTCCCGGAATGTTCCTTGGTAGATCGAGATGTCTTGCACTTCACTTGTCTTCCGGATCCGGACAATGTGTGTCACGGAAACCGGAGGGTGTGTCTTGAGTGACTTGGTGTCTTGTAGGCTTGATAAAATACGGTAAACGCAACTAGGAGTTCAGCCAATCAACGTTCAGCTTACAGCCCTTTCCTTGGCGTACTAACCCGAGATCTCGCAAGAGGAGTCCAGGTAAGGATCTGTAGTGCTGCTGAAGTTGATGTGTCTTCTGCTCACGCTTCGGAGGCATTTACCTCAACGGCGGGCTCGCGGGGCGATGGAAGGAAAGGAGACGGGGCGCGGCAGGGTTCGGCGGGACGGCTGGGCTTCGGGCGGTTGATCTAGCGTCGGAGGCTAGGTCAAACGGCGGCGGCAGCGGCGGCGTTGAGGGCTCGTAAACTCTAGAAGGGAAGTTGGAAAGTGAATTAGATGGTCAACATGAAAGCTAGCTAGGCCTAGTGTGAATTATGTGGTCTTCGTTTGTCTTCTGGAGTCTTCTGGAACACGCAATATACAAGTTGTTTTATAGTTATGAGACCTTTCTCGAATGTGAAAGTTGAGATTACATTCTAGAAGTCTCAACAATTATGATGGAAGGGCTTCTTTAAAACCCACGGGTGTGCCTCCACACGTGTATATTATGATGAGTCTAAAGCAGTTGAGAGTTTGTATTGATTCATACATACAAGTGTTGACTCATACAACAAATCCATAACAAGGATCGGGAACTTGGTCTTCCAACGACAATCCGCAATGAAGTTGATGCAAAAAACATGTACGAAGCTTGCAAGACTGCTGTTGACGTACGCAGGAGCAATGACGGTGTCGGAAAACGCCGGCAAGGTCAGCTCTTGTGGTCGACTGTCACCCACTTGCTCAGAAAGGAAATGACATCAAATGCCCAAACGTAGTAAGTTAAAGTGAAATGAACTAGCTTGTTCATGGGGAAAAAGTGAGTTAAAACTATTTAATGTACTGTCCGATTGTTGTCCGAAGAATTCCTTTTAAGAGTATATATTTATCCTGCAACTCTGGTATCCTCTCGGACATAATGGTGTCACCATTATGTCCGAGAGGATATCAGAGTTCATGCTGAGCTACCTCGGTTCACATCTGTAATCGAGGCTATTTTGATGCGCTGCTGGATTCCCAAGGCATTTGTCAGCACAATCGAGTCGTCAAATCCTTCTTGAACAAGGTTCTTTACGATTCGGATACAAAATTATTTCACCTTGAAAGGAGAGCATAGCGATCGTTTTGAGCCAATTGGTGTCCAATGGAGTCTCCTTGATGGTGTTGAAAATTGCAAAGTCTAGGAGCAAATAATACTGAGATGACTTCCGGTCGGGTGAATTCCTCAAAACTGTTTCCACATAAACCGCGGCATTTTGTACGTCGCGTATAAAACACCGAGCTCGACAATGTGCAGAATGGGCAAGTTCTCACTTCCGGACAAGGTCCAGCCAACAATACTGAGTTTTCAGTCGTATGTTAGGGCCTCTTTCAAGTAGATTTTGACATCCAAGACCCACACCAACGAGACTGGGACGATGTGGCCGAACGAATGGTCTTCGTCCTCAACACCTCAATGTCGGCCACCAGGAAGGAGACTCCATTTTTCCTGATGCATGGGTAGGATCCATGTACCACCATGATGGCTAGTTTACCATCCGTGAAGACGGATGCCAACTTGGATGCATATGAATGGAGACTGCAACTTTCATCGCTCACTGCATGGATATGGCCCGATTGCTAGTCAAGCAAGCTGTGGAAGAGAGAGCGAGACGACACAACGAAGGCCCCCCAGCTGACGTCGACACTCGAATCAGGGTGGGTGACGCGGTATGGGTTTATATCGACAAGGTCAAACTGGGGGTCAAACTCAAGCTAGCTCACCTTTGGCATCGACCGTTCAGAGTGGTGAATCGACCGAAAAATTACGCCAGCGAAGTCGAAGTCGTAAGCTTGAAATCAGGGAAGAACCATCGCTTTTATACGACTATTCATGACTCTCGCTTGAAGACACGACGACTGAGTCCCCTGAGGCCAACAGAATTACTAGAAGACATGCATCCAGTCGACTTCGACGAAGAATTACTTCCTGACACCTCCTTTACCTACCGGCAAGAGTCCATTCCAGGGACTCCTCTTCAGGTGCCCGTGGCTGTGAGGAATACTCGTCTCAATGGTGGCATCCGAGAGCACCGCCGTCAGCTGCAGCAGTCTTCTTGGCCGCCCGTTGGTATCGCTTGATAGCGGCCGTTCGCCAACAGCAAGAAAATACCATTCGCAACTTGACGCCGCCGCTCTTGCTCCAGTTCCGCAGGGAGTAGCTCTTCGGCGTTGTGCTTTCCGCAACTGCCCAGAGGGTTCATGCACTCGGCTCGACTGGTCCCGACATAGCCACAGCGAGCGCGATTCTGGAACTTGCGGCTAAGCTTGAAAGGGGGGTCCTTTGCAGCCTTCAGTTCGTCCACCGTGATACCCATTGCTCGAGAATAGAAGGCCCAGTCTTGCTACGATAAGGCGTTTGGCTGCTCACCGGGATCAGAAGCTTGAGCTGGCATCGACTGCGTCTGAGAAGGCCCTGAAGGATCCTCCTCCGATTCAGGCTCGCTCGCCAAGTTGTCTTGACCGCCGGCTGCCGGGGATGCCACCAAAGAACCCGGACTGATCACATCTTGCGAGTCTTCTGCTCCAGCAACAGCGGACGGCGCCGTGGATAAAAGGACCGAGGGGTGGGCTGCGGAGGACTTCTGTTCCAATTGACCCATGCGATCGCTAATTTTCGCGGCAACTTGCGGCCATGCTCGGGCCGTCTCCTTGAGTTTCTTCAATCGGTCTTTGTGGGTGGGCGCCGCAGGATCCAAGGCGTTGGCACCAGAAGACGCTGGAGTCCCGATCTGGCCCAAGAGCTCGTTTATGGCGTCAATCTTGTGGAGTATTTCTGTGTCCTACCAAGAAGGTCAACCAAAGATCAAGAAAGAAGTCCACTTACAGGACGAGTACGCGACTCCTCCAACGCAGAAAATTGGGCTTCTAAATCAGGCAAGCGTGAGGCCAACGAATCGTTTGCCTTCTCAGATGCATCCAAGCGCCCAGGAAGTTGCTCGATCTCGAGAGAAGCGTTGGCTGGGAAGGACACCACACTGCCGGACAGAGCCACAGATGCTTGCTGAAGGAGCCTCAACTTCTTGCGCACAACGTCTTGATCGAGGCCACCGGCTATCTGCTCGTGCAGTAACTCCATGGCAGTCTGCAACAACGCGCGCTGAGCCACCACCATCTCTTGAGTAGCAGGACGTAAGGAATCAGAGTCCGGTAAGGATCTCTCCCAACCAGCTATCAAATCGCCCCGCATGATTGGCCGTGGGTCCGTGCTCATAACGGTGGGCAGAGTCTCCGAGGAGCCACAGGTATCGTCGCCCAATTCCAAGGTGCTAGTATCAGACTCCTCCACCTTGGAGTCTTCTTCCTCCTTCGAGAGCCCAGTTCCTTCTTCGGCGATCGCGGTTGAGAGAGTTGACGATGCCGGAGCATCGGTTGGTACAATACGTGGCAAATAACGTGGCATCACTTGGCCGTCGACTGTGGCAGTTGTCAAGGAGTTTTCGACCTCGGCTCGCCAAAAACGCTCAGCGAGACTGCCTGCTTCAGCATCCGCCTCCTCGGCATTCGGCTCATCCTCCCATGAGGTCGCGTCAGCGTGTGGAAAATGGGCGTCTACGCGTAGTGCTTCCACCGGTGCACTTGAAAAGACTGGCTCCTCCTTGATGCGAAAGGTTGGGGAAGCCGCGGCTTCCGACACGAACGACGATGGCGCCCTTGACTTCCGGAGAGTGTGGAGCGACGTTGCATTGCAGCAAGGGGGGACTACCTCGGGATCAATCACTCTCGCTTCAATTCCGGTAAAGATCGTTGCGATCGTGCACCCACTCGTCACAAGAAGACGCCGAAGAAGACGAAGGAGTGGACGGCGCTGAATATGATGGCACCAGAGGAAGAGCCAGCAGAGGTGGCGAGGCAATGTCGGACGTGGCAGGCGTTCTTTTCGTCCCAGGACGCCGTCTCAACGGAGGATCGTACGAATCACCCTTGGCTGAATAGCTGGGGACTACCGGGGGCGGACGCATGCCAGAGACGACAGGGCCCAAGAGACTGGAGCGGTGTAAGACTTGTGCAGATGATCTGGACTCCAACGGGACGGAAGATTCCACCGGGACAGGAAGCGACTAACGATGCAAGCGGGCCATGTGCTCAGCAGCCGCATCTATCGCCCTTTGACCGACGTTGGGTGAGTGTGCAGCCTTGGGCGACTTGGTCTCTTGATGGACCGACATGAAAATCAAGAATGTTCGACACGCACCGAGATCAAAAAGAGACAAGACATCAACTGACGGGAATTGACGAGAATGTATTGATCAAAACCATCAAGCTCCAAATAAAGCAACCGTCTCATCAAGTACAAGTGGACCCCAAAAATCATTATCGCATTAAATGCAAACTACTGGGAAGCATAAGGCTCCACCCCCAACCCGGTGGTTGAGGGAGCTGGCGATTTTGTATACGCGCCGGGCAAGTAGACTTCAAGTTTTCGCAAGGCTTGCTCTTGGTGGTGAACATACCACAGAGTTCACCACAGCGCCGACTTCCTCGGACCCGATCTCGATGGTCGCCTGCACGACGCGCGGGACAAGTGTCATACGGCTCAATGAACAACTCACCAGACTCAAGATCCAACACTCCCCAAATGCCATTACGTCCGACAGCCGTCAATTGGTCCACCGCAAGCTTGAGCCGCCCGACTTCTTCGATCAACTTCTCTATGGAAGCCCGATGGATGTCAGACTGGCGTTCAAGATTGACCAAGTAGCGCGCTTGGTTGACCAATTCTTCAGCTACATCCTCGATAAAGGGACCGGGACCAGCTCCCGCGGGCTCACTGTCGTTCTGAGTATCTAATTCCTCCTGGTTTGAAGGAGCTTGACTCATCCCTGGGGTCGGACGCTTCCCAGACGACTCAGTCACACGAGATGGTGTATGGTCCGTCGATGAAGGCCCAGTAGCTGGAATCGAAGAAATCATGCGGCACCGTTGGATTTTCTGAGGACGCCGAGTCGTTCGATGAAGCAGGTGGTTGAGACGAGCTGGCTACCCTCTTGCATACGCCCCGTAGCTTTCTGACGGGATCTTGCGAAGACATCGGACGTTTCCTTCAAAATCAGAGGAATCACTAGTCAGCAAAGAAATGACTGCCAGCGATACGAGACTGACTTTGCGAAGATAAACTGGCGTCCTTTGTGGCCACACGTTCTGCGTGTCTCGAGGTGAGCTTCTGATGCCGAAAAAGTCAAGCCAACAATAACTACAAGGTGTCCTCGCTAGCCAAGAGTCAGCGCTAGGATGAACCGTATGGCTTGGACTCCACATCCTTGTCGAAATTCCACGGATTAGTCAAGCAAACCAGCGGTCCCCATGAACCATACAACTTCAAGATATCGCCGGACATGGAAACCACATGGAGTCAGACCCCACCAGATGGTCACAGAATAGATTTCCCAGACTTCACGATGAAGTTGCTCCACCAAGCAATTGGGGCACCAGCATGTTGCCCCCGACTCAACAAGACATTCGAACAGTGTGAGCTGTGCAGACCAACCAAGACGAGAACCTAGGATAGATTACCTTTGAATTCACTCTTCTTTTTGCCTCGCTTACCAATTCTGTGAGTTTGCGGCGTGGCCAGAAGCGTACCCAAGTCCAAGACAGCTTAGTGAGTTCCGCCGGCTGCCTCGAGAGAAGCCGACACCAATCGATAATACTTTCCTCATCGCCCTGCATCAACGTCAGCCGCAGCTAGACGTGGTACTTGGGCCACAGTACAACCTCGTCCAAAGTTCCATGTATACGCGAGTGTCCCTGCGTGCTTCCAAAGAAAAATCCGACTCCAACTTTCTTCCCAACCTTGCCCTCCATCATGCTTGCTGCTCCGGGTGTCTGCGTTGATCTTGGTACCACCTAAGATCCAGTCTATCGACAACCCCTTCTAATTTTCTTGCAGCTACGACCAAAATTTCCGTTCCCACAAGATGATTTGGATTAACAACACTGTAAAATACTAAATTTATGACGTAACTAAAGCTCTAGGCTTTAATTTTTCAGACGCTTTTAATGCTGTATGTAATAAAATAACGCTTCAAAAATTAAAGCGTCGCAGGAGGTCTTTTAAAAATTAAAGCTGCTTTATCAATTATATGCTAGTACTACTCTGGTCCAAAATGATTGCAAGGTAATTTATCTTGATTAAAGTATGCGATCGCGGTGGAAATATACAAAAATTTGTATTGAGCCTCGAAATCTAATATTCCTTGCGGAAATTATAATGAAAAACTGCATTTATATTTTGGATTCTTATTCAAGGAGATTCGACGCCATCAAGGTGCCTTCGAGCGCTTTCAAGGGTGAGTGGATCGCAAATCACATTAAAGGTTGATAAATCCTTGATTAAAGCGTCTTTCTTCATGTGAGGCAGTTGGAAATCATTACCGCCCTTAACCTCTAACGCCTTTTCCATTACCTTCTGCAAGGTAATAAAAGTTTTAAAAGAGTACTGGAAGGCAGCTCATTGAATGAGCTTTCTACAGCATCGATAAGCTCATCGATAGTACGAGTACGCTTACGATTTTGCAGACTTTGAATAGAGTTTAAAAATCCTAAATCTAGAACATTAAAATCTGGGCTATTTGGAGGCTGTGATGTTGTTTCAATGCCCGAAATTCCATTCTCGACAAAAAATGTCGTTGTAACACGACGATGTGGGCTTGCGTTGTCTTGTTGTAAAAAGATTGTTCTAGATAGCGCACCTCTTGGAATCTTAGTTTGGATTGCAAGAATCACTTTTGACAAAATCATGCTCTTGTAGACGTCGGACGTCACGGTCTGTCGCTGTGTCAAAACCGTTCCTTTCGACCGATTTTTGCTTGCACGCTTGGCAACGACCTTCTCGACAAAAGACCACACGCCATGTTTGCCGTCGAACATGCATTCATTGTGGTGGTCATAATGGGGACGGGACACAGCGGCGAGAAACATCACTTTCGTGACAAAGTGCTTGGACTTCGCGCATCGTTTTTGGAGGACTTCATCTGCAAACACATAGAATCTTCTTGACCTTCGTGACGTAGAACCACTTCTCGTCAACATGTACAACATTGTACATGCTGCTGAAGATGTGGTTCGAACGAGACGAAGGCCGAAGAAAGGAGAGAGCATGGTTCATACGCTGGATCTTGTTGGCATCGCTCAAGTAGAGCTTCGTGTGACTTGACTTAGCCTTCAGGCTTTGTTCTTGTTTCATGAAGCGTATCAACGTGGTCTTGGGAATGTGGGATTGCTCTGCCATGGTCCGCGTGGTCTGCCGGTCTTCGAGTGCGACGGACTTGACAGCTTCCGTGATTTGCTGCGTGGTTCGTTTCTTCTTTCGACCAGAATTCCCTATTCCAGTAAACCTTTAGAAAATGATACCCTTATATTTTAATAAATTCTCCATAAATATAATTTTATGAAGGTTTTACCTTTAATTTTTGCGCTGATGTCGGCGGTCCGAGAGCCTTCACGTAAAGAGAGCCTAGCTCTAGCCCAGATGCGAGATATTGTCTGCCAGTGGCATGAGTACTTGCTCGCTAGTGTGGTGAATATCCCATGTGGCAAAACACCCCCTAAACTACAAGCCAGAAGAGTTTCGTAGATGGCAAGTCGTTCGTCGTGTTGGAGGTTTCGTTTGCCATGTCGACGCGTTGGGCCCCGAGAGTTCAAGCGCGATGGTTCGGTTGGCATAAGTAGATATGGCACAGCAAGACGAAAGTGTTAGAAGGCAGTTAAGTTCAAAAATGAGTCGCTGGCCGGTCACTATGCATGTGCTCGCAATGAGTGGTTGACTTTGATGTCCGACAACTCATGAACAAAAACGAGTTGGAAAGTGCTCAAACTATCCAATCAAAGAAGAAATTTTGCGCTTTTTAATGAACCAATCAGAAGTTAAGAACAGACATATTTAGAAAAATGCCGCCAATGGCAAGGCAAACCTTGCAATCATTTCGGACCAGAGTAGTACTCCGTAGTACTCCGTAGTATGATGAACTTCATTACGGCATACTCAAAGTGGGTATTATGATGAATTCCTGAAGATGCCTCGCTCAAGACGAGGCTCAGTGGAGCTGAGGCTCAGTCAACGGATGCCGAGGAGCAAGCTGAATCATGGCAAGTTTGATAGCAATAATGATGGAGTCATCTTTGATATCCTCGGCATCGTCTTGCGTAAACTAAACAGCTTCCAAGTTGACTGATAATCTTGCTTCAGCTTTGAATTCTCAGCTCTATTTTGCTTTGTTTTCTTCCAAAATTGTCGCTTTAATTTGGATACCCCAACTGTGAAGTCAGTTCCAAAAACGACATGAACTTCCCGCGACCTATTTTCGTCTGCCTTGCTACGGTTTCAGCTCAAGCAGAACTGCATGCAAGTTAGAAACCAAATGCGAATCATGCCGCTTGATCCATCCGACATGCCGCCGCCCCCTCGACCACGAAAATGGCCTTGGAAGAGACTGGGGATGGCTTACCTTGTCTGGAACATCACGTTCACATGGCTCTACGTTGATATGATCCATCCCCACTTACAGAACGACCACTGGTGGCCGCAATTCAACACGACTGGCACGCAAACGTTTGTCAGCGACATCTTCAATGCCAAACTCATCGTCGGCGTCGCGTCGGGTCCATTTTCCATCGTTGGCGCGACTCGAGACAAGAAGTACGCTGGCGCAACTCCATTTATCGATGTGCGACGAACTGCAGCAAGACGGCTTCTCCTGCAACCTTTTCCACCTGAAACTGCAATTACATTACTACGGCAGAACTCGTTTCAGAGCAACCTGCTCCTCAATACACCACATTGCTGGCTGGATCTCGACCGTCGGTGGGAACTTGCGCATACCGCGAAGCGGCAAGCGCGATGTTTGATCCACGATCGACAAAATGCCGCCGTCTACTTGGAAACAATCTTGAGAAATTCGCACGACTGGACGACGTCGCAGCCTTATACGTCGCTCGAGGCTGTGATATTCAACACCATCAAGACGACGCCTGCTGGAAACGAATGGCTCCAAGCGGTGGCCATGCTCTCCTTCCACGACGAAATGATATCGTGGCAGAAGCGTAACCTGACTTCATGGACAGGACAACTTCAAAACTACATCCAAGAAGGATTTGACGACTCCATCGTGCTTGTCAATGCGCTGGGCGTTGAGCAACGCATCAAGATTGCATCGATTGCCAATGTCTACCGCGGTATCGCTGGGTACACGACCGGATGGGCATGCCCAGGACTTATCCCCGACTTGCTCATGTGTCAGAATATCAACTGTAGCCTCGTGCGCAACTCCACCTCCCATCCAAATCAACTTGGCTTGGATTGGGACAAAGATATTTACAACGGGAATTTGGAGACACCAGGCAGTCGTCTTATTCGCACAATCTTAGGACCGTATGCCTCGATCGACCTGCGGTTTGTCCAGCCTCCGCTATCGCTCCTGACTCTCTTCACCGCATTTGAAGCATCCTTCAACTCGCCACCGCACTTGGAGTTATCCTACAAAACATCTTCCGTCGATGCTGTTCCAAAAGCATGGCAAAGTCAGGAGCTTGTCTTTTATGGCGGCAACCCTCTGTGTCCGTTTGGTCTTCCCCAGACCTTTGTCCAGCATTCGTTTGGATATTACGATGATTGTGGTTCTCAAGACCCTCACATGATCGATCTGACAAGCCACAGCACCGCCTTTGCGATCTCAGCAGCAAAATTACAGCAGAAAGATATCGCTGCAACCTGTCGCGCCTGTGTAACTACGTCAGATGTCTGCATAAATATTCTCGTCGAAGCAATGAAAGGAATTACAGAGCCCTTCCAGCCAGATCTTGTAGATCAAGCAGTGCGTGACATTCTTGCCCTTCGCTTGACGACGATTCAAATGGCTACCAACACAACAAACAACACCGACATGATTCTGACTCAGGATATGATTGCAGCAGGTGATTCTTGGTCGTTTTTTGGCTGGGTGGCTATTTGGGAATGGGTGGATGGTCAGCGTGAAGTGATAATATTCGAAGGCGACGAAAGCTCCATGACGATTATATCTCGACCCCGTGGATATCAACATTTGCCAGCCAATCGATTGGAATTGCCTCATGTGGCCTGTCAGTACATTCGAGTTCTCGTTGTCTATGTGAGTGCTGTTCTGTCAGCCATGAGTCTCGCACTCGTCGTCTTTGCTACCGCTGCTCGATTTGACATCGATGGCAAAAATCTCTTTTTCATAAACAGGGTTGTAGGAAGTGTCTGGATCGGCCATCCATTGATTTTTCTGCGTGGTGTGACTGCAATTATCATCCTGAGTACAGCTTCAGTGGACTTTCATGAAGTTTATGGTGTAGCCACGATCACATCTCGCGAAAAGTCTGTCTTTGAGATCGGGCTCCTTGCAAGCGAATCCACTTGGGTAGTCTACGTGTTGAACGACCTCTTTCTTCCAATGACCACCGATCTCTCAAAGCTTTACGCACCTCTCAGCAGTGCTTTGGCATTTGTCATAGTCAGTGAGATTGAAATCTCCCAGCCCTTCCAAATGACAGCGAATATCTCTCGAGAGTGCACATTTACGTCGCTCATGTCTGGTGTGGTGTGTAAAAGTGGCGTGGTGTCGGTCGGTAGTTTGACTTATACGTGTATTTTCTTTGCCGTGCATTTGGGTTGTGTCGTTTTGGTGTATGCATTCACGAAGTTCACCCAAAGACGGCGAAGTGGACATCCTCGAGCATTTACAGAGTTAGCACACCATATATCTCTTCCTGCAACTGCTACCGCTTTTTTTACTCTTCGAGATACACCATACAACTTGGACAGTATTGGCTGTGTCATGTCCGGCATTATTCCAGTGTTTGGTGGCTACATGGATGTAAAGCTTTGGCTTTTGATTGAGGAAAAAATTCCAGAAGTCAAACCCATTGGGCTAGAGAACGGATCAAATGCAGGTCCATGGCGTAGGTTGCTTCCAAAGCACAACCACGCAAGGTTTCGTCGTGTGTGGACAATCGCAGGCCTTGCTTACATGTGTGTCTCGATCGTAAATAGTTATGCATTTCTGAGTTTCACGGAAGCAACGATGACCAACGACTTTTGGTGGGCCACGTTTGATCTGAACAACACCCAAGCCTATCTGTGCAACTGGTTCAATGTTCAGCTCATGACTACATCCATTGACGTCGGCACTTTGAAACTGAATGAAGTCGATCGCGCTCTTCTTACTACGATGGAAAACACGACCGATCCCAACGTCGAGATCGCACCAGCTTATGTGAATATGATTCAAGACCAAGTAAATTCACTCCCCAACGTCATCTTTGCTATCCGAAACATGAACAGTTGCGATTTGCCGTGGATATTCTCTGCATACTGCTTTGTGGACTTTGATCAAAGATGGGAACTTGCAAACAGTAAAATTCGCCAGGAGAGATGCCGTCGACAGTATGCCACCAATGGCGCAGTTTACTTGGAGGGTCTCTTTCGCAACAATCGCCAAGTTTGTCAGTGTTGGGGGGATGCCTGGGAGAGTGCTGTGTTTAATGCTCTTCGTGAATCAAATGCTGGCTTGACTTGGCTGGACACAACTTTTGCAGCAGACTTGTCCATCGGAGATGAAGTAACTTTTTGGCAAAACCATCGAATCACTTCTTTCGTGACGCAGTGGCAAAATTTTAAATCGCTTGGAGTGGTAGAGACGATGGACATCTCGAATGCTTTGGGTTTATCTTACACAATCACGCTAAAGAAGTCGAATGGAACCCTTCAACTCTCCAAGCAAACTTCGTACAAAATGTACTGGGGACTTGCGGGTGATCTCTTTGCCATCTCCAAGAATGGTTCGTCCATGTCTGGCTTGAGCCTTGTTCGCCAAGCCCGCAATTTTATCTTCCAAAACAGCTCTTTAGAGGATCAACTCATGGACAACCAAACTCTACCAACACCCTTGACTTCTGGTTTGAAACTTGTCCGTGAAAAGCTGGGACCGTTTGGCTCAATTGACATGTACAGAGTGGCTGTGCCTCTCTCCCTCAAACAACTTTACCAAAACCTTACGCAGGCTCTCGCAGCTAGTTTAGCCAACTCCATGGAGGCCCAACTCACCTTTTTGCGAATGTATACGTCTGCAGCAGTGTTCCCACAGCCATCCGAATGGGATGGCCTATACTTTTGGGGTGGCAACATCATGTGTCCTGAACAATCGAGTCCTCTTTCCCAACTCCAAGTCTTTTTCAGTTCGCAAGGATCATGTGGAGTCAGCATTCTCGAGTACATGATGCTAACTACAGAAGCGACCTTTCAGGCTCTCGCCGCTACTGGTATAATACACGATCAGACGCAGATCACAAGAATCGAAGCAACTTGTCAGCGCGCAACTACAATGGTAAACACTTGCATCAATTTCTTACAAGGCATAAAATCCTTAGCTGAACGCCATATTATGTCACGAAACATGATGGAGCGTGCTATTGCTGCAGCCCAGCAAATCAAAAAGAACGACGTAAATTTGCAACTCTTCCAGTATATCAGTCAACAAGTCAACTCAGACATTACGATCTCGACACCGAGTCTTTTTGGTGATGCCGACTATGAATTCTTTGCATGGAACATGCTCTTCGACTGGGTCAAAGGGCTGCGCGAAGTTGTGTCTTTCCAAGGAGATTACGGACAACTCACGCTGGTGTCGACGCAATACACTTTGACGACTACTCCTGCTGATGCAATGGAAGTTCCTCTCAATTTGGCTTTTTATGTCCATCGTATTGTCCAATATTTTACTCTAGTCCTGCTCTGCATCGCAGTCATCGCTGTTTATTACATTTTCCAGAGTCGCGGCTATATAGAAGGCTTCAATCTCTTCTCATTCAACCGCGTTGCTGGCTTGGTTTGGCTTGGTCGTCCACTCGTGTTTGTTCGAGGAGTTACTGCTATTTGTCTCCTGTCCACAGCTAGGTTAGAACTACGTCGCCCACTCGCTGGATTGGTGGCTTTCCTCGACAGCCCGCCAGTAGACCCAATCAATACCTTTTTTTCCGCCGGAGAATCGATATGGCTTGTATATCTTCTCAATGATGTCTTTTCCCTGGTCACGCGCCAATATACAACATCCTACTCAGTCAAGAGTAGTTTGTTACTTTGGACTGCTGCTGCTGTATGGAGTTTTGTATCTCCAGTCACTCACTCCGTGGACATTCGCCATGTTTGCTCTGTGGTGTCTGTGGATAGTCAGTCCGTCTGTCAATCTGGCGTTGTTCGCATTGGAAACAGTGATCGATTTGCGGGTTTGATCTGTCTTGCGATCGGATGTTGTGTGTTGTCTTACGCTTTCGAACGTATTTATCAACGTCAGACAAAGCAGCAGATAAAACAGACATCGTTATTTGTTTATGCAGCGGCAAAATACCAGTTTTGCCATGATGAGTGGACTTTCATGGAGGTGGACTACTTAGATCGAGCCTCTGCAGTTCTCAATGGTATCCTTACGCTGACGCACCGAGATTTCCACTACGTTTTCGACATCAAAACCTGGCGGCTACATGTCTATCCAGTTGAAGTGCCACACTCCAATATTCCTACACATCTTCATTATGCATTGGCATTGCCGCAATAATGTCATTATGTTTCTAACGATTTCATCGATCCTCATCGATCAAGACGACAAGCCCAAGCTCGTTATTTTGACTACCGAAGTATTGAGTGTCGTAGAGTCATAGTAGTCTTGGCCTGGTAACTTTCCGATGATAGCGAAATTGTATTGATGGCAGAAGTTGATAGATGAATAGAAGTGAGCTGGATCCAGCGGAAACAAGAAGCATTTCCAAAAGTAGGCGGGTTCAAACAGATTAAATGGATTTAAGAGTACTTGCTCGTGAAGTTTGAGCCAGCGAGTGGACGATTCTGCTGGCACCACGAAAGCAATTTAAGTCAGTTTGTGTGCAGTAACGATATACGACAAGCATTATGTGCAATATCAAGCCGCAGTTTCAAGACACTTTGGGATTTACTTCTATGGCATAACTTGTGCCTGACACAAACTTATATTTTGTCTCGGGTAAACCATGACGTGAAGAACTGTGTCATGGTGCTTTGTCGATGAAATGAAAGCATGATATCCATTTTGGCGACTGAAGCTGTTTGGCGTCCCTTTCCAGTCATCGGAAAATTTGCAGTTATCGATTTCACGAATTTGTCGATCTGTTTGATTAAATTGACCCCTGCTGGGCTGTGTCAGAGGGAATTATCTTTTGTGATGAGCTATCGCATGGAAGCGACTGAACCACTTCCAAGTGAATCTATACCTAAAACATCTACTTGCTTGGTTGATCTTGATAATCCTACCAAGCGTACCGCGCGACTCCATATCTTACAAAACCGAGCGTGAAAATATAATTATTCTTATGATACACAGCAAACGCGACTTACCCAAAGGGGTTATTGCTCCTTAGTGCTTCGAGATTGATCACAGTCAACGCTATATCTGAGCAAGTCCTTCACTCTGCGACCATCAAATTTTTCCAAACAAGTTATGGTGGCACACTAGCACTATCACACATTCGCATCCACCTTACCACTTGCTTGGGCTGTCGCAAAGAAATATGCTGAGACTTCCCTTGCTATGAAACATGTTGCTCTCTCTAGATTGAGCCTTTTTCCAGGACCTCTTGGAATGGGACATTTGGCCAGGCACTAGCAATCATCGAGTTCCTGTTGTGTAAAGGGGTGTGGATTGATTTATACGACGACAAGAATAGTAATAGAAATGCCAGGAAATATTGGAGTGTCATTTAAGGAGAGCAATATGACCAGAAGCATCCATATCATTTCAAAGTCCCAGCAATAAGCATGAATCCATGGTTTGTAGATAACAAGCTGCCTTTGATCGCCCTTTGAGCCCAAAGGGCGAACGTCGAAGGGCCCTAAACTTAGTCGGCTGCCAGTACTGCCTGTGCCATGGGGAGGGATCCAACACTTCAGCTCCATCAGTGGACTAACCGTGGCCTATTTTTATCTCCCCTCTCACGGTTTCAGCTGACACCAAAACAAAAAATAAAAGTACACTTCATGACAATAGAATTCGTGAACAATCAAGCAATAAGCTACACTAGAGCTGCAAATGGAATTAAAACGAGCAAAATCGTAGGAATACAGCTCAAATCTATAACCTAACAATGCAATAGAGCATACATATGCACGCAACCTAGACTGTGGCTTTTGTTCTCGCAGCAAGGGCAAGACCAAAGTCCATCGACAGCGGAAATTAGCCTCCATATGCCATACTATAATAGTATTGAAAAATGAACATGTAACGTTATTCTGGTTTTATTCATAAATTTCGCAGTGTATGGATGCTTGGCTTGGTTCATGTTGTCATTCCTCTTGAAATGGAAAATATAGCCAATGAAATTTCTCCAATTTCATATTTTCTAACCAATAATTATATTCTTTGTATTGTGCTTTTGCTGCAAATTTCTATTTTTTGCGTGATTTCTCAATTTCACCACAATGACTCCTTGAACCGCGCCAGAGGGAAAATATGGCGATAAGCTTCTTTAAAGCGGGTCCGTCCTAGCTCAACTATTACTTATCATCAATTTTAAGCATTATTCTTCGTTGTGGCGAGCAAAATCTAATGCGTGTTGCTTTTAACCCACTATTTCATCCAGGATTTGTGAAATCGTACATGCTGAGAAGTTATTGAGCATTTTGCTCAGTCAAAACAGCCGTATCATGCGTCACACGCTCCTCGCGGCTTTCTTAAGAATTATTTGAATCATCTCGTCTGTCTGCATGAGCGGATGAGCGTGGACACAGGAGCATGATCGATGATGGTTCAGGGGTGTCCCGACATTGTTGTTTATAATTGACCAATCAAATCAATTTATAATTTATTTTTATCCAATCAGATGCGTGATCGATTGGCGGCGCGATTCGACTGGCGTGATTCGATTGCGCAGGAAGTGGAAATTTGTACCAAATCGACAATTCAACCATCAAATCTTTTCAAATGCTATAAATGGATATTCCTCCGTGGGTCTCAAAATATAAGTTTTTGTATAGGACCCAGGTCAGGACCCACTGTGAATACAGGTACAATATCCACTAGATAATTCCCTCTGACACAGCCCAGCAGGGGTCAATTAAGGGTGCGTCTGGCAAAATTTCAAAATCAATATGCCATTTTCAACTAAATTGGGATCAACGATTTATGGCATATTCAAATTAGAGGTAAAACCTCCATCTCGTAAAATGGCATTTTGGGAGCCTCCACTGAGTATATCCCAACCAAAAATATTGGACTTGGTGCAAAACTCTTTGAGATAAACAAGCTCATATTTTGACCTCAATTATTGAATTTGGCCTCAAAATGGCATTTTGGGCCTATTTAGGGCCCGTCTGGCAACCGAAAATATTACAATAAATCGGCCTAAAATGCCATTTTGAGGCTAAATTCAATAATTGAGGTCAAAATATGAGCCAGTTTATCTCAAAGAGTTTTGCACCAAGACCAATATTTTTGGTTGGGATATACTCAGTGGAGACTCCCAAAATGCCATTTTACGAGATGGAGGTTTTACCTCCCTTTTGAATATGCCATAAATCGTTGATCCCAATTTAGCTGAAAATGGCATATTGATTTTGAAATTTTGCCAGACGCACCCTTGTAATATTTTCGGTTGCCAGACGGGCCCTTAATCAACCGATCGATCGAAGACCGCTTACGCTTTGGCGCAGTCTCCTGAGGACTAACAAATACAGAGCGATTTTATATGTTACTATGATATTGTGATTTTCGTCCAAATTTGCCAATTTCAGGCGATATTTCCAATCGCCTGGAAATCGTCCGGACAATATGATTGGCTAAACATAATGTTACTATCAATTAATTGGCTGAAAACTGACCTAAGTTTGTGAGAGAAAAGCTGCAAATCTCAAGTCATCTCTATGACTCTGAACAACCTTCCACAGTGACCCCACCTCGAAGAGAACTCCACGTCATTCAGCTCTCCTCACGTTGAACGTACAACAAGTGGAGAGGCCTCTGGCCACGCCAGCGCAGCGACGAAGCTTCGTTGATTTCGTGTACCATCCCCATCAAAAAGGCAAAAAGGTCAAAATAACCTTCTAAAATTGATATTTGTATTATATTTCGAAGGCCCGGCGATTTGCCTGCGATTGTTTCAACCAATCGCCGGAGGAAATTTTGAGTAGAAAGCACAATATATAACCTGTAAACAGACGACATTGGTAGACATGAAGTTGAATGCAAATCACATTCAAAGCCCGCTTCCTTTTTCTGAAGTAGATATTTATATCCTGCTAAAATGTATATTTGTTCTTACCCATGATAAAATATATTTTGTTTCCACAATTGAACTATTAAAATTAATATTTTCAAGAATCGGCGATGTCGACACCAAAGAGATCCACAGGCGCAGGCACACAAAAAACCAAAGCGCACAAGTAGCAAAGCAGCACAGCGTATAGTAGAATAAATCTCACAAACTCGACTTCTGTACGACAGCTCTGTAAGCTCGATTATCACCCTTCAAGGAATGTAAAGACACTGGTGTTAGATTATTGCTTTTAGCAACCTATCACAACCTCCAGTGCAATCACAAACAGTGAATTTAACGAGAACAGCTCTAGTCTACTAGTCGCGTGTGGAAAATCACGAGTTTCCACCGGCTGGACGCACCAGCAGCTTGCGGGTGCACCAAAAACCAAATGAGATCAGATGGCTGTGCTGACTCCTGCTCAAACAATATAGCTATTTTAAAAATTAGTTCAATAGTTATTTAGTCCGACTATTACTTCGATAAAGTAAATTAAATAGAATAGTAAACTTTTTTCGATTGAGTTAACTATTTAATCTTGACAACACTTGATAAAGTAAATTTTGAATTTAATTAATCGAGTGGGACAGACAAGATGACAACAGGACACCTTCCCGACAAGCACCACCCAAATCTTCACCCTGACGCAGTCATGAGACTGCGAACACATAAGGGTGTGTTCGCTGAAGCAAAAAAACTGGTTATTTGGTCGAAATTTGGATATTTTCTGAGAAATAACTGGATTTTTTGTGATTTCAGCGAACACGAGTTTAATTCCAATCAGTTTGTCCCATGTCCAATTTCCCAGGAAATAACCAGCAAAAATAACCATCTCTGGAGGTGTTTATTCTGCGGGTTATTTTGATGAAGCTCTTCAATCATGGAAGTTTTTCACAAGGAGTTCTGCGGTGGAAGTCCACTTTTTCTCTCTTGGGTTACAATAACTAAGTTAAAATAACTGGTTATAGTAAATAACTGGTTGCCTTGAGCGAACACACCCTAAGTTACTTGTCATATATTATCTTTTGGGTCCAAAACTGGAAATTTGATATGTTTTGAAAATGTTTCAATTATATGACACAAACACTATTTAAAGTTTACTCAACTATTTTCTTATATTGCCCTCGATCATGACCATTAAATAGTGTACTTTCAAACGTTTTAAATGTTTGAAAACATGTTCGAAACATTCAATTTCTTTTCACTTGAAATTTGTATGCGTCAATTGTTGCGTCAATTTGCTTGCGTCAAAATTTATTCCGCACGACTCCAGTTTTTTATTAAAACCACAATATCGTTACTGCACACATAATTTTCTTTCGTGGTGCCGGCAGAATTGTCCACTCGCTGGCTCAAACTTCACGAGCAAGTACTCTTAAATCCATTTAATCTGTTTGAACCCGCCTACTTTTGGAAATGCTTCTTGTTTCCGCTGGATCCAGCTCACTTCTATTCATCTATCAACTTCTGCCATCAATACAATTTCGCTATCATCGGAAAGTTACCAGGCCAAGACTACTATGACTCTACGACACTCAATACTTCGGTAGTCAAAATAACGAGCTTGGGCTTGTCGTCTTGATCGATGAGGATCGATGAAATCGTTAGAAACATAATGACATTATTGCGGCAATGCCAATGCATAATGAAGATGTGTAGGAATATTGGAGTGTGGCACTTCAACTGGATAGACATGTAGCCGCCAGGTTTTGATGTCGAAAACGTAGTGGAAATCTCGGTGCGTCAGCGTAAGGATACCATTGAGAACTGCAGAGGCTCGATCTAAGTAGTCCACCTCCATGAAAGTCCACTCATCATGGCAAAACTGGTATTTTGCCGCTGCATAAACAAATAACGATGTCTGTTTTATCTGCTGCTTTGTCTGACGTTGATAAATACGTTCGAAAGCGTAAGACAACACACAACATCCGATCGCAAGACAGATCAAACCCGCAAATCGATCACTGTTTCCAATGCGAACAACGCCAGATTGACAGACGGACTGACTATCCACAGACACCACAGAGCAAACATGGCGAATGTCCACGGAGTGAGTGACTGGAGATACAAAACTCCATACAGCAGCAGCAGTCCAAAGTAACAAACTACTCTTGACTGAGTAGGATGTTGTATATTGGCGCGTGACCAGGGAAAAGACATCATTGAGAAGATATACAAGCCATATCGATTCTCCGGCGGAAAAAAAGGTATTGATTGGGTCTACTGGCGGGCTGTCGAGGAAAGCCACCAATCCAGCGAGTGGGCGACGTAGTTCTAACCTAGCTGTGGACAGGAGACAAATAGCAGTAACTCCTCGAACAAACACGAGTGGACGACCAAGCCAAACCAAGCCAGCAACGCGGTTGAATGAGAAGAGATTGAAGCCTTCTATATAGCCGCGACTCTGGAAAATGTAATAAACAGCGATGACTGCGATGCAGAGCAGGACTAGAGTAAAATATTGGACAATACGATGGACATAAAAAGCCAAATTGAGAGGAACTTCCATTGCATCAGCAGGAGTAGTCGTCAAAGTGTATTGCGTCGACACCAGCGTGAGTTGTCCGTAATCTCCTTGGAAAGACACAACTTCGCGCAGCCCTTTGACCCAGTCGAAGAGCATGTTCCATGCAAAGAATTCATAGTCGGCATCACCAAAAAGACTCGGTGTCGAGATCGTAATGTCTGAGTTGACTTGTTGACTGATATACTGGAAGAGTTGCAAATTTACGTCGTTCTTTTTGATTTGCTGGGCTGCAGCAATAGCACGCTCCATCATGTTTCGTGACATAATATGGCGTTCAGCTAAGGATTTTATGCCTTGTAAGAAATTGATGCAAGTGTTTACCATTGTAGTTGCGCGCTGACAAGTTGCTTCGATTCTTGTGATCTGCGTCTGATCGTGTATTATACCAGTAGCGGCGAGAGCCTGAAAGGTCGCTTCTGTAGTTAGCATCATGTACTCGAGAATGCTGACTCCACATGATCCTTGCGAACTGAAAAAGACTTGGAGTTGGGAAAGAGGACTCGATTGTTCAGGACACATGATGTTGCCACCCCAAAAGTATAGGCCATCCCATTCGGATGGCTGTGGGAACACTGCTGCAGACGTATACATTCGCAAAAAGGTGAGTTGGGCCTCCATGGAGTTGGCTAAACTAGCTGCGAGAGCCTGCGTAAGGTTTTGGTAAAGTTGTTTGAGGGAGAGAGGCACAGCCACTCTGTACATGTCAATTGAGCCAAACGGTCCCAGCTTTTCACGGACAAGTTTCAAACCAGAAGTCAAGGGTGTTGGTAGAGTTTGGTTGTCCATGAGTTGATCCTCTAAAGAGCTGTTTTGGAAGATAAAATTGCGGGCTTGGCGAACAAGGCTCAAGCCAGACATGGACGAACCATTCTTGGAGATGGCAAAGAGATCACCCGCAAGTCCCCAGTACATTTTGTACGAAGTTTGCTTGGAGAGTTGAAGGGTTCCATTCGACTTCTTTAGCGTGATTGTGTAAGATAAACCCAAAGCATTCGAGATGTCCATCGTCTCTACCACTCCAAGCGATTTAAAATTTTGCCACTGCGTCACGAAAGAAGTGATTCGATGGTTTTGCCAAAAAGTTACTTCATCTCCGATGGACAAGTCTGCTGCAAAAGTTGTGTCCAGCCAAGTCAAGCCAGCATTTGATTCACGAAGAGCATTAAACACAGCACTCTCCCAGGCATCCCCCCAACACTGACAAACTTGGCGATTGTTGCGAAAGAGACCCTCCAAGTAAACTGCGCCATTGGTGGCATACTGTCGACGGCATCTCTCCTGGCGAATTTTACTGTTTGCAAGTTCCCATCTTTGATCAAAGTCCACAAAGCAGTATGCAGAGAATATCCACGGCAAATCGCAACTGTTCATGTTTCGGATAGCAAAGATGACGTTGGGGAGTGAATTTACTTGGTCTTGAATCATATTCACATAAGCTGGTGCGATCTCGACGTTGGGATCGGTCGTGTTTTCCATCGTAGTAAGAAGAGCGCGATCGACTTCATTCAGTTTCAAAGTGCCGACGTCAATGGATGTAGTCATGAGCTGAACATTGAACCAGTTGCACAGATAGGCTTGGGTGTTGTTCAGATCAAACGTGGCCCACCAAAAGTCGTTGGTCATCGTTGCTTCCGTGAAACTCAGAAATGCATAACTATTTACGATCGAGACACACATGTAAGCAAGGCCTGCGATTGTCCACACACGACGAAACCTTGCGTGGTTGTGCTTTGGAAGCAACCTACGCCATGGACCTGCATTTGATCCGTTCTCTAGCCCAATGGGTTTGACTTCTGGAATTTTTTCCTCAATCAAAAGCCAAAGCTTTACATCCATGTAGCCACCAAACACTGGAATAATGCCGGACATGACACAGCCAATACTGTCCAAGTTGTATGGTGTATCTCGAAGAGTAAAAAAAGCGGTAGCAGTTGCAGGAAGAGATATATGGTGTGCTAACTCTGTAAATGCTCGAGGATGTCCACTTCGCCGTCTTTGGGTGAACTTCGTGAATGCATACACCAAAACGACACAACCCAAATGCACGGCAAAGAAAATACACGTATAAGTCAAACTACCGACCGACACCACGCCACTTTTACACACCACACCAGACATGAGCGACGTAAATGTGCACTCTCGAGAGATATTCGCTGTCATTTGGAAGGGCTGGGAGATTTCAATCTCACTGACTATGACAAATGCCAAAGCACTGCTGAGAGGTGCGTAAAGCTTTGAGAGATCGGTGGTCATTGGAAGAAAGAGGTCGTTCAACACGTAGACTACCCAAGTGGATTCGCTTGCAAGGAGCCCGATCTCAAAGACAGACTTTTCGCGAGATGTGATCGTGGCTACACCATAAACTTCATGAAAGTCCACTGAAGCTGTACTCAGGATGATAATTGCAGTCACACCACGCAGAAAAATCAATGGATGGCCGATCCAGACACTTCCTACAACCCTGTTTATGAAAAAGAGATTTTTGCCATCGATGTCAAATCGAGCAGCGGTAGCAAAGACGACGAGTGCGAGACTCATGGCTGACAGAACAGCACTCACATATAGACAACGAGAACTCGAATGTACTGACAGGCCACATGAGGCAATTCCAATCGATTGGCTGGC
>JAHQRK010000031.1:600000-781934 GCA_019828595.1 Aphanomyces cochlioides | reverse complement strand
TGGTGCAAGCATGGTTGCAGCCCAGTCTAGAATTCTACTTCAGACGAATCCTTTATTTTTTTATAGACAGCAGGATGCGAACTTAGAATTCAAAATTCAAAAGGAGATGGAGGTGGTGACCGATGATGCAAAATATCGCGATTACGTCAAGCATTTGCCCATGGCGGTTGATCTCGCTTGCCATGCTATTCGTTGGACATTTGTGGTCCGCTTCTGAGCGTATTTGGTATATTGTCAACGTTACCCCGACGAGATGCTCTGTGCGAACCTCTTGTGACGAGTGTTCCGTTGCTTTCTTCTCCGACAATACGTTGGGACTGATGACGAACGGGAAGTCCGTGGATGTGCGATCTTCGTAAAGCTGGTGTTGCGAGACCTGACCAGTTCAATATGTCGCTTTGTGTGATTTAATCCGAAAGCAGATTTTTTGTACCACTATCCAGCTGTGATTGGTGTAGAAGGTCAACATCCGGTACTGCAAACAGTTGGAACGTTATGTGTTTTCTGCCATGGTTGTCCAATCTGGCCATGACGTTGAAGTTGTTGTCAGTTTGCAAAGCAATATGGAAGGGAAGTCCACGAGTATTGTGCAGGTCACGAATTTGCTCCAAGATTGTTAGATTTTGAAGTCCTTCCTAGCAAGTGGATTTTCGTTGGGATGGAGAAACTTAAGCTCAAACTGATTTCGAAAGCTTTGACCGATGCAAAAGTCGATGCAACAGTCATTCGTCGGCAGGTGCTGGAGATGAAAAATCGACTGGCAGCTGCCAAGCTTGTTCATGGGGATATTTCGTGACGCCAACATCTTATGGGACTACGCCAAGGATCGTGTGGTGTTGATTGATTTCGACTGGTCTGGAAAGGACACTTGTTACCCGCCATTCATGAATCCCGACATTACGTGGCCGCCAGAGGCTCAGACTAACAAGCCTCTTCGGATTGAGCACGACGAGTGGTGGATCCATCAGTTGCTGACAAAGTTGGACAAGAAATAAGTTCAAATTTTTATGCTGCTTCATGTTTATTTGTAGTGTTCCTCTGAGAGTTAAACTTCTCGCATGGCTTCGTCAACTTCACATTTCGAGGGGATTTCAATATTACGTCGAAGATATACGAGTACTAAAGTGTGAGTTGAATGAATTTCTTCAAGGGAATTGTTTCAACGAAAATTCGCAATGCTCTATGCGCTTAGGAGCCGCCGTAATAGTAATCACCACGACCATAGTGGCTATTTCATTCAGCTCGGTTGAGTCATCATGGACATGGCCTTGGCGAAACCATGTCCATCGAATAAAAAAAAGAAATCATAAGCGTTCAATATACATGCCAAAGGTTTGACAAGACAGAAGTGCGTCAAATTATTCCCGGACCTTGCCAAACACGCGAGGAAATGCGCCATCGCATCCGTACATCTTGCGCATTTCGATGTACAATGAATGATCAAAAAATGCTTTCAATTTCTTCTTCCGTCAGGTGTGGAGCATGTGGAAGCTACAGGAGACAAGTTAACTTCAAATACGATCGACACAAATATGTCGTAACCATTTTGTTCACGCACCACTTTTTCACACGGCGTGTCGTGTGAATTGGATGAAGTTCGGTGCCAATATCGACAAACATCGTAGTTGCCTCCGACGACTTCAGCATACCGGGCTCCGGAGGGAGCTTGAAGGGACAGATCCACAACAGATAGGTCTTTACTTCGCGTTCAACTAGTGACGCTTTCAACGACAGAACTTGTCTTCCTAAATTTCCCAAAGGATGCTCCGTGAATGACGATGGAAAAAGTCGCGGAGAGGAACCTATTCCGTATCCTGCTTGGAAGCAATCAACTTGGACTCGACGTGCTTGAAAAACCAAGACGTGAATCTGCAATGGCGTTCAGCTAGGAAACGAGTCAATTCACTTCAAACGATAGAATTCCGTACCTTGCCACTTTCAAGCTTGTCGACCATCGAACCAGTCATGACCACGCCGCTGTTCAAGCTATACATCAAAGCTTCGACGAAGTGATGCTTGTCCTCCGCATTCGCTGCGGCTTCACAATACGTCATACGCTTTGTCGAGAGACTTCACGGGATGGTAGTCAAGCTTGACGAATCCAAAAACATCTGTCGATGGATAAACCCGTAGTTTGCATCGACATACGGCAAATAGCTTTCCAGCAGTTTCCTGCCGTCTCTGCAAGTGGCACTTCGACTTCATATCCATCGGACATGGCATTGCAAAACTCGACGAAAAAATCACAATCTGGTTTGCCAAAATCAATAGTTTTGCAATTGCTTTCAAACGTTGCAAAGACTTCATGAAGAAGCACAAGCGGAAGGAGATCTCTCTTTGGAGGTTGGAAGACGATGGCATTCAATCTGTCCATCAAACTGTTTGAGGCAACACATCCAACTGGTTTTTCCTCGACCCTTCGCACACGAAGATGGAGCTGATAATTCATTCTCCAACTTCTGGATTTTTCTCTTCTTGCGCGGCTAATGTGCGGAAGGAACCGCAACACGTTCAGGTACGATCACCAAGACATGAATTTTGTCGTCGTCGAAATATGAGGGGCACTCACCACCCACCGCCCCAGAAAAGAACTTGGAAAGCTTCTTGGTTTCCTTCCTTCTTTCAGCATTGACATGCGATGCCGTCACGGTGTTTCCTTCAGCATTTTGGGAATGTCATTCCACATCACGGTCTTCGGCAGACAACCACGCATAACCCTTCAACGCCAACATAGGGATCCAGCTAGATCCATTGCACGTCCAGTGTACTCAATTTCTTCCTTCATCTTGTCCTTGAGACATCCCATAGTCTCTTTAGCAGCAACGTCCAGGAGAGGTGTGTCCTTGTGTAAACTCACTTCAAAAATTAATAAACCTGTACTACTCTGGAATTTTATATATGCAGGTTTGTCGTTCGATTGTGGAAATAAATATATGAAGGATTGAGACACACACATCGCAATGTTCCAATGCATTAGAACTACTAGCTCGAGATTGTAAGTGTGCCGATCTTGCTAGTCAATTGAGCGTCGAGAAGAAAGTCTTGGCAATCGAGCACCAGTTGTGGATCGACATCTAAGGACTCGGGCGATGATTTCATGCCTGCCTTGTACAAGTGGCGCATCTTGAACTTGTTCCCCCACGGCACTCCATGACTTGAATCATCACACTCTGCAATGTGACGAATATGTTGTCGGCTGTTTGTCTTGGCACGGCTGCATAAGCGTCGATAACGGCAGATATGAGCTCTTCAATGGTGTCCGACTGGATTTCATATTGTAGAGTTTGAATAGAACGAAAGAAACCGAGGTCCAACACATTTAGGTCAGGACTCTTTGGTGGCTGGAACGACCAGCTTATATTCCAACCTATATAGTAACTATTCATAAGTCACACCAGTTCTACATCATTCTACATACCGTCTCGCTTGCACTCTCTATCAAAGTAATCATCACAAATACCATGCGCTCAAGCGTTATCATGCTGAACAATGATTCTCTCGTGTCGAAACGGAACTGGCCAACGTGATCGAATGGCTGGAAGGACTTTGTTGATGCAAAAATCACGATAGACTTCTCGTGTCACACTGATCGATTTTGTCTCAATTGTTCCCGCCGGCCGATTTCGACTAGAGCGCTTGGCAGGGAGAGCTTCAACGAAAGGCCAGATCCCCAATTTCCCATCAAACCAAAGCCCATTCACGAGTCTTGGGCGCGCAAGGGCACACAGGAACATTACTTTGGTTCGAGCATTTTTGTTGGGGCAGGTGCGATCAAAGTCTTCGACAACTACGTCATCACATATGTAGATTCGCTTAGTGAGTTCATCCATCCAGAACCATTTTTCGTCCACGTGGACGACATTGTACATTGAATTCATTCGCCAGTGTTGATTATCGACATTTGACATACAGAACTCGAGGTTAGCAAGCTCATGACTCTTTGTTAGAGATGGTTTGAGAGTTCTACTGCGAATCTTCACTGTACCTTCTCGCACTAGTTTACGGATTGTTGTGTGCGAAACACCGGTTTGCTTTGCGAGAGATCGATAGGATCGTCGCTTGTGAACAGGGATCGTCTTGATTTTCGATTTGATGGCCTGCCGATCCACCGGCTTCCTTCCGCAGTTCGATTTCTTGCTGTCGACGATCGCGTGTGGCGCTCCGTTGAGTAATGATTCAACTCCAGCATCCCACACGCGGGATACCGTGGCTTGGCTTGTCTTAAAGATCGAAGCAGTCTTTGTGAGAGCGCCATGTGGTAGCCGTCCATCATGGCTGATCGAGAGCAGATGTAGCATAACAGCCCGGCGCTCCTCGTTCGTCAGGACTCGGCGTCGCACAGGCTCAGTGTTGAGGATGTTGTCAATATTCATCTCAAAGACAAGTGAAGGTGACTTGATTAAAGTATAGAGTTGGTCACTATTCAGATTCTCCTGATCCACTGCTCCGATTTTGGCGAAACGAGAACCATTGGAATCTATGCACTTTGATTTGCTAAAATATACCCAATCCACAGTCGTTTCCTGAAAATTGAGGGTTGTTTGGAGGTTTGAACAAAAACCTGCATATAAAAAATTCCAGAGTAGTATTGTCTTTTTCACTGAAATTTGTATTGTCAATTTCAGTCAAATTTGTAGTTTCGACCAAAAATCAAATACATTTCCAAATCGATTTGACCATACTGAAGCCAAGTTGAACCGAATATTGGCCAAAGTAATTGCATGTGTATTAGGGTGTGTTAGGGTGTGTTTTGCGTGAATTAGTTAAATATTCGATTCTGATTGGCTGCGAGATTCGGAAATTGATTAAAAAATCGATACATTTCCAGACATCTCACTATTTAGAATGAATCTCACAATATTTTTGACTAAAAATTGAAATACTATTCAGGTATAGTGAGCTCAAGTGTAATACGAAAGTACACCCAATAAAGTAATGTTTTGAATGTGTGTTTTGCGTGTGTTTTTGTCAAGAAGGCAAATACTTGATTCTGATTGGCTATAGATTTCAAATAGATTTGGAAAAATAGATACATTTTTCACCCCAGTCACAATTTAGAGTGTAAATAACAATACAACAATATAACATTGTGCGAGCAAGATCGAATCCTCACCTTAATCATATACCAAAGGCTCCCACAGTTGCTTCGACTTCGTCAATTCGTTGGAGGCAAGTTCAGTTGCAAGATGAGATTTAGTTCATGCTTCTGGCGCACGCTGCAGCTCCAGGGGGTGTAGTGGTTTCAAAGAAATTTCGCCTGATCAACCGGTTCATGATTGAAGGTGATATCAAGTTTCGTCATCTATCCGGTTAAAGCTGCTTACATGTTAATAACATAGGTATGACTGTATCAAGTTTCGTAGTCTATCCGGTTCAAGCTTCTGAGGGTATAGTGATTATTCTATATATTCGATGTGAGAGGTTCATTATCAAAAATAAATCAAACCAATGACCAAAACATTTATCAAATTTAAAAGGTCATTTTTATCAAAGCATTATTTTGCTATGTTTCACCCTTCTTTGTAACATATCTCACAGAATATCGGCTTTAAGAAGTTCGTTTCTTTTGAATTTATATTCCTCTGACAAAGTTCAAAACACACAAAAATTTTCATGGAAAACTGTCATCGGGTTCGAAAGTTACAAGCACATATACCCTCGATGCCTTCGACGACTGTTAATAAATCGCGTGCTCACTGTTTGTTTCAAAGGTCTGAGGAACCTGGAGATATTGTTCGTATAAGTTTTTACAGTATTCTGTTGTGCAGGTTTACTAAATTTCAAAGTGAGTTTCCAACTGATGTTCATTTCCAAATATGCTGACTTTGTTCTGTCTTGTCGTCGGCGAAGGATCACCTTTCTCTGTGGACGTTGCTACAAATGCGACTGTGGCAGGTCTCAAGAAAAAGATCAAGGAAGAAAAGTCATATTCAATCCATTGCGACGCAGATATGATACAGCTTTATTTGGCGGTGAAGGATAATGCATGGTTAGAATCGACGAGTCCGCTTGTTGAACGGTTGATGAAGGGCGAGACACCCGATGAAATACAGGAATACTTGGTCGAAGCAAACAAAATGAATCCGTTTTCTACACTTGCTAAGGCATTGACGTCCCCCCCTGGTCAAGACCAACTTCATATCTTGGTGGTGGTCCCAGAAGAAGGCGCATTCAGCGCTGCGAATTTGCGTGTTGGCCTTGAACTTCTCAATTTAGTTCTCCCCCACGCTCTGACGGATTGTCCTACTACCATGTCTGACCGGAGTCCAAACTTCAAAGCCAATTTATGCTTGTATTATGACTGTCATCGTCGAAAGGAGACATGGATCCGATGTATCCTACTCGATATCTCGTTTCCTGCATCACTGGTGACAGCTGCGCATTTGTTCCGACGAAGTAACGAATATCTGGCGTTCCCCATGATGCAAATATCGGATATCGATGATGAACGAAATGGGTTGTTGTTGTTCCAACCATTGGAATATGCTTTCGACCATTTCCAAATCAGTTTTATTTACAACCATCGCAACGACTGCTTTTATCTCAAGCTGTTTGACCAATCCATTCGAAACACACGTCTCGTGGATGCCATGCGCAATTCCAAACAAAAGCAAGTGCTGATGAACGCTATTTCAAGAGCCAAAAGACCTTGCAAATTTGACATCAAAACAACATTTGGTCATTTGGATGGCAAAGCACTGAAATTCAGATCTCCCGGCCGTCCTTTCAAACGGTGTTTAAACTTGCAGGCAAGATTGGCCTATGCAAAGGCGTTGAAGAAGCAAGATATTGACCCATCGTATAACTTCGACGATTTCTGGTCAGAGGGATTTTCCTTAGAGGACAAAATGACCATATTTCGCCAAAGCATAGCAAATTGTGACCAAATATGATCGTCTACTGTAACTAATCATTTATAGCTGGGTTTCTGCTGATAATTCATTGATTGTTTTCTTGTTGGACCTTCAATTCAGCTCTGAACAAGCGCAAGGAACGTGTTGAGCAAGTTTAAAACCTCGTATCGCGCTCGAGAAGGCGACCCATCGATGCTTATTACGCTTGTCATGGTAGATTGTTGGATGGAATAACGATGGAAGGAAATCCCCGTTGTGTATGGCTCGCCCTGGCTGGCAAAATATCTCGTACCCCCGTGGTGAATACAAGACGACATTGTCCAAAAATTAGCATCAATATGATGGATATTTTGGAGTAAATACGACGGCTCGGGTGCTTTTGTTTCAAAAAGAATGAAGTGCAAATTACCATGTGACGTTTACTGTTCGCGTGGAGCCACTCGTTCCCATGGACCAGCATTCGGCAATGCTCAGCCTAGCTGATTCGGTGGTCGACAACCCTGAAAGTGGCAAGGTAGAGAGTTCTATCCTTTTGAAGTGAATCGACTCAATTCTTAGCTGAATGCAAGTGGAGATTGGCACAAGCCTAGGTTTTTCAAGCACGTCGAGTCCAAGTTGATTGCCTCCAAGCAGGATACGAAAGACATTCCTCTCCGCGACTATTTCCACCGTCACTCACGGAGCATCTTTTGGGAAATTCAAGACATCATTCCCTTTGGCAACAACATTTTGTTGAGATTTTTGTTTGGCTAGATGGTTCTCCCCAAGTTGTCGTTGCTCAAGTTGACAGAAAGAGATGCAATCAAGGAATTGTACGACAACCACCACTTCGTCCAGACATGTTGGTCCCCATCACGTCATTGAAAGCGTCGCTCGAAGTCTTTGACCGCGATGTGAAGATTTATCCGTGGCTCTGTTTATGAAAGCTCTAGGCATGCTCATCGTTGGAATCCGGCAATGATGTTTGTCAATAAATTGGCGCCTACGGTGTGCCACAAGTGTCGAGCTTTCATCCAGTGCACAAGGCACGCCGTGTGGAAAAAGTCGTGCGTGAACAAAATGGTTACGACATATTTGTGTCGATCTATTCGAAGTTGACTTGTTTCCTGTAGCTTTCAGATGCTTCACGCCGATTCGAACCTGATGGAAAAAGAATTTGAAAGCATGTTTGACCATACATAGTACAACGAAATGCGCAAGATGTACGGATGCGATGGCGCATTTCCTCGCGTGTTTGGCAAGGTCCCGGGAATAATTTGACGCACTTCTGTCTTGTCAAACCTTTGGCATGTATATTGAACGCTTATGATTTCTTTTTTTATTCGATGGACATGGTTTCGCCAAGGCCATGTCCATGATGACTCAACCGAGCTGAATGAAATAGCCACTATGGTCGTGGTGATTACTATTACGGCGGCTCCTAAGCGCATAGAGCATTGCGAATTTTCGTTGAAACAATTCCCTTGAAGAAATTCATTCAACTCACACTTTAGTACTCGTATATCTTCGACGTAATATTGAAATCCCCCTCGAAATGTGAAGTTGACGAAGCCATGCGAGAAGTTTAACTCTCAGTGGAATACTACAAATAAACATGAAGCAGCATAAAAATTTGAACTTATTTCTTGTCCAACTTTGTCAGCAACTGATGGATCCACCACTCGTCGTGCTCAATCCGAAGAGGCTTGTTAGTCTGAGCCTCTGGCGGCCACGTAATGTCGGGATTCATGAATGGCGGGTAACAAGTGTCCTTTCCAGACCAGTCGAAATCAATCAACACCACACGATCCTTGGCGTAGTCCCATAAGATGTTGGCGTCACGAAGATCCCCATGAACAAGCTTGGCAGCTGCCAGTCGATTTTTCATCTCCAGCACCTGCCGACGAATGACTGTTGCATCGACTTTTGCATCGGTCAAAGCTTTCGAAATCGGTTTGAGCTTAAGTTTCTCCATCCCAACGAAAATCCACTTGCTAGGAAGGACTTCAAAGTCTAACAATCTTGGAGCAAATTCGTGACCTGCACAATACTCGTGGACTTCCCTTCCATATTGCTTTGCAAACTTGACAACAACTTCAACGTCATGGCCAGATTGGACAACCATGGCAGAAAACACATAACGTTCCAACTGTTTGCAGTACCGGATGTTGACCTTCTCGCCGCCAATCACAGCTGAATCATGGTACGGAAATCTACTTCGATTTAAATCACGCGAAGCGACATATTGGGAACTGGTCAGGTCTCGCAACGCAGCTTTCAAAGACGCACATACACGGACTCCCGTCGTCATCAGTCCAACATTGTCGAAGAAAAGCAACGGAACACTCGTCACAAGAGGTTCGCACAGAGCATACTCATCAGTAACGTTGACAATACCAAATACGCTCAGAAGCGGACCACAAATGTCCAACAAATAGCATGGCAAGACACGATCAACCGGCATGGGCAAATGCTTGACGTAATACGCGATATTTTGCATCGTCGGGTCGCCACCTCCATCTCCTTTTTGAACTTTGACTTCCAAGTTCAGCAATAACCTGTTGTCAAAAATAAAGGATCCGTCTGAAGTAGAATTGTCGACTTGGGCTGCAACCATGCTTGCACCACGAGGGCAATCAGAAAGCAAATAGCGTCCTAGTGTATTCAGTGCCGCCTTTGTAAGTGTTTCTTCTTTATCATGCACACCGGATACGGCATCGCAAAACTCGACGAAAAATCACAATCTGGCTTGCCAAAATGAATAGTTTTGCAATTGCTTTCAAATTTTGCAAAGGTTTCATGAAGCAGCACAAGTGGAATGAGAGATCTCTTGTCGGAAGTTGGAAGACGATGGCATTCAATAACTCCATCAAACTCTTTGAGCCGAAAAATCCAACTATTGGGTCCTTGACGCTTCGCAAATGAAGCTGGAGCTGATAATATATTCGCAAAGTCCTCGAGTTTTCGCTTCTTGCTCGGCTGATGATCTGAAGGAACTGCAACACGTTCAGGTACGACCACCAAGATATGAAGTTGGTCTTGACCAGGGGGGGACGTCAATGCCTTAGCAAGTGTAGAAAACGGATTCATTTTGTTTGCTTTGACCAAGTATTCCTGTACTTCATCGGGTGTCTCGCCCTCCATCAACCGTTCAACAAGCGGACTCGTCGATTCTAACCACGCATTATCCTTCAACGCCAAGTAGAGCTGTAATTCTTTCGCGTCACATCTCAAAGAGTTTGAATTTTCTTCCTTGATCTTTTTCTTGAGACCTGCCACAGTCGCATTTGTAGCAACGTCCACAGAGAAAGGTGTTCCCTCCCCGACGACAAGACAGAACAAAGTCGGCATATTTGGAAATGAACATCAGTTGGAATCTCACTTTGAAATTCGTTTACCATGGCAATTCTTCCATTGACTGTCGTGTCACACTAATTATGCAAATTTCATACTATATATTAATTTTAACATTAATTTAAATAATGGCCCCCACTGTTGGAAATTCCCCATAGGGGGTCAAAAAGCCCCACTTTTGTGAAAGCCCCCACTTTTGACATAATAGTCCCACTTTTGGTAAAATCAATAAAATAGTCCCCACTTTTGGCAAAAGTCCCTGGAAATATTGTTCATATAAGTTTTTACAGTATTCTGTTGTGCAGGTTTATTAAATTTCAAAGTGAGATTCCAACTGATGTTCATTTCCAAATATGCCGACTTTGTTCTGTCTTGTCGTCGGGGAGGGAACACCTTTCTCTGTGGACGTTGCCATGGTAAACGAATTTCAAAGTGAGATTCCAACTGATGTTCATTTCCAAATATGCCGACTTTGTTCTGTCTTGTCGTCGGGGAGGGAACACCTTTCTCTGTGGACGTTGCTACAAATGCGACTGTGGCAGGTCTCAAGAAAAAGATCAAGGAAGAAAATTCAAACTCTTTGAGATGTGACGCGAAAGAATTACAGCTCTACTTGGCGTTGAAGGATAATGCGTGGTTAGAATCGACGAGTCCGCTTGTTGAACGGTTGATGGAGGGCGAGACACCCGATGAAATACAGGAGTACTTGGTCAAAGCAAACAAAATGAATCCGTTTTCTACACTTGCTAAGGCATTGACGTCCTCCCCTGGTCAAGACCAACTTCATATCTTGGTGGTCGTACCTGAACGTGTTGCAGTTCCTTCAGATCATCAGCCGAGCAAGAAGCGAAAACTCGAGGACTTTGCGAATATATTATCAGCTCCAGCTTCATTTGCGAAGCGTCAAGGACCCAATAGTTGGATTTTTCGGCTCAAAGAGTTTGATGGAGTTATTGAATGCCATCGTCTTCCAACTTCCGACAAGAGATCTCTCATTCCACTTGTGCTGCTTCATGAAACCTTTGCAAAATTTGAAAGCAATTGCAAAACTATTCATTTTGGCAAGCCAGATTGTGATTTTTCGTCGAGTTTTGCGATGCCGTATCCGGTGTGCATGATAAAGAAGAAACACTTACAAAGGCGGCACTGAATACACTAGGACGCTATTTGCTTTCTGATTGCCCTCGTGGTGCAAGCATGGTTGCAGCCCAAGTCGACAATTCTACTTCAGACGGATCCTTTATTTTTGACAACAGGTTATTGCTGAACTTGGAAGTCAAAGTTCAAAAAGGAGATGGAGGTGGCGACCCGACGATGCAAAATATCGCGTATTACGTCAAGCATTTGCCCATGCCGGTTGATCGTGTCTTGCCATGCTATTTGTTGGACATTTGTGGTCCGCTTCTGAGCGTATTTGGTATTGTCAACGTTACTGATGAGTATGCTCTGTGCGAACCTCTTGTGACGAGTGTTCCGTTGCTTTTCTTCGACAATGTTGGACTGATGACGACGGGAGTCCGTGTATGTGCGTCTTTGAAAGCTGCGTTGCGAGACCTGACCAGTTCCCAATATGTCGCTTCGCGTGATTTAAATCGAAGTAGATTTCCGTACCATGATTCAGCTGTGATTGGCGGCGAGAAGGTCAACATCCGGTACTGCAAACAGTTGGAACGTTATGTGTTTTCTGCCATGGTTGTCCAATCTGGCCATGACGTTGAAGTTGTTGTCAAGTTTGCAAAGCAATATGGAAGGGAAGTCCACGAGTATTGTGCAGGTCACGAATTTGCTCCAAGATTGTTAGACTTTGAAGTCCTTCCTAGCAAGTGGATTTTCGTTGGGATGGAGAAACTTAAGCTCAAACCGATTTCGAAAGCTTTGACCGATGCAAAAGTCGATGCAACAGTCATTCGTCGGCAGGTGCTGGAGATGAAAAATCGACTGGCAGCTGCCAAGCTTGTTCATGGGGATCTTCGTGACGCCAACATCTTATGGGACTACGCCAAGGATCGTGTGGTGTTGATTGATTTCGACTGGACTGGAAAGGAGGGTGACACTTGTTACCCGCCATTCTGAATCCCGACATTACGTGGCCGCCAGAGGCTCAGACTAACAAGCCTCTTCGGATTGAGCACGACGAGTGGTGGATCCATCAGTTGCTGACAAAGTTGGACAAGAAATAAGTTCAAATTTTTATGCTGCTTCATGTTTATTTGTAGTATTCCACTGAGAGTTAAACTTCTCGCATGGCTTCGTCAACTTCACATTTCGAGGGGGATTTCAATATTACGTCGAAGATATACGAGTACTAAAGTGTGAGTTGAATGAATTTCTTCAAGGGAATTGTTTCAACGAAAATTCGCAATGCTCTATGCGCTTAGGAGCCGCCGTAATAGTAATCACCACGACCATAGTGGCTATTTCATTCAGCTCGGTTGAGTCATCATGGACATGGCCTTGGCGAAACCATGTCCATCGAATAAAAAAAGAAATCATAAGCGTTCAATATACATGCCAAAGGTTTGACAAGACAGAAGTGCGTCAAATTATTCCCGGGACCTTGCCAAACACGTGAGGAAATGCGCCATCGCATCCGTACATCTTGCGCATTTCGTTGTACTATGTATGGTCAAACATGCTTTCAAATTCTTTTTCCATCAGGTTCGAATCGGCGTGAAGCATCTGAAAGCTACAGGAAACAAGTCAACTTCGAATAGATCGACACAAATATGTCGTAACCATTTTGTTCACGCACGACTTTTTCCACACGGCGTGCCTTGTGCACTGGATGAAAGCTCGACACTTGTGGCACACCGTAGGCGCCAATTTATTGACAAACATCATTGCCGGATTCCAACGATGAGCATGCCTAGAGCTTTCATAAACAGAGCCACGGATAAATCTTCACATCGCGGTCAAAGACTTCGAGCGACGCTTTCAATGACGTGATGGGGACCAACATGTCTGGACGAAGTGGTGGTTGTCGTACAATTCCTTGATTGCATCTCTTTCTGTCAACTTGAGCAACGACAACTTGGGGAGAACCATCTAGCCAAACAAAAATCTCAACAAAATGTTGTTGCCAAAGGGAATGATGTCTTGAATTTCCCAAAAGATGCTCCGTGAGTGACGGTGGAAATAGTCGCGGAGAGGAATGTCTTTCGTATCCTGCTTGGAGGCAATCAACTTGGACTCGACGTGCTTGAAAAACCTAGGCTTGTGCCAATCTCCACTTGCATTCAGCTAAGAATTGAGTCGATTCACTTCAAAAGGATAGAACTCTCTACCTTGCCACTTTCAGGGTTGTCGACCACCGAATCAGCTAGGCTGAGCATTGCCGAATGCTGGTCCATGGGAACGAGTGGCTCCACGCGAACAGTAAACGTCACATGGTAATTTGCACTTCATTCTTTTTGAAACAAAAGCACCCGAGCCGTCGTATTTACTCCAAAATATCCATCATATTGATGCTAATTTTTGGACAATGTCGTCTTGTATTCACCACGGGGGTACGAGATATTTTGCCAGCCAGGGCGAGCCATACACAACGGGGATTTCCTTCCATCCATCCATCCAACAATCTACCATGACAAGCGTAATAAGCATCGATGGGTCGCCTTCTCGAGCGCGATACGAGGTTTTAAACTTGCTCAACACGTTCCTTGCGCTTGTTCAGAGCTGAATTGAAGGTCCAACAAGAAAACAATCAATGAATTATCAGCAGAAACCCAGCTATAAATGATTAGTTACAGTAGACGATCATATTTGGTCACAATTTGCTATGCTTTGGCGAAATATGGTCATTTTGTCCTCTAAGGAAAATCCCTCTGACCAGAAATCGTCGAAGTTATACGATGGGTCAATATCTTGCTTCTTCAACGCCTTTGCATAGGCCAATCTTGCCTGCAAGTTTAAACACCGTTTGAAAGGACGGCCGGGAGATCTGAATTTCAGTGCTTTGCCATCCAAATGACCAAATGTTGTTTTGATGTCAAATTTGCAAGGTCTTTTGGCTCTTGAAATAGCGTTCATCAGCACTTGCTTTTGTTTGGAATTGCGCATGGCATCCACGAGACGTGTGTTTCGAATGGATTGGTCAAACAGCTTGAGATAAAAGCAGTCGTTGCGATGGTTGTAAATAAAACTGATTTGGAAATGGTCGAAAGCATATTCCAATGGTTGGAACAACAACAACCCATTTCGTTCATCATCGATATCCGATATTTGCATCATGGGGAACGCCAGATATTCGTTACTTCGTCGGAACAAATGCGCAGCTGTCACCAGTGATGCAGGAAACGAGATATCGAGTAGGATACATCGGATCCATGTCTCCTTTCGACGATGACAGTCATAATACAAGCATAAATTGGCTTTGAAGTTTGGACTCCGGTCAGACATGGTAGTAGGACAATCCGTCAGAGCGTGGGGAGAACTAAATTGAGAAGTTCAAGGCCAACACGCAAATTCGCAGCGCTGAATGCGCCTTCTTCTGGGACCACCACCAAGATATGAAGTTGGTGTCGACCAGGGGAAGAGGGAGTGTCGATTCCTCATCCATTGAAGAAAATGGATCCATTTTGTTTGCTTCGACCAAGTATTCCTGTATTTCATCGGGCGTCTCGCCCTTCATCAACTGTTGAGCAAGCGGACTCGTCGATTCTAACCATGCATTATCCTTCACCGCCAAATAAAGCTGTATCATATTGGCGTCGCAATGGATTGTATGTGACTTTTCTTCCTTGATCTTTTTCTTGAGATCGCCCACAGTCTCATTAGCAGCAATGTGCACAGGGAAAGGTGTTCTCTCCCCGACGACAAGACAGAACAAAGTCAGCATATTTGGAAATGAACATCAGTTGGAAACTCACTTTGAAATTTAGTAAACCTGCACAACAGAATACTGTAAAAACTTATACGAACAATATCTCCAGGTTCCTCAGACCTTTGAAACAAACAGTGAGCACGCGATTTATTAACAGTCGTCGAAGGCATCGAGGGTATATGTGCTTGTAACTTTCGAACCCGATGACAGTTTTCCATGAAAATTTTTGTGTGTTTTGAACTTTGTCAGAGGAATATAAATTCAAAAGAAACGAACTTCTTAAAGCCGATATTCTGTGAGATATGTTACAAAGAAGGGTGAAACATAGCAAAATAATGCTTTGATAAAAATGACCTTTTAAATTTGATAAATGTTTTGGTCATTGGTTTGATTTATTTTTGATAATGAACCTCTCACATCGAATATATAGAATAATCACTATACCCTCAGAAGCTTGAACCGGATAGACTACGAAACTTGATACAGTCATACCTATGTTATTAACATGTAAGCAGCTTTAACCGGATAGATGACGAAACTTGATATCACCTTCAATCATGAACCGGTTGATCAGGCGAAATTTCTTTGAAACCACTACACCCCCTGGAGCTGCAGCGTGCGCCAGAAGCATGAACTAAATCTCATCTTGCAACTGAACTTGCCTCCAACGAATTGACGAAGTCGAAGCAACTGTGGGAGCCTTTGGTATATGATTAAGGTTCAAAGAATTGAACGACCTTCTTTGTAACATATCTCACAGAATATCGGCTTTAAGAAGTTAGTTTCTTTTGAATTTATATTCCTCTGACAAAGTTCGAAACACACAAAAAATTTCATGGAAAACTGTCATCTGGTTCGAAAGTTACAAGCACATATGAGGACCCGGAAAACAAAAAGCAGCTTATCAACCATCGTGCAACGTTTGAGTTAGATACTGCATTGGAATCAGGAGTGTTTCAGCTTCATTTTGACACCTTCAGCGCCCGTGAATGTCATCGCAGTCCAAAGTTATGGTGGCTCGACCGCGGCTGGCACTGATTTTTCGTCCAAAATCGCGTTTTCAGATTTTTATACCAAAATATAGAGTTTTTTACGCTGAATCGTTTACTACTGTGCTTTTCCTCAATTTCTTAGTGCAATGCTTAGTAAAATCAAGATGAAGCTTTGTGCTAATGTTTTCAACAACAGTTGAAAACAAATGCTTGTCATTAAGGTTGATTTTGATTTCCGTGGTGTCATTAAGACGGATTTTGATTTACAGCATGGCAATAAGACATTTTTTGATTTACTGTGTGACCAATAAGGCTGATTTTGATTTCCAGAGGCTGAGCTATGATTGATCAAGTCACAACATAAACACTTCTGCCTCTTCCTGCTCATCGACAAGTTGACGTTTGCACACCGTTTTTTCGTTCACGAACTCGCAATGTCAAAGGTACGTATTCACCAATACTGCCAGAGAATTCAACGAACCATTCCACTAAAAGAGGCACGTCAATGACAGAGCTGTTTGAGTTGCCAACATTTCGATGAATTGGAGCCAACAAGGAACCTTCTTGGATGTGGGATCTCACAGCAGTTAGTTTTGTAGTTGAAATAGCAAACAACTCCAGGAACGCCATTCTACACACAATGCCGACAAACGGAACAGCATAGACATGACTTGATCGAATTCCTTTCCCTCTTTTTCGCTTCCCTTCGATTTCTGCGTCGATCGTAGGGCATAAAGCAAGTGCAGTGTGTAAGCAGGCATTGAACTGAGGCTTGTCAAAAGACTCTATTGAGGCTAAGAACTTCATAATATCGCCCTCTTTCCCAAGCATATAGTTTTGAGAACAGCATGGCGTTGTTGAGAGAGCCGCTGCTCTTGCAGGAACCCTTTCCATGGTCACGTTTTGCGATTCTGTCGCGGTAGCGTCGACTTGCGTTGGGTGGTCCAAGTCCATTCTTACAAGTCAAGGGTGTTTTTTACAGAAAGTATTGTTTTCGTTTTTCTCCAAAGTATTGAGACGACAAAAGAAAGAATCCATTGTCTTTGAACTTGATTTTCTCAAAAAGTGAAAATGGTAAGGAAGACACTTTTGTATTCCGGGTCCTCATATACCCTCGATGCCTTCGACGACTGTTAATAAATCGCATGCTCACTGTTTGTTTCAAAGGTCTGAGGAACCTGGGAGATGCGGGAAAGCGCATGCCAGCTCATTACCTTGACTTCAACCATCGAGATAGCATTTTCAAGATAAGAACTGAAGCATCTCAAAAATAAGACTAGTTTTTATCATTTAAAATGTAAACTCAGAAATAAGCTCAGAGTTGTGAGTTCCTGTTTCTGCCACAAGTTCGACAACCATCTTTGGAGCCGCGCCTTCAAAGTTAGTCACTTTCATGCACTCCTTTTGCACACGAACAATAAACGGTAGTTGAATCGCAACCTCAGTGATGGGAGGAGCGCCATTCTTACCGCAAACATTTTCGTACGCTTTTTGCAGCCCAGCAACTTTGGCAAATGTACGGTGGCTCGGGGTCGCCATTTCTTTTTCAAACAATAATTGAGATTTGCATGTGTTGGGTGTCCATTCCCATCGCACGCGCAAGATTGACAAATCGTTCGCATCAATTTCGCAAGTTCCTCTTGCGCCGGTTGGAATCAACAACACAACAATTGCGTTGTTTTCACGTTTTACGTAGTCGTAAAACTCGCCAACCAAGCATTCGGGCCTCGAAACATTGACCATATCGCGACTTGACACTTCATGTTTTTCGACTTCTTTGTCCGAGCCAATGCTCTTTCCATTGACAAAAGGAATACATTCATCTTGTTCCATTACAACATTAGCCTTTCGTTTTCCTATGGTAGAAGCTGACAACTTTGTAAGGAAAAATATGGTACCTGATCGACCAAAAGAGCCGAATTTCATTTTTGCGGTGGAGTCGAAGTGCTTCTGAAAGGCAGCAAAGTTGTAATCGTGAAAGAGGGGACTGAGATTGTACGCCTCGGAAGCCTTTGTGCGTGAAGTGATAGTATGATCGTCGAAGAGTGATTCGAGATGGAGTTGTGCCTCGGAGCCTTTGGTCCACCGTGGAGCCATGCTATTCAAAATTTTGTGAACAAGCATCTAAAAATCCCATTTAAGTACAAATATCTGAAAAGTTCTTGAGGAATTACTCTAGATATTTTAAGAAATTTTAAGATGTTCAAAATGGTCAAAATAGGTTTTATATAAGTACACTGTGTTTAACCTAAATATGATCATGTTTGAGGGTCAATTTCTTCGTCTTGTAGATAATTTCTGCTGTTCGCTTTATGGTCTGAGGATTCTAGAGAGAGCTGCGGTCATTAGAGCCCCATATGGAGAATTTAGCATGCATAAACAACATAATAGAGGCATTCAAAATCACGAAAATTCGGCATTTTTCCAAAAATATCGAATTTCGATTAAGAATATCTCTTAATGCATTGTCTATAAATCTGCGCTGTTGATTGATTCTTAAAGATATAATTCAGTAGATAAAATTCAACCCCGGATGGTCTCCTACAGATGATCCTTCTATGAGAAAAGTGGCTTCAAAGTTTGATTGACGTCAAACTTACGATAAACCTTGATGTTCTGAAATGTCTGAAAATGTCTGGAACTATCTTAAGAAAACTCTCGGGGCTAAATATCGCACTTAAAAGGGAAGATTCTCGCGCGTTTTCATGATCGATGTCTGATATTCAATTCCAAATTTTGATGCCGAGGCCTGAAGCACTCATTTGAGCAGCGGCAATGCCTATACTAGGCTGCATGACCATGAATCGAGCCAATTAGCGACGTTTTGTTGCTTTGTTCGGTGCAACGCCATTTATCTGCGCCACACTCTGGCGCAAGCTCCATCCCCATCCTCATGGCGGCCAACGCCAACACTTACTCTGGGCTTTGATGTTTCTTAAGGTGTACAGCACAGAGCACGTCCATGCAGCGATGGCAAATGTTGATGAAAAGACATTCAGAAAGTGGTCATGGGTATACATAGGAGCTCTTGAGGTGATGCCAGAGGTAAGATCATTGTTAAGATAATAAATAAATGAAATGATTATATTCTTTTCAATAATCGTTTTGATGGTGCTCCAATCGGTGCAAAACTTTTTGACTCCTTGGACGGCACTGACTGTCCAATTCAAGGGCCATTTCCTTTTGACTCCAAGTGGTGGTCGCACAAGCTCAATAGGGCTGGTGTTAGATACGAGGTTGGAATCTGTATCCGAACTGGTCACATAGATTGGGTCAATGGAGGGAAGCCATGCGGACAATGGTCAGACCTTACACTAGCCCGAGATGCGTATGTGCATGCCGTGAGTCCTGGCGAGATGACCCTTGCTGACAAGGGTTATATGGATCGGGCATATTTTATAAACCCAAGATACCACCCTCAATCAGCTGTCGCCCAAAAGGCTGTCATGGCACGACATGAAACTGCGAATGCTCGACTGAAGAACTTTAATGTCCTGCGCACTGCATTTCGCCATGAAATCAATCTTCATCCATCTTGCTTCTATGCTGTGGTTAACGTTACTCAGGTAGCAATTAAGCATGAGTCACCTCTGTACTCGATAAACCACAAAATCAATTGAAACCGATAGCTATTGTATCAATGTTTCCTGCAACCCCCTGGAGATATTGTTCATATAAGTTTTTACAGTATTCTGTTGTGCAGGTTTACTAAATTTCAAAGTGAGTTTCCAACTGATGTTCATTTCCAAATACTACCTCTGTTCAGTAATTCTTGCAAGTTTATCATTTTCGTGTTTTTGATTGGCTATATAATTTTCAGCTATCCAATAAGATTTCACTCAGATCATTCTTTTCAATCAATATTATTCAATGAAATGCAGTGTGTACTCAAGTGGTAATTAATCTTGCATCAATGGAAGGTCGCATGTCCATTCAACATCGTCACCACCGTCTTCATCATCAAGAGAAGTCATTCGAAGGTTGTCGATTGCGTTGCACAGATTGGCCAGCTCCATAGAAGTTTCGACTTCTGCCGCCAATGCTTCAAACCAAGTTTCTTGCTCCTCAACTTCCAAGGCCGCTAAACTCCTTTCAGCCAAATCACTTGGACATTCGAATCTTTCTGGAGGCAGCCCGACTTCATCAACGCCGTCTTGCCCATGTTCGGTATTTTGTAGTTATTGTCACCACTTGCACGCAATATTTCGACAATACAGCTCTGCAGTGTAGCAAAGTTTCGCGTCAACTTGTCGTGCTCAATCGCATCCCACGCTTGGAATACAGCGGCAATCAATACATCAATCGTTTTGCACCGAACACGAGACGCAAGTGTTTGTAAAGAGCAAAAAAATCCAAGGTCAAGAACGTTGAGATCCGGTGAATTCGGGGTTGGCACTTCAAGCAAATATTCCATCCATCTGCACACCCATGAGAGTGCACCAAGGGATCGTTGGCAGCAACATGCGGCCTTGCGTTGTCCTGTTGGACAAATATGGTTCGACTTTCTTCTGCAGGCCATTTAGCCTTGATAGCTGGGAAGACTTTATTGATAAGCATACTCCGATAGACATCTTGGGTAACATTCAAAGGTTTCGTCACAAAAGAACCACGCTCACGATTTTGAGAGGATCGCAATGCAGGCACGACTTCAGTAAAGCTCCAAGTCCCAATTTTTCCGTCAAACCATTGTTTCGAGGCATTGTCCCACCTTGGTCTTGCTACGGCCGAGAGGAACATGACTTTAGTGATAAATCGTTTCGATTTCGTTGTACGCTGGGGCGGGGTCTCACCAGGAACGAGGTACACATTGCATTTCACCCGGGTCATGAAAAACCACTTTTCGTCCACGTGCACAACATCCATCAAGTCGCAGACTTGGTATGTATCATTGGATTGCCTTAGCATGTCCGCAGACTACTTTAAACGGGCATACTTATTGGCCTCTGTCAACTTTGGCTTGATATGACTCCTGTGTTTGATAACAAGGCCACGCTTGTCGTAACTAGACGCAAAAAGTCAAAATATGATGGACCTCATGACCAACCAGTGCAACGTCGACAACGGCATGACAAGTGCCCCTGCGAATTCACGGAGAGTGGTTCGATCTAACGCTGGTATACTAAAAAGCCGTTCACGCAGTTCCTTGATGTCATGACTTGGTTTGCGTCCCGCATTCTTGTTGCGGCGGAAGACATTTTTACACAAAATGACGGAATTCGCCGAGTACTCACCTCGACGCCAAATTCGGGAGATCGTCTCAATCGAACGATCAAACTTTCGCAACGTTCTTTAGTGCCCCACGAGGAAGAGTTCCGTCTGGACGGACGACTGTCAGCAAATGGTGGAGAACTGCTTGACGCTCCTCGTCAGTTAAGTTGGTCTTGTTGGGGGCCATCTCGAAAATGGGTGGAGCAATTTGATGGGTAAAGCGTTCACTTATATGAGTACATTGTACCACTGTCACTTAGAACGGTAAAAATTTATTATATGGGAGATTGTATGTAGTTTTTGTGGTGAAATTAAATTGCTTTTCCTCTACATATCTGTGCCAAAAAATCGTCAAACTTTCCTGTACAAGCAAATACCTCTACTTTCGAATATTTTCAAATATTGATTTCAATATGACAAAAAATTGATACTTGCAAGAATTATTGAACAGAGGTATTGTCGATTGGGTCCACAACTGGAAATTTGGTATGTTTTGAAAATGTTTCAATTAATTGACGCATACACTATTTAATGTTTACGCAAGCATTTTCTCGATCATGAACGTTAAATAGTGTAATTTCAAACGTTTTAAATGTTTGAAAAACATGTTCGAAGCATTCAATTCCTTTTCACTTGAAATTTGTATACGTCAATTTGCTTGCGTCAAAATTTATTCCGCACGACTCCACTTTCTTTTATTAAAACCACAATAGTATGCTGACTTTGTTCTGTCTTGTCGTCGGCGAGAGAACACCTTTCCCTGTGCACATTGCTGCTAATGAGACTGTGGGCGATCTCAAGGACAAGATCAAGGAAAAAAAGTCACACACAATCCATTGCGACGCCGATATGATACAGCTTTATTTGGCGGTGAAGGATAAAGTGTGGTTAGAATCGACGAGTCCGCTTGTTGAACGGTTGATGGAGGGCGAGACACCCGATGAAATACAGGAATACTTGGTCAAAGCAAACAAAATGAATCCGTTTTCTACACTTGCTAAGGCATTGACGTCCCCCCCCTGGTCAAGACCAACTTCATATCTTGGTGGTCGTACCTGAACGTGTTGCAGTTCCTTCAGATCATCAGCCGAGCAAGAAGCGAAAACTCGAGGACTTTGCGAATATATTATCAGCTCCAGCTTCATTTGCGAAGCGTCAAGGACCCAATAGTTGGATTTTTCGGCTCAAAGAGTTTGATGGAGTTATTGAATGCCATCGTCTTCCAACTTCCGACAAGAGATCTCTCATTCCACTTGTGCTGCTTCATGAAACCTTTGCAAAATTTGAAAGCAATTGCAAAACTATTCATTTTGGCAAGCCAGATTGTGATTTTTCGTCGAGTTTTGCGATGCCGTATCCGGTGTGCATGATAAAGAAGAAACACTTACAAAGGCGGCACTGAATACACTAGGACGCTATTTGCTTTCTGATTGCCCTCGTGGTGCAAGCATGGTTGCAGCCCAAGTCGACAATTCTACTTCAGACGGATCCTTTATTTTTGACAACAGGTTATTGCTGAACTTGGAAGTCAAAGTTCAAAAAGGAGATGGAGGTGGCGACCCGACGATGCAAAATATCGCGTATTACGTCAAGCATTTGCCCATGCCGGTTGATCGTGTCTTGCCATGCTATTTGTTGGACATTTGTGGTCCGCTTCTGAGCGTATTTGGTATTGTCAACGTTACTGATGAGTATGCTCTGTGCGAACCTCTTGTGACGAGTGTTCCGTTGCTTTTCTTCGACAATGTTGGACTGATGACGACGGGAGTCCGTGTATGTGCGTCTTTGAAAGCTGCGTTGCGAGACCTGACCAGTTCCCAATATGTCGCTTCGCGTGATTTAAATCGAAGTAGATTTCCGTACCATGATTCAGCTGTGATTGGCGGCGAGAAGGTCAACATCCGGTACTGCAAACAGTTGGAACGTTATGTGTTTTCTGCCATGGTTGTCCAATCTGGCCATGACGTTGAAGTTGTTGTCAAGTTTGCAAAGCAATATGGAAGGGAAGTCCACGAGTATTGTGCAGGTCACGAATTTGCTCCAAGATTGTTAGACTTTGAAGTCCTTCCTAGCAAGTGGATTTTCGTTGGGATGGAGAAACTTAAGCTCAAACCGATTTCGAAAGCTTTGACCGATGCAAAAGTCGATGCAACAGTCATTCGTCGGCAGGTGCTGGAGATGAAAAATCGACTGGCAGCTGCCAAGCTTGTTCATGGGGATCTTCGTGACGCCAACATCTTATGGGACTACGCCAAGGATCGTGTGGTGTTGATTGATTTCGACTGGTCTGGAAAGGACACTTGTTACCCGCCATTCATGAATCCCGACATTACGTGGCCGCCAGAGGCTCAGACTAACAAGCCTCTTCGGATTGAGCACGACGAGTGGTGGATCCATCAGTTGCTGACAAAGTTGGACAAGAAATAAGTTCAAATTTTTATGCTGCTTCATGTTTATTTGTAGTATTCCACTGAGAGTTAAACTTCTCGCATGGCTTCGTCAACTTCACATTTCGAGGGGGATTTCAATATTACGTCGAAGATATACGAGTACTAAAGTGTGAGTTGAATGAATTTCTTCAAGGGAATTGTTTCAACGAAAATTCGCAATGCTCTATGCGCTTAGGAGCCGCCGTAATAGTAATCACCACGACCATAGTGGCTATTTCATTCAGCTCGGTTGAGTCATCATGGACATGGCCTTGGCGAAACCATGTCCATCGAATAAAAAAAGAAATCATAAGCGTTCAATATACATGCCAAAGGTTTGACAAGACAGAAGTGCGTCAAATTATTCCCGGGACCTTGCCAAACACGCGAGGAAATGCGCCATCGCATCCGTACATCTTGCGCATTTCGATGTACAATGAATGATCAAAAAATGCTTTCAATTTCTTCTTCCGTCAGGTGTGGAGCATGTGGAAGCTACAGGAGACAAGTTAACTTCAAATAGATCGACACAAATATAACGTACCCATTTTGTTCACGCACCACTTTTTCCACACGGCGTGTCGTGTGAATTGGATGAAGTTCGGTGCCAATATCGACAAACATCGTAGTTGCCTCCGACGACTTCAGCATACCGGGCTCCGGAGGGAGCTTGAAGGGACAGATCCACAACAGATAGGTCTTTACTTCGCGTTCAACTAGTGACGCTTTCAACGACAGAACATGTCTTCCTAAATTTCCCAAAGGATGCTCCGTGAATGACGATGGAAAAAGTCGCGGAGAGGAACCTATTCCGTATCCTGCTTGGAAGCAATCAACTTGGACTCGACGTGCTTGAAAAACCAAGACGTGAATCTGCAATGGCGTTCAGCTAGGAAACGAGTCAATTCACTTCAAACGATAGAATTCCGTACCTTGCCACTTTCAAGCTTGTCGACCATCGAACCAATCATGACCACGCCGCAGGTCAAGTTATACATAACACAACGCTTCGACGAAGTGATGCTTGTCCTCCGCATTCGCTGGGGCTTCACAATACGTCATACGCTTTGTCGAGAGACTTCACGGGATGGTAGTCAAGCTTGACGTATCTAAAACATCTCGTCGATGGATAAACCCGTAGTTTGCATCGACATACGGCAAATAGCTTTCCAGCAGTTTCCTGCCGTCTCTGCAAGTGGCACTTCGACTTCATATCCATCGGACATGGCATTGCAAAACTCGACGAAAAAATCACAATCTGGTTTGCCAAAATCAATAGTTTTGCAATTGCTTTCAAACGTTGCAAAGACTTCATGAAGAAGCACAAGCGGAAGGAGATCTCTCTCTTTGGAGGTTGGAAGACGATGGCATTCAATCTGTCCATCAAACTGTTTGAGACAACACATCCAACTGGTTTTTCCTCGACCCTTCGCACACGAAGATGGAGCTGATAATTCATTCTCCAACTTCTGGATTTTTCTCTTCTTGCGCGGCTAATGTGCGGAAGGAACCGCAACACGTTCAGGTACGATCACCAAGACATGAATTTTGTCGTCGTCGAAATATGAGGGGCACTCACCACCCACCGCCCCAGAAAAGAACTTGGAAAGCTTCTTGGTTTCCTTCCTTCTTTCAGCATTGACATGCGATGCCGTCACGGTGTTTCCTTCAGCATTTTGGGAATGTCATTCCACATCACGGTCTTCGGCAGACAACCACGCATAACCCTTCAACGCCAACATAGGGATCCAGCTAGATCCATTGCACGTCCAGTGTACTCAATTTCTTCCTTCATCTTGTCCTTGAGACATCCCATAGTCTCTTTAGCAGCAACGTCCAGGAGAGGTGTGTCCTTGTGTAAACTCACTTCAAAAATTAATAAACCTGTACTACTCTGGAATTTTATATATGCAGGTTTGTCGTTCGATTGTGGAAATAAATATATGAAGGATTGAGACACACACATCGCAATGTTCCAATGCATTAGAACTACTAGCTCGAGATTGTAAGTGTGCCGATCTTGCTAGTCAATTGAGCGTCGAGAAGAAAGTCTTGGCAATCGAGCACCAGTTGTGGATCGACATCTAAGGACTCGGGCGATGATTTCATGCCTGCCTTGTACAAGTGGCGCATCTTGAACTTGTTCCCCCACGGCACTCCATGACTTGAATCATCACACTCTGCAATGTGACGAATATGTTGTCGGCTGTTTGTCTTGGCACGGCTGCATAAGCGTCGATAACGGCAGATATGAGCTCTTCAATGGTGTCCGACTGGATTTCATATTGTAGAGTTTGAATAGAACGAAAGAAACCGAGGTCCAACACATTTAGGTCAGGACTCTTTGGTGGCTGGAACGACCAGCTTATATTCCAACCTATATAGTAACTATTCATAAGTCACACCAGTTCTACATCATTCTACATACCGTCTCGCTTGCACTCTCTATCAAAGTAATCATCACAAATACCATGCGCTCAAGCGTTATCATGCTGAACAATGATTCTCTCGTGTCGAAACGGAACTGGCCAACGTGATCGAATGGCTGGAAGGACTTTGTTGATGCAAAAATCACGATAGACTTCTCGTGTCACACTGATCGATTTTGTCTCAATTGTTCCCGCCGGCCGATTTCGACTAGAGCGCTTGGCAGGGAGAGCTTCAACGAAAGGCCAGATCCCCAATTTCCCATCAAACCAAAGCCCATTCACGAGTCTTGGGCGCGCAAGGGCACACAGGAACATTACTTTGGTTCGAGCATTTTTGTTGGGGCAGGTGCGATCAAAGTCTTCGACAACTACGTCATCACATATGTAGATTCGCTTAGTGAGTTCATCCATCCAGAACCATTTTTCGTCCACGTGGACGACATTGTACATTGAATTCATTCGCCAGTGTTGATTATCGACATTTGACATACAGAACTCGAGGTTAGCAAGCTCATGACTCTTTGTTAGAGATGGTTTGAGAGTTCTACTGCGAATCTTCACTGTACCTTCTCGCACTAGTTTACGGATTGTTGTGTGCGAAACACCGGTTTGCTTTGCGAGAGATCGATAGGATCGTCGCTTGTGAACAGGGATCGTCTTGATTTTCGATTTGATGGCCTGCCGATCCACCGGCTTCCTTCCGCAGTTCGATTTCTTGCTGTCGACGATCGCGTGTGGCGCTCCGTTGAGTAATGATTCAACTCCAGCATCCCACACGCGGGATACCGTGGCTTGGCTTGTCTTAAAGATCGAAGCAGTCTTTGTGAGAGCGCCATGTGGTAGCCGTCCATCATGGCTGATCGAGAGCAGATGTAGCATAACAGCCCGGCGCTCCTCGTTCGTCAGGACTCGGCGTCGCACAGGCTCAGTGTTGAGGATGTTGTCAATATTCATCTCAAAGACAAGTGAAGGTGACTTGATTAAAGTATAGAGTTGGTCACTATTCAGATTCTCCTGATCCACTGCTCCGATTTTGGCGAAACGAGAACCATTGGAATCTATGCACTTTGATTTGCTAAAATATACCCAATCCACAGTCGTTTCCTGAAAATTGAGGGTTGTTTGGAGGTTTGAACAAAAACCTGCATATAAAAAATTCCAGAGTAGTATTGTCTTTTTCACTGAAATTTGTATTGTCAATTTCAGTCAAATTTGTAGTTTCGACCAAAAATCAAATACATTTCCAAATCGATTTGACCATACTGAAGCCAAGTTGAACCGAATATTGGCCAAAGTAATTGCATGTGTATTAGGGTGTGTTAGGGTGTGTTTTGCGTGAATTAGTTAAATATTCGATTCTGATTGGCTGCGAGATTCGGAAATTGATTAAAAAATCGATACATTTCCAGACATCTCACTATTTAGAATGAATCTCACAATATTTTTGACTAAAAATTGAAATACTATTCAGGTATAGTGAGCTCAAGTGTAATACGAAAGTACACCCAATAAAGTAATGTTTTGAATGTGTGTTTTGCGTGTGTTTTTGTCAAGAAGGCAAATACTTGATTCTGATTGGCTATAGATTTCAAATAGATTTGGAAAAATAGATACATTTTTCACCCCAGTCACAATTTAGAGTGTAAATAACAATACAACAATATAACATTATGCGAGCAAGATCGAATCCTCACCTTAATCATATACCAAAGGCTCCCACAGTTGCTTCGACTTCGTCAATTCGTTGGAGGCAAGTTCAGTTGCAAGATGAGATTTAGTTCATGCTTCTGGCGCACGCTGCAGCTCCAGGGGGTGTAGTGGTTTCAAAGAAATTTCGCCTGATCAACCGGTTCATGATTGAAGGTGATATCAAGTTTCGTCATCTATCCGGTTAAAGCTGCTTACATGTTAATAACATAGGTATGACTGTATCAAGTTTCGTAGTCTATCCGGTTCAAGCTTCTGAGGGTATAGTGATTATTCTATATATTCGATGTGAGAGGTTCATTATCAAAAATAAATCAAACCAATGACCAAAACATTTATCAAATTTAAAAGGTCATTTTTATCAAAGCATTATTTTGCTATGTTTCACCCTTCTTTGTAACATATCTCACAGAATATCGGCTTTAAGAAGTTCGTTTCTTTTGAATTTATATTCCTCTGACAAAGTTCAAAACACACAAAAATTTTCATGGAAAACTGTCATCGGGTTCGAAAGTTACAAGCACATATACCCTCGATGCCTTCGACGACTGTTAATAAATCGCGTGCTCACTGTTTGTTTCAAAGGTCTGAGGAACCTGGAGATATTGTTCGTATAAGTTTTTACAGTATTCTGTTGTGCAGGTTTACTAAATTTCAAAGTGAGTTTCCAACTGATGTTCATTTCCAAATATGCTGACTTTGTTCTGTCTTGTCGTCGGCGAGAGAACACCTTTCTCTGTGGACGTTGCTATAAAAGCGACTGTGGCAGGTCTCAAGGACATGATCAAGGAAAAAAAGTCACATACAATCCATTGCGACGCCAATATGATACAGCTTTATTTGGCGGTGAAGGACAATGCGTGGTTAGAATCGACGAGTCCGCTTGCTCAACAGTTGATGAAGGGCGAGACGCCCGATGAAATACAGGAATACTTGGTCGAAGCAAACAAAATGGATCCATTTTCTTCAATGGATGAGGAATCGACACTCCCTCTTCCCCCTGGTCGACACCAACTTCATATCTTGGTGGTGGTCCCAGAAGAAGGCGCATTCAGCGCTGCGAATTTGCGTGTTGGCCTTGAACTTCTCAATTTAGTTCTCCCCCACGCTCTGACGGATTGTCCTACTACCATGTCTGACCGGAGTCCAAACTTCAAAGCCAATTTATGCTTGTATTATGACTGTCATCGTCGAAAGGAGACATGGATCCGATGTATCCTACTCGATATCTCGTTTCCTGCATCACTGGTGACAGCTGCGCATTTGTTCCGACGAAGTAACGAATATCTGGCGTTCCCCATGATGCAAATATCGGATATCGATGATGAACGAAATGGGTTGTTGTTGTTCCAACCATTGGAATATGCTTTCGACCATTTCCAAATCAGTTTTATTTACAACCATCGCAACGACTGCTTTTATCTCAAGCTGTTTGACCAATCCATTCGAAACACACGTCTCGTGGATGCCATGCGCAATTCCAAACAAAAGCAAGTGCTGATGAACGCTATTTCAAGAGCCAAAAGACCTTGCAAATTTGACATCAAAACAACATTTGGTCATTTGGATGGCAAAGCACTGAAATTCAGATCTCCCGGCCGTCCTTTCAAACGGTGTTTAAACTTGCAGGCAAGATTGGCCTATGCAAAGGCGTTGAAGAAGCAAGATATTGACCCATCGTATAACTTCGACGATTTCTGGTCAGAGGGATTTTCCTTAGAGGACAAAATGACCATATTTCGCCAAAGCATAGCAAATTGTGACCAAATATGATCGTCTACTGTAACTAATCATTTATAGCTGGGTTTCTGCTGATAATTCATTGATTGTTTTCTTGTTGGACCTTCAATTCAGCTCTGAACAAGCGCAAGGAACGTGTTGAGCAAGTTTAAAACCTCGTATCGCGCTCGAGAAGGCGACCCATCGATGCTTATTACGCTTGTCATGGTAGATTGTTGGATGGAATAACGATGGAAGGAAATCCCCGTTGTGTATGGCTCGCCCTGGCTGGCAAAATATCTCGTACCCCCGTGGTGAATACAAGACGACATTGTCCAAAAATTAGCATCAATATGATGGATATTTTGGAGTAAATACGACGGCTCGGGTGCTTTTGTTTCAAAAAGAATGAAGTGCAAATTACCATGTGACGTTTACTGTTCGCGTGGAGCCACTCGTTCCCATGGACCAGCATTCGGCAATGCTCAGCCTAGCTGATTCGGTGGTCGACAACCCTGAAAGTGGCAAGGTAGAGAGTTCTATCCTTTTGAAGTGAATCGACTCAATTCTTAGCTGAATGCAAGTGGAGATTGGCACAAGCCTAGGTTTTTCAAGCACGTCGAGTCCAAGTTGATTGCCTCCAAGCAGGATACGAAAGACATTCCTCTCCGCGACTATTTCCACCGTCACTCACGGAGCATCTTTTGGGAAATTCAAGACATCATTCCCTTTGGCAACAACATTTTGTTGAGATTTTTGTTTGGCTAGATGGTTCTCCCCAAGTTGTCGTTGCTCAAGTTGACAGAAAGAGATGCAATCAAGGAATTGTACGACAACCACCACTTCGTCCAAGACATGTTGGTCCCCATCACGTCATTGAAAGCGTCGCTCGAAGTCTTTGACCGCGATGTGAAGATTTATCCGTGGCTCTGTTTATGAAAGCTCCAGGCATGCTCATCGTTGGAATCCGGCAATGATGTTTGTCAATAAATTGGCGCCTACGGTGTGCCACAAGTGTCGAGCTTTCATCCAGTGCACAAGGCACGCCGTGTGGAAAAAGTCGTGCGTGAACAAAATGGTTACGACATATTTGTGTCGATCTATTCGAAGTTGACTTGTTTCCTGTAGCTTTCAGATGCTTCACGCCGATTCGAACCTGATGGAAAAAGAATTTGAAAGCATGTTTGACCATACATAGTACAACGAAATGCGCAAGATGTACGGATGCGATGGCGCATTTCCTCGCGTGTTTGGCAAGGTCTCACGCTCGGAGCGAGAACAATTTGACGCACTTCTGTCTTGTCAAACCTTTGGCATGTATATTGAACGCTTATGATTTCTTTTTTTATTCGATGGACATGGTTTCGCCAAGGCCATGTCCATGATGACTCAACCGAGCTGAATGAAATAGCCACTATGGTCGTGGTGATTACTATTACGGCGGCTCCTAAGCGCATAGAGCATTGCGAATTTTCGTTGAAACAATTCCCTTGAAGAAATTCATTCAACTCACACTTTAGTACTCGTATATCTTCGACGTAATATTGAAATCCCCCTCGAAATGTGAAGTTGACGAAGCCATGCGAGAAGTTTAACTCTCAGTGGAATACTACAAATAAACATGAAGCAGCATAAAAATTTGAACTTATTTCTTGTCCAACTTTGTCAGCAACTGATGGATCCACCACTCGTCGTGCTCAATCCGAAGAGGCTTGTTAGTCTGAGCCTCTGGCGGCCACGTAATGTCGGGATTCATGAATGGCGGGTAACAAGTGTCCTTTCCAGACCAGTCGAAATCAATCAACACCACACGATCCTTGGCGTAGTCCCATAAGATGTTGGCGTCACGAAGATCCCCATGAACAAGCTTGGCAGCTGCCAGTCGATTTTTCATCTCCAGCACCTGCCGACGAATGACTGTTGCATCGACTTTTGCATCGGTCAAAGCTTTCGAAATCGGTTTGAGCTCAAGTTTCTCCATCCCAACGAAAATCCACTTGCTAGGAAGGACTTCAAAGTCTAACAATCTTGGAGCAAATTCGTGACCTGCACAATACTCGTGGACTTCCCTTCCATATTGCTTTGCAAACTTGACAACAACTTCAACGTCATGGCCAGATTGGACAACCATGGCAGAAAACACATAACGTTCCAACTGTTTGCAGTACCGGATGTTGACCTTCTCGCCGCCAATCACAGCTGAATCATGGTACGGAAATCTACTTCGATTTAAATCACGCGAAGCGACATATTGGGAACTGGTCAGGTCTCGCAACGCAGCTTTCAAAGACGCACATACACGGACTCCCGTCGTCATCAGTCCAACATTGTCGAAGAAAAGCAACGGAACACTCGTCACAAGAGGTTCGCACAGAGCATATTCATCAGTAACGTTGACAATACCAAATACGCTCAGAAGCGGACCACAAATGTCCAACAAATAGCATGGCAAGACACGATCAACCGGCATGGGCAAATGCTTGACGTAATACGCGATATTTTGCATCGTCGGGTCGCCACCTCCATCTCCTTTTTGAACTTTGACTTCCAAGTTCAGCAATAACCTGTTGTCAAAAATAAAGGATCCGTCTGAAGTAGAATTGTCGACTTGGGCTGCAACCATGCTTGCACCACGAGGGCAATCAGAAAGCAAATAGCGTCCTAGTGTATTCAGTGCCGCCTTTGTAAGTGTTTCTTCTTTATCATGCACACCGGATACGGCATCGCAAAACTCGACGAAAAATCACAATCTGGCTTGCCAAAATGAATAGTTTTGCAATTGCTTTCAAATTTTGCAAAGGTTTCATGAAGCAGCACAAGTGGAATGAGAGATCTCTTGTCGGAAGTTGGAAGACGATGGCATTCAATAACTCCATCAAACTCTTTGAGCCGAAAAATCCAACTATTGGGTCCTTGACGCTTCGCAAATGAAGCTGGAGCTGATAATATATTCGCAAAGTCCTCGAGTTTTCGCTTCTTGCTCGGCTGATGATCTGAAGGAACTGCAACACGTTCAGGTACGACCACCAAGATATGAAGTTGGTCTTGACCAGGGGAGGACGTCAATGCCTTAGCAAGTGTAGAAAACGGATTCATTTTGTTTGCTTTGACCAAGTACTCCTGTATTTCATCGGGTGTCTCGCCCTCCATCAACCGTTCAACAAGCGGACTCGTCGATTCTAACCACGCATTATCCTTCAACGCCAAGTAGAGCTGTAATTCTTTCGCGTCACATCTCAAAGAGTTTGAATTTTCTTCCTTGATCTTTTTCTTGAGACCTGCCACAGTCGCATTTGTAGCAACGTCCACAGAGAAAGGTGTTCCCTCCCCGACGACAAGACAGAACAAAGTCGGCATATTTGGAAATGAACATCAGTTGGAATCTCACTTTGAAATTCGTTTACCATGGCAACGTCCACAGAGAAAGGTGTTCCCTCCCCGACGACAAGACAGAACAAAGTCGGCATATTTGGAAATGAACATCAGTTGGAATCTCACTTTGAAATTTAATAAACCTGCACAACAGAATACTGTAAAAACTTATATGAACAATATTTCCAGGGACTTTTGCCAAAAGTGGGGACTATTTTATTGATTTTACCAAAAGTGGGACTATTATGTCAAAAGTGGGGGCTTTCACAAAAGTGGGGCTTTTTGACCCCCTATTGGGGAATTTCCAACAGTGGGGGCCATTATTTAAATTAATGTTAAAATTAATATATAGTATGAAATTTGCATAATTAGTGTGACACGACAGTCAATGGAAGAATTGCCATGGTAAACGAATTTCAAAGTGAGATTCCAACTGATGTTCATTTCCAAATATGCCGACTTTGTTCTGTCTTGTCGTCGGGGAGGGAACACCTTTCTCTGTGGACGTTGCTACAAATGCGACTGTGGCAGGTCTCAAGAAAAAGATCAAGGAAGAAAATTCAAACTCTTTGAGATGTGACGCGAAAGAATTACAGCTCTACTTGGCGTTGAAGGATAATGCGTGGTTAGAATCGACGAGTCCGCTTGTTGAACGGTTGATGGAGGGCGAGACACCCGATGAAGTACAGGAATACTTGGTCAAAGCAAACAAAATGAATCCGTTTTCTACACTTGCTAAGGCATTGACGTCCCCCCCTGGTCAAGACCAACTTCATATCTTGGTGGTCGTACCTGAACGTGTTGCAGTTCCTTCAGATCATCAGCCGAGCAAGAAGCGAAAACTCGAGGACTTTGCGAATATATTATCAGCTCCAGCTTCATTTGCGAAGCGTCAAGGACCCAATAGTTGGATTTTTCGGCTCAAAGAGTTTGATGGAGTTATTGAATGCCATCGTCTTCCAACTTCCGACAAGAGATCTCTCATTCCACTTGTGCTGCTTCATGAAACCTTTGCAAAATTTGAAAGCAATTGCAAAACTATTCATTTTGGCAAGCCAGATTGTGATTTTTCGTCGAGTTTTGCGATGCCGTATCCGGTGTGCATGATAAAGAAGAAACACTTACAAAGGCGGCACTGAATACACTAGGACGCTATTTGCTTTCTGATTGCCCTCGTGGTGCAAGCATGGTTGCAGCCCAAGTCGACAATTCTACTTCAGACGGATCCTTTATTTTTGACAACAGGTTATTGCTGAACTTGGAAGTCAAAGTTCAAAAAGGAGATGGAGGTGGCGACCCGACGATGCAAAATATCGCGTATTACGTCAAGCATTTGCCCATGCCGGTTGATCGTGTCTTGCCATGCTATTTGTTGGACATTTGTGGTCCGCTTCTGAGCGTATTTGGTATTGTCAACGTTACTGATGAATATGCTCTGTGCGAACCTCTTGTGACGAGTGTTCCGTTGCTTTTCTTCGACAATGTTGGACTGATGACGACGGGAGTCCGTGTATGTGCGTCTTTGAAAGCTGCGTTGCGAGACCTGACCAGTTCCCAATATGTCGCTTCGCGTGATTTAAATCGAAGTAGATTTCCGTACCATGATTCAGCTGTGATTGGCGGCGAGAAGGTCAACATCCGGTACTGCAAACAGTTGGAACGTTATGTGTTTTCTGCCATGGTTGTCCAATCTGGCCATGACGTTGAAGTTGTTGTCAAGTTTGCAAAGCAATATGGAAGGGAAGTCCACGAGTATTGTGCAGGTCACGAATTTGCTCCAAGATTGTTAGACTTTGAAGTCCTTCCTAGCAAGTGGATTTTCGTTGGGATGGAGAAACTTAAGCTCAAACCGATTTCGAAAGCTTTGACCGATGCAAAAGTCGATGCAACAGTCATTCGTCGGCAGGTGCTGGAGATGAAAAATCGACTGGCAGCTGCCAAGCTTGTTCATGGGGATCTTCGTGACGCCAACATCTTATGGGACTACGCCAAGGATCGTGTGGTGTTGATTGATTTCGACTGGTCTGGAAAGGACACTTGTTACCCGCCATTCATGAATCCCGACATTACGTGGCCGCCAGAGGCTCAGACTAACAAGCCTCTTCGGATTGAGCACGACGAGTGGTGGATCCATCAGTTGCTGACAAAGTTGGACAAGAAATAAGTTCAAATTTTTATGCTGCTTCATGTTTATTTGTAGTATTCCACTGAGAGTTAAACTTCTCGCATGGCTTCGTCAACTTCACATTTCGAGGGGGATTTCAATATTACGTCGAAGATATACGAGTACTAAAGTGTGAGTTGAATGAATTTCTTCAAGGGAATTGTTTCAACGAAAATTCGCAATGCTCTATGCGCTTAGGAGCCGCCGTAATAGTAATCACCACGACCATAGTGGCTATTTCATTCAGCTCGGTTGAGTCATCATGGACATGGCCTTGGCGAAACCATGTCCATCGAATAAAAAAAGAAATCATAAGCGTTCAATATACATGCCAAAGGTTTGACAAGACAGAAGTGCGTCAAATTGTTCTCGCTCCGAGCGTGAGACCTTGCCAAACACGCGAGGAAATGCGCCATCGCATCCGTACATCTTGCGCATTTCGTTGTACTATGTATGGTCAAACATGCTTTCAAATTCTTTTTCCATCAGGTTCGAATCGGCGTGAAGCATCTGAAAGCTACAGGAAACAAGTCAACTTCGAATAGATCGACACAAATATGTCGTAACCATTTTGTTCACGCACGACTTTTTCCACACGGCGTGCCTTGTGCACTGGATGAAAGCTCGACACTTGTGGCACACCGTAGGCGCCAATTTATTGACAAACATCATTGCCGGATTCCAACGATGAGCATGCCTGGAGCTTTCATAAACAGAGCCACGGATAAATCTTCACATCGCGGTCAAAGACTTCGAGCGACGCTTTCAATGACGTGATGGGGACCAACATGTCTTGGACGAAGTGGTGGTTGTCGTACAATTCCTTGATTGCATCTCTTTCTGTCAACTTGAGCAACGACAACTTGGGGAGAACCATCTAGCCAAACAAAAATCTCAACAAAATGTTGTTGCCAAAGGGAATGATGTCTTGAATTTCCCAAAAGATGCTCCGTGAGTGACGGTGGAAATAGTCGCGGAGAGGAATGTCTTTCGTATCCTGCTTGGAGGCAATCAACTTGGACTCGACGTGCTTGAAAAACCTAGGCTTGTGCCAATCTCCACTTGCATTCAGCTAAGAATTGAGTCGATTCACTTCAAAAGGATAGAACTCTCTACCTTGCCACTTTCAGGGTTGTCGACCACCGAATCAGCTAGGCTGAGCATTGCCGAATGCTGGTCCATGGGAACGAGTGGCTCCACGCGAACAGTAAACGTCACATGGTAATTTGCACTTCATTCTTTTTGAAACAAAAGCACCCGAGCCGTCGTATTTACTCCAAAATATCCATCATATTGATGCTAATTTTTGGACAATGTCGTCTTGTATTCACCACGGGGGTACGAGATATTTTGCCAGCCAGGGCGAGCCATACACAACGGGGATTTCCTTCCATCGTTATTCCATCCAACAATCTACCATGACAAGCGTAATAAGCATCGATGGGTCGCCTTCTCGAGCGCGATACGAGGTTTTAAACTTGCTCAACACGTTCCTTGCGCTTGTTCAGAGCTGAATTGAAGGTCCAACAAGAAAACAATCAATGAATTATCAGCAGAAACCCAGCTATAAATGATTAGTTACAGTAGACGATCATATTTGGTCACAATTTGCTATGCTTTGGCGAAATATGGTCATTTTGTCCTCTAAGGAAAATCCCTCTGACCAGAAATCGTCGAAGTTATACGATGGGTCAATATCTTGCTTCTTCAACGCCTTTGCATAGGCCAATCTTGCCTGCAAGTTTAAACACCGTTTGAAAGGACGGCCGGGAGATCTGAATTTCAGTGCTTTGCCATCCAAATGACCAAATGTTGTTTTGATGTCAAATTTGCAAGGTCTTTTGGCTCTTGAAATAGCGTTCATCAGCACTTGCTTTTGTTTGGAATTGCGCATGGCATCCACGAGACGTGTGTTTCGAATGGATTGGTCAAACAGCTTGAGATAAAAGCAGTCGTTGCGATGGTTGTAAATAAAACTGATTTGGAAATGGTCGAAAGCATATTCCAATGGTTGGAACAACAACAACCCATTTCGTTCATCATCGATATCCGATATTTGCATCATGGGGAACGCCAGATATTCGTTACTTCGTCGGAACAAATGCGCAGCTGTCACCAGTGATGCAGGAAACGAGATATCGAGTAGGATACATCGGATCCATGTCTCCTTTCGACGATGACAGTCATAATACAAGCATAAATTGGCTTTGAAGTTTGGACTCCGGTCAGACATGGTAGTAGGACAATCCGTCAGAGCGTGGGGGAGAACTAAATTGAGAAGTTCAAGGCCAACACGCAAATTCGCAGCGCTGAATAGGCCTTCTTCTGGGACCACCACCAAGATATGAAGTTGGTCTTGACCAGGGGGGACGTCAATGCCTTAGCAAGTGTAGAAAACGGATTCATTTTGTTTGCTTCGACCAAGTATTCCTGTATTTCATCGGGTGTCTCGCCCTTCATCAACCGTTCAACAAGCGGACTCGTCGATTCTAACCATGCATTATCCTTCACCGCCAAATAAAGCTGTATCATATTGGCGTCGCAATGGATTGTATGTGACTTTTCTTCCTTGATCTTTTTCTTGAGATCGCCCACAGTCTCATTAGCAGCAATGTGCACAGGGAAAGGTGTTCTCTCGCCGACGACAAGACAGAACAAAGTCAGCATATTTGGAAATGAACATCAGTTGGAAACTCACTTTGAAATTTAGTAAACCTGCACAACAGAATACTGTAAAAACTTATACGAACAATATCTCCAGGTTCCTCAGACCTTTGAAACAAACAGTGAGCACGCGATTTATTAACAGTCGTCGAAGGCATCGAGGGTATATGTGCTTGTAACTTTCGAACCCGATGACAGTTTTCCATGAAAATTTTTGTGTGTTTTGAACTTTGTCAGAGGAATATAAATTCAAAAGAAACGAACTTCTTAAAGCCGATATTCTGTGAGATATGTTACAAAGAAGGGTGAAACATAGCAAAATAATGCTTTGATAAAAATGACCTTTTAAATTTGATAAATGTTTTGGTCATTGGTTTGATTTATTTTTGATAATGAACCTCTCACATCGAATATATAGAATAATCACTATACCCTCAGAAGCTTGAACCGGATAGACTACGAAACTTGATACAGTCATACCTATGTTATTAACATGTAAGCAGCTTTAACCGGATAGATGACGAAACTTGATATCACCTTCAATCATGAACCGGTTGATCAGGCGAAATTTCTTTGAAACCACTACACCCCCTGGAGCTGCAGCGTGCGCCAGAAGCATGAACTAAATCTCATCTTGCAACTGAACTTGCCTCCAACGAATTGACGAAGTCGAAGCAACTGTGGGAGCCTTTGGTATATGATTAAGGTGAGGATTCGATCTTGCTCGCATAATGTTATATTGTTGTATTGTTATTTACACTCTAAATTGTGACTGGGGTGAAAAATGTATCTATTTTTCCAAATCTATTTGAAATCTATAGCCAATCAGAATCAAGTATTTGCCTTCTTGACAAAAACACACGCAAAACACACATTCAAAACATTACTTTATTGGGTGTACTTTCGTATTACACTTGAGCTCACTATACCTGAATAGTATTTCAATTTTTAGTCAAAAATATTGTGAGATTCATTCTAAATAGTGAGATGTCTGGAAATGTATCGATTTTTTAATCAATTTCCGAATCTCGCAGCCAATCAGAATCGAATATTTAACTAATTCACGCAAAACACACCCTAACACACCCTAATACACATGCAATTACTTTGGCCAATATTCGGTTCAACTTGGCTTCAGTATGGTCAAATCGATTTGGAAATGTATTTGATTTTTGGTCGAAACTACAAATTTGACTGAAATTGACAATACAAATTTCAGTGAAAAAGACAATACTACTCTGGAATTTTTTATATGCAGGTTTTTGTTCAAACCTCCAAACAACCCTCAATTTTCAGGAAACGACTGTGGATTGGGTATATTTTAGCAAATCAAAGTGCATAGATTCCAATGGTTCTCGTTTCGCCAAAATCGGAGCAGTGGATCAGGAGAATCTGAATAGTGACCAACTCTATACTTTAATCAAGTCACCTTCACTTGTCTTTGAGATGAATATTGACAACATCCTCAACACTGAGCCTGTGCGACGCCGAGTCCTGACGAACGAGGAGCGCCGGGCTGTTATGCTACATCTGCTCTCGATCAGCCATGATGGACGGCTACCACATGGCGCTCTCACAAAGACTGCTTCGATCTTTAAGACAAGCCAAGCCACGGTATCCCGCGTGTGGGATGCTGGAGTTGAATCATTACTCAACGGAGCGCCACACGCGATCGTCGACAGCAAGAAATCGAACTGCGGAAGGAAGCCGGTGGATCGGCAGGCCATCAAATCGAAAATCAAGACGATCCCTGTTCACAAGCGACGATCCTATCGATCTCTCGCAAAGCAAACCGGTGTTTCGCACACAACAATCCGTAAACTAGTGCGAGAAGGTACAGTGAAGATTCGCAGTAGAACTCTCAAACCATCTCTAACAAAGAGTCATGAGCTTGCTAACCTCGAGTTCTGTATGTCAAATGTCGATAATCAACACTGGCGAATGAATTCAATGTACAATGTCGTCCACGTGGACGAAAAATGGTTCTGGATGGATGAACTCACTAAGCGAATCTACATATGTGATGACGTAGTTGTCGAAGACTTTGATCGCACCTGCCCCAACAAAAATGCTCGAACCAAAAGTAATGTTCCTGTGTGCCCTTGCGCGCCCAAGACTCGTGAATGGGCTTTGGTTTGATGGGAAATTGGGGATCTGGCCTTTCGTTGAAGCTCTCCCTGCCAAGCGCTCTAGTCGAAATCGGCCGGCGGGAACAATTGAGACAAAATCGATCAGTGTGACACGAGAAGTCTATCGTGATTTTTGCATCAACAAAGTCCTTCCAGCCATTCGATCACGTTGGCCAGTTCCGTTTCGACACGAGAGAATCATTGTTCAGCATGATAACGCTTGAGCGCATGGTATTTGTGATGATTACTTTGATAGAGAGTGCAAGCGAGACGGTATGTAGAATGATGTAGAACTGGTGTGACTTATGAATAGTTACTATATAGGTTGGAATATAAGCTGGTCGTTCCAGCCACCAAAGAGTCCTGACCTAAATGTGTTGGACCTCGGTTTCTTTCGTTCTATTCAAACTCTACAATATGAAATCCAGTCGGACACCATTGAAGAGCTCATATCTGCCGTTATCGACGCTTATGCAGCCGTGCCAAGACAAACAGCCGACAACATATTCGTCACATTGCAGAGTGTGATGATTCAAGTCATGGAGTGCCGTGGGGGAACAAGTTCAAGATGCGCCACTTGTACAAGGCAGGCATGAAATCATCGCCCGAGTCCTTAGATGTCGATCCACAACTGGTGCTCGATTGCCAAGACTTTCTTCTCGACGCTCAATTGACTAGCAAGATCGGCACACTTACAATCTCGAGCTAGTAGTTCTAATGCATTGGAACATTGCGATGTGTGTGTCTCAATCCTTCATATATTTATTTCCACAATCGAACGACAAACCTGCATATATAAAATTCCAGAGTAGTACAGGTTTATTAATTTTTGAAGTGAGTTTACACAAGGACACACCTCTCCTGGACGTTGCTGCTAAAGAGACTATGGGATGTCTCAAGGACAAGATGAAGGAAGAAATTGAGTACACTGGACGTGCAATGGATCTAGCTGGATCCCTATGTTGGCGTTGAAGGGTTATGCGTGGTTGTCTGCCGAAGACCGTGATGTGGAATGACATTCCCAAAATGCTGAAGGAAACACCGTGACGGCATCGCATGTCAATGCTGAAAGAAGGAAGGAAACCAAGAAGCTTTCCAAGTTCTTTTCTGGGGCGGTGGGTGGTGAGTGCCCCTCATATTTCGACGACGACAAAATTCATGTCTTGGTGATCGTACCTGAACGTGTTGCGGTTCCTTCCGCACATTAGCCGCGCAAGAAGAGAAAAATCCAGAAGTTGGAGAATGAATTATCAGCTCCATCTTCGTGTGCGAAGGGTCGAGGAAAAACCAGTTGGATGTGTTGCCTCAAACAGTTTGATGGACAGATTGAATGCCATCGTCTTCCAACCTCCAACGAGAGATCTCTCCTTCCGCTTGTGCTTCTTCATGAAGTCTTTGCAACGTTTGAAAGCAATTGCAAAACTATTGATTTTGGCAAACCAGATTGTGATTTTTTCGTCGAGTTTTGCAATGCCATGTCCGATGGATATGAAGTCGAAGTGCCACTTGCAGAGACGGCAGGAAACTGCTGGAAAGCTATTTGCCGTATGTCGATGCAAACTACGGGTTTATCCATCGACGAGATGTTTTAGATACGTCAAGCTTGACTACCATCCCGTGAAGTCTCTCGACAAAGCGTATGACGTATTGTGAAGCCGCAGCAAATGCGGAGGACAAGCATCACTTCGTCGAAGCTTTGATGTATAGCTTGAACAGCGGCGTGGTCATGACTGGTTCGATGGTCGACAAGCTTGAAAGTGGCAAGGTACGGAATTCTGTCGTTTGAAGTGAATTGACTCGTTTCCTAGCTGAACGCCATTGCAGATTCACGTCTTGGTTTTTCAAGCACGTCGAGTCCAAGTTGATTGCTTCCAAGCAGGATACGGAATAGGTTCCTCTCCGCGACTTTTTCCATCGTCATTCACGGAGCATCCTTTGGGAAATTTAGGAAGACAAGTTCTGTCGTTGAAAGCGTCACTAGTTGAACGCGAAGTAAAGACCTATCTGTTGTGGATCTGTCCCTTCAAGCTCCCTCCGGAGCCCGGTATGCTGAAGTCGTCGGAGGCAACTACGATGTTTGTCGATATTGGCACCGAACTTCATCCAATTCACACGACACGCCGTGTGGAAAAAGTGGTGCGTGAACAAAATGGGTACGTTATATTTGTGTCGATCTATTTGAAGTTAACTTGTCTCCTGTAGCTTCCACATGCTCCACACCTGACGGAAGAAGAAATTGAAAGCATTTTTTGATCATTCATTGTACATCGAAATGCGCAAGATGTACGGATGCGATGGCGCATTTCCTCGCGTGTTTGGCAAGGTCCCGGGAATAATTTGACGCACTTCTGTCTTGTCAAACCTTTGGCATGTATATTGAACGCTTATGATTTCTTTTTTTATTCGATGGACATGGTTTCGCCAAGGCCATGTCCATGATGACTCAACCGAGCTGAATGAAATAGCCACTATGGTCGTGGTGATTACTATTACGGCGGCTCCTAAGCGCATAGAGCATTGCGAATTTTCGTTGAAACAATTCCCTTGAAGAAATTCATTCAACTCACACTTTAGTACTCGTATATCTTCGACGTAATATTGAAATCCCCCTCGAAATGTGAAGTTGACGAAGCCATGCGAGAAGTTTAACTCTCAGTGGAATACTACAAATAAACATGAAGCAGCATAAAAATTTGAACTTATTTCTTGTCCAACTTTGTCAGCAACTGATGGATCCACCACTCGTCGTGCTCAATCCGAAGAGGCTTGTTAGTCTGAGCCTCTGGCGGCCACGTAATGTCGGGATTCATGAATGGCGGGTAACAAGTGTCCTTTCCAGACCAGTCGAAATCAATCAACACCACACGATCCTTGGCGTAGTCCCATAAGATGTTGGCGTCACGAAGATCCCCATGAACAAGCTTGGCAGCTGCCAGTCGATTTTTCATCTCCAGCACCTGCCGACGAATGACTGTTGCATCGACTTTTGCATCGGTCAAAGCTTTCGAAATCGGTTTGAGCTTAAGTTTCTCCATCCCAACGAAAATCCACTTGCTAGGAAGGACTTCAAAGTCTAACAATCTTGGAGCAAATTCGTGACCTGCACAATACTCGTGGACTTCCCTTCCATATTGCTTTGCAAACTTGACAACAACTTCAACGTCATGGCCAGATTGGACAACCATGGCAGAAAACACATAACGTTCCAACTGTTTGCAGTACCGGATGTTGACCTTCTCGCCGCCAATCACAGCTGAATCATGGTACGGAAATCTACTTCGATTTAAATCACGCGAAGCGACATATTGGGAACTGGTCAGGTCTCGCAACGCAGCTTTCAAAGACGCACATACACGGACTCCCGTCGTCATCAGTCCAACATTGTCGAAGAAAAGCAACGGAACACTCGTCACAAGAGGTTCGCACAGAGCATACTCATCAGTAACGTTGACAATACCAAATACGCTCAGAAGCGGACCACAAATGTCCAACAAATAGCATGGCAAGACACGATCAACCGGCATGGGCAAATGCTTGACGTAATACGCGATATTTTGCATCGTCGGGTCGCCACCTCCATCTCCTTTTTGAACTTTGACTTCCAAGTTCAGCAATGACCTGTTGTCAAAAATAAAGGATCCGTCTGAAGTAGAATTGTCGACTTGGGCTGCAACCATGCTTGCACCACGAGGGCAATCAGAAAGCAAATAGCGTCCTAGTGTATTCAGTGCCGCCTTTGTAAGTGTTTCTTCTTTATCATGCACACCGGATACGGCATCGCAAAACTCGACGAAAAATCACAATCTGGCTTGCCAAAATGAATAGTTTTGCAATTGCTTTCAAATTTTGCAAAGGTTTCATGAAGCAGCACAAGTGGAATGAGAGATCTCTTGTCGGAAGTTGGAAGACGATGGCATTCAATAACTCCATCAAACTCTTTGAGCCGAAAAATCCAACTATTGGGTCCTTGACGCTTCGCAAATGAAGCTGGAGCTGATAATATATTCGCAAAGTCCTCGAGTTTTCGCTTCTTGCTCGGCTGATGATCTGAAGGAACTGCAACACGTTCAGGTACGACCACCAAGATATGAAGTTGGTCTTGACCAGGGGGGACGTCAATGCCTTAGCAAGTGTAGAAAACGGATTCATTTTGTTTGCTTTGACCAAGTATTCCTGTATTTCATCGGGTGTCTCGCCCTCCATCAACCGTTCAACAAGCGGACTCGTCGATTCTAACCACACTTTATCCTTCACCGCCAAATAAAGCTGTATCATATCGGCGTCGCAATGGATTGTGTGTGACTTTTTTTCCTTGATCTTGTCCTTGAGATCGCCCACAGTCTCATTAGCAGCAATGTGCACAGGGAAAGGTGTTCTCTCGCCGACGACAAGACAGAACAAAGTCAGCATACTATTGTGGTTTTAATAAAAGAAAGTGGAGTCGTGCGGAATAAATTTTGACGCAAGCAAATTGACGTATACAAATTTCAAGTGAAAAGGAATTGAATGCTTCGAACATGTTTTTCAAACATTTAAAACGTTTGAAATTACACTATTTAACGTTCATGATCGAGAAAATGCTTGCGTAAACATTAAATAGTGTATGCGTCAATTAATTGAAACATTTTCAAAACATACCAAATTTCCAGTTGTGGACCCAATCGACAATACCTCTGTTCAATAATTCTTGCAAGTATCAATTTTTTGTCATATTGAAATCAATATTTGAAAATATTCGAAAGTAGAGGTATTTGCTTGTACAGGAAAGTTTGACGATTTTTTGGCACAGATATGTAGAGGAAAAGCAATTTAATTTCACCACAAAAACTACATACAATCTCCCATATAATAAATTTTTACCGTTCTAAGTGACAGTGGTACAATGTACTCATATAAGTGAACGCTTTACCCATCAAATTGCTCCACCCATTTTCGAGATGGCCCCCAACAAGACCAACTTAACTGACGAGGAGCGTCAAGCAGTTCTCCACCATTTGCTGACAGTCGTCCGTCCAGACGGAACTCTTCCTCGTGGGGCACTAAAGAACGTTGCGAAAGTTTGATCGTTCGATTGAGACGATCTCCCGAATTTGGCGTCGAGGTGAGTACTCGGCGAATTCCGTCATTTTGTGTAAAAATGTCTTCCGCCGCAACAAGAATGCGGGACGCAAACCAAGTCATGACATCAAGGAACTGCGTGAACGGCTTTTTAGTATACCAGCGTTAGATCGAACCACTCTCCGTGAATTCGCAGGGGCACTTGTCATGCCGTTGTCGACGTTGCACTGGTTGGTCATGAGGTCCATCATATTTTGACTTTTTGCGTCTAGTTACGACAAGCGTGGCCTTGTTATCAAACACAGGAGTCATATCAAGCCAAAGTTGACAGAGGCCAATAAGTATGCCCGTTTAAAGTGGTCTGCGGACATGCTAAGGCAATCCAATGATACATACCAAGTCTGCGACTTGATGGATGTTGTGCACGTGGACGAAAAGTGGTTTTTCATGACCCGGGTGAAATGCAATGTGTACCTCGTTCCTGGTGAGACCCCGCCCCAGCGTACAACGAAATCGAAACGATTTATCACTAAAGTCATGTTCCTCTCGGCCGTAGCAAGACCAAGGTGGGACAATGCCTCGAAACAATGGTTTGACGGAAAAATTGGGACTTGGAGCTTTACTGAAGTCGTGCCTGCATTGCGATCCTCTCAAAATCGTGAGCGTGGTTCTTTTGTGACGAAACCTTTGAATGTTACCCAAGATGTCTATCGGAGTATGCTTATCAATAAAGTCTTCCCAGCTATCAAGGCTAAATGGCCTGCAGAAGAAAGTCGAACCATATTTGTCCAACAGGACAACGCAAGGCCGCATGTTGCTGCCAACGATCCCTTGGTGCACTCTCATGGGTGTGCAGATGGATGGAATATTTGCTTGAAGTGCCAACCCCCGAATTCACCGGATCTCAACGTTCTTGACCTTGGATTTTTTTGCTCTTTACAAACACTTGCGTCTCGTGTTCGGTGCAAAACGATTGATGTATTGATTGCCGCTGTATTCCAAGCGTGGGATGCGATTGAGCACGACAAGTTGACGCGAAACTTTGCTACACTGCAGAGCTGTATTGTCGAAATATTGCGTGCAAGTGGTGACAATAACTACAAAATACCGAACATGGGCAAGACGGCGTTGATGAAGTCGGGCTGCCTCCCAGAAAGATTCGAATGTCCAAGTGATTTGGCTGAAAGGAGTTTAGCGGCCTTGGAAGTTGAGGAGCAAGAAACTTGGTTTGAAGCATTGGCGGCAGAAGTCGAAACTTCTATGGAGCTGGCCAATCTGTGCAACGCAATCGACAACCTTCGAATGACTTCTCTTGATGATGAAGACGGTGGTGACGATGTTGAATGGACATGCGACCTTCCATTGATGCAAGATTAATTACCACTTGAGTACACACTGCATTTCATTGAATAATATTGATTGAAAAGAATGATCTGAGTGAAATCTTATTGGATAGCTGAAAATTATATAGCCAATCAAAAACACGAAAATGATAAACTTGCAAGAATTACTGAACAGAGGTAGTATTTGGAAATGAACATCAGTTGGAAACTCACTTTGAAATTTAGTAAACCTGCACAACAGAATACTGTAAAAACTTATATGAACAATATCTCCAGGGGGTTGCAGGAAACATTGATACAATAGCTATCGGTTTCAATTGATTTTGTGGTTTATCGAGTACAGAGGTGACTCATGCTTAATTGCTACCTGAGTAACGTTAACCACAGCATAGAAGCAAGATGGATGAAGATTGATTTCATGGCGAAATGCAGTGCGCAGGACATTAAAGTTCTTCAGTCGAGCATTCGCAGTTTCATGTCGTGCCATGACAGCCTTTTGGGCGACAGCTGATTGAGGGTGGTATCTTGGGTTTATAAAATATGCCCGATCCATATAACCCTTGTCAGCAAGGGTCATCTCGCCAGGACTCACGGCATGCACATACGCATCTCGGGCTAGTGTAAGGTCTGACCATTGTCCGCATGGCTTCCCTCCATTGACCCAATCTATGTGACCAGTTCGGATACAGATTCCAACCTCGTATCTAACACCAGCCCTATTGAGCTTGTGCGACCACCACTTGGAGTCAAAAGGAAATGGCCCTTGAATTGGACAGTCAGTGCCGTCCAAGGAGTCAAAAAGTTTTGCACCGATTGGAGCACCATCAAAACGATTATTGAAAAGAATATAATCATTTCATTTATTTATTATCTTAACAATGATCTTACCTCTGGCATCACCTCAAGAGCTCCTATGTATACCCATGACCACTTTCTGAATGTCTTTTCATCAACATTTGCCATCGCTGCATGGACGTGCTCTGTGCTGTACACCTTAAGAAACATCAAAGCCCAGAGTAAGTGTTGGCGTTGGCCGCCATGAGGATGGGGAGGAGCTTGCGCCAGAGTGTGGCGCAGATAAATGGCGTTGCACCGAACAAAGCAACAAAACGTCGCTAATTGGCTCGATTCATGGTCATGCAGCCTAGTATAGGCATTGCCGCTGCTCAAATGAGTGCTTCAGGCCTCGGCATCAAAATTTGGAATTGAATATCAGACATCGATCATGAAAACGCGCGAGAATCTTCCCTTTTAAGTGCGATATTTAGCCCCGAGAGTTTTCTTAAGATAGTTCCAGACATTTTCAGACATTTCAGAACATCAAGGTTTATCGTAAGTTTGACGTCAATCAAACTTTGAAGCCACTTTTCTCATAGAAGGATCATCTGTAGGAGACCATCCGGGGTTGAATTTTATCTACTGAATTATATCTTTAAGAATCAATCAACAGCGCAGATTTATAGACAATGCATTAAGAGATATTCTTAATCGAAATTCGATATTTTTGGAAAAATGCCGAATTTTCGTGATTTTGAATGCCTCTATTATGTTGTTTATGCATGCTAAATTCTCCATATGGGGCTCTAATGACCGCAGCTCTCTCTAGAATCCTCAGACCATAAAGCGAACAGCAGAAATTATCTACAAGACGAAGAAATTGACCCTCAAACATGATCATATTTAGGTTAAACACAGTGTACTTATATAAAACCTATTTTGACCATTTTGAACATCTTAAAATTTCTTAAAATATCTAGAGTAATTCCTCAAGAACTTTTCAGATATTTGTACTTAAATGGGATTTTTAGATGCTTGTTCACAAAATTTTGAATAGCATGGCTCCACGGTGGACCAAAGGCTCCGAGGCACAACTCCATCTCGAATCACTCTTCGACGATCATACTATCACTTCACGCACAAAGGCTTCCGAGGCGTACAATCTCAGTCCCCTCTTTCACGATTACAACTTTGCTGCCTTTCAGAAGCACTTCGACTCCACCGCAAAAATGAAATTCGGCTCTTTTGGTCGATCAGGTACCATATTTTTCCTTACAAAGTTGTCAGCTTCTACCATAGGAAAACGAAAGGCTAATGTTGTAATGGAACAAGATGAATGTATTCCTTTTGTCAATGGAAAGAGCATTGGCTCGGACAAAGAAGTCGAAAAACATGAAGTGTCAAGTCGCGATATGGTCAATGTTTCGAGGCCCGAATGCTTGGTTGGCGAGTTTTACGACTACGTAAAACGTGAAAACAACGCAATTGTTGTGTTGTTGATTCCAACCGGCGCAAGAGGAACTTGCGAAATTGATGCGAACGATTTGTCAATCTTGCGCGTGCGATGGGAATGGACACCCAACACATGCAAATCTCAATTATTGTTTGAAAAAGAAATGGCGACCCCGAGCCACCGTACATTTGCCAAAGTTGCTGGGCTGCAAAAAGCGTACGAAAATGTTTGCGGTAAGAATGGCGCTCCTCCCATCACTGAGGTTGCGATTCAACTACCGTTTATTGTTCGTGTGCAAAAGGAGTGCATGAAAGTGACTAACTTTGAAGGCGCGGCTCCAAAGATGGTTGTCGAACTTGTGGCAGAAACAGGAACTCACAACTCTGAGCTTATTTCTGAGTTTACATTTTAAATGATAAAAACTAGTCTTATTTTTGAGATGCTTCAGTTCTTATCTTGAAAATGCTATCTCGATGGTTGAAGTCAAGGTAATGAGCTGGCATGCGCTTTCCCGCATCTCCCAGGTTCCTCAGACCTTTGAAACAAACAGTGAGCATGCGATTTATTAACAGTCGTCGAAGGCATCGAGGGTATATGAGGACCCGGAATACAAAAGTGTCTTCCTTACCATTTTCACTTTTTGAGAAAATCAAGTTCAAAGACAATGGATTCTTTCTTTTGTCGTCTCAATACTTTGGAGAAAAACGAAAACAATACTTTCTGTAAAAAACACCCTTGACTTGTAAGAATGGACTTGGACCACCCAACGCAAGTCGACGCTACCGCGACAGAATCGCAAAACGTGACCATGGAAAGGGTTCCTGCAAGAGCAGCGGCTCTCTCAACAACGCCATGCTGTTCTCAAAACTATATGCTTGGGAATGAGGGCGATATTATGAAGTTCTTAGCCTCAATAGAGTCTTTTGACAAGCCTCAGTTCAATGCCTGCTTACACACTGCACTTGCTTTATGCCCTACGATCGACGCAGAAATCGAAGGGAAGCGAAAAAGAGGGAAAGGAATTCGATCAAGTCATGTCTATGCTGTTCCGTTTGTCGGCATTGTGTGTAGAATGGCGTTCCTGGAGTTGTTTGCTATTTCAACTACAAAACTAACTGCTGTGAGATCCCACATCCAAGAAGGTTCCTTGTTGGCTCCAATTCATCGAAATGTTGGCAACTCAAACAGCTCTGTCATTGACGTGCCTCTTTTAGTGGAATGGTTCGTTGAATTCTCTGGCAGTATTGGTGAATACGTACCTTTGACATTGCGAGTTCGTGAACGAAAAAACGGTGTGCAAACGTCAACTTGTCGATGAGCAGGAAGAGGCAGAAGTGTTTATGTTGTGACTTGATCAATCATAGCTCAGCCTCTGGAAATCAAAATCAGCCTTATTGGTCACACAGTAAATCAAAAAATGTCTTATTGCCATGCTGTAAATCAAAATCCGTCTTAATGACACCACGGAAATCAAAATCAACCTTAATGACAAGCATTTGTTTTCAACTGTTGTTGAAAACATTAGCACAAAGCTTCATCTTGATTTTACTAAGCATTGCACTAAGAAATTGAGGAAAAGCACAGTAGTAAACGATTCAGCGTAAAAAACTCTATATTTTGGTATAAAAATCTGAAAACGCGATTTTGGACGAAAAATCAGTGCCAGCCGCGGTCGAGCCACCATAACTTTGGACTGCGATGACATTCACGGGCGCTGAAGGTGTCAAAATGAAGCTGAAACACTCCTGATTCCAATGCAGTATCTAACTCAAACGTTGCACGATGGTTGATAAGCTGCTTTTTGTTTTCCGGGTCCTCATATGTGCTTGTAACTTTCGAACCAGATGACAGTTTTCCATGAAATTTTTTGTGTGTTTCGAACTTTGTCAGAGGAATATAAATTCAAAAGAAACTAACTTCTTAAAGCCGATATTCTGTGAGATATGTTACAAAGAAGGTCGTTCAATTCTTTGAACCTTAATCATATACCAAAGGCTCCCACAGTTGCTTCGACTTCGTCAATTCGTTGGAGGCAAGTTCAGTTGCAAGATGAGATTTAGTTCATGCTTCTGGCGCACGCTGCAGCTCCAGGGGGTGTAGTGGTTTCAAAGAAATTTCGCCTGATCAACCGGTTCATGATTGAAGGTGATATCAAGTTTCGTCATCTATCCGGTTAAAGCTGCTTACATGTTAATAACATAGGTATGACTGTATCAAGTTTCGTAGTCTATCCGGTTCAAGCTTCTGAGGGTATAGTGATTATTCTATATATTCGATGTGAGAGGTTCATTATCAAAAATAAATCAAACCAATGACCAAAACATTTATCAAATTTAAAAGGTCATTTTTATCAAAGCATTATTTTGCTATGTTTCACCCCTTCTTTGTAACATATCTCACAGAATATCGGCTTTAAGAAGTTCGTTTCTTTTGAATTTATATTCCTCTGACAAAGTTCAAAACACACAAAAATTTTCATGGAAAACTGTCATCGGGTTCGAAAGTTACAAGCACATATACCCTCGATGCCTTCGACGACTGTTAATAAATCGCGTGCTCACTGTTTGTTTCAAAGGTCTGAGGAACCTGGAGATATTGTTCGTATAAGTTTTTACAGTATTCTGTTGTGCAGGTTTACTAAATTTCAAAGTGAGTTTCCAACTGATGTTCATTTCCAAATATGCTGACTTTGTTCTGTCTTGTCGTCGGGGAGAGAACACCTTTCCCTGTGCACATTGCTGCTAATGAGACTGTGGGCGATCTCAAGAAAAAGATCAAGGAAGAAAAGTCACATACAATCCATTGCGACGCCAATATGATACAGCTTTATTTGGCGGTGAAGGATAATGCATGGTTAGAATCGACGAGTCCGCTTGTTGAACGGTTGATGAAGGGCGAGACACCCGATGAAATACAGGAATACTTGGTCGAAGCAAACAAAATGAATCCGTTTTCTACACTTGCTAAGGCATTGACGTCCCCCCCTGGTCAAGACCAACTTCATATCTTGGTGGTGGTCCCAGAAGAAGGCCTATTCAGCGCTGCGAATTTGCGTGTTGGCCTTGAACTTCTCAATTTAGTTCTCCCCCACGCTCTGACGGATTGTCCTACTACCATGTCTGACCGGAGTCCAAACTTCAAAGCCAATTTATGCTTGTATTATGACTGTCATCGTCGAAAGGAGACATGGATCCGATGTATCCTACTCGATATCTCGTTTCCTGCATCACTGGTGACAGCTGCGCATTTGTTCCGACGAAGTAACGAATATCTGGCGTTCCCCATGATGCAAATATCGGATATCGATGATGAACGAAATGGGTTGTTGTTGTTCCAACCATTGGAATATGCTTTCGACCATTTCCAAATCAGTTTTATTTACAACCATCGCAACGACTGCTTTTATCTCAAGCTGTTTGACCAATCCATTCGAAACACACGTCTCGTGGATGCCATGCGCAATTCCAAACAAAAGCAAGTGCTGATGAACGCTATTTCAAGAGCCAAAAGACCTTGCAAATTTGACATCAAAACAACATTTGGTCATTTGGATGGCAAAGCACTGAAATTCAGATCTCCCGGCCGTCCTTTCAAACGGTGTTTAAACTTGCAGGCAAGATTGGCCTATGCAAAGGCGTTGAAGAAGCAAGATATTGACCCATCGTATAACTTCGACGATTTCTGGTCAGAGGGATTTTCCTTAGAGGACAAAATGACCATATTTCGCCAAAGCATAGCAAATTGTGACCAAATATGATCGTCTACTGTAACTAATCATTTATAGCTGGGTTTCTGCTGATAATTCATTGATTGTTTTCTTGTTGGACCTTCAATTCAGCTCTGAACAAGCGCAAGGAACGTGTTGAGCAAGTTTAAAACCTCGTATCGCGCTCGAGAAGGCGACCCATCGATGCTTATTACGCTTGTCATGGTAGATTGTTGGATGGAATAACGATGGAAGGAAATCCCCGTTGTGTATGGCTCGCCCTGGCTGGCAAAATATCTCGTACCCCCGTGGTGAATACAAGACGACATTGTCCAAAAATTAGCATCAATATGATGGATATTTTGGAGTAAATACGACGGCTCGGGTGCTTTTGTTTCAAAAAGAATGAAGTGCAAATTACCATGTGACGTTTACTGTTCGCGTGGAGCCACTCGTTCCCATGGGCCAGCATTCGGCAATGCTCAGCCTAGCTGATTCGGTGGTCGACAACCCTGAAAGTGGCAAGGTAGAGAGTTCTATCCTTTTGAAGTGAATCGACTCAATTCTTAGCTGAATGCAAGTGGAGATTGGCACAAGCCTAGGTTTTTCAAGCACGTCGAGTCCAAGTTGATTGCCTCCAAGCAGGATACGAAAGACATTCCTCTCCGCGACTATTTCCACCGTCACTCACGGAGCATCTTTTGGGAAATTCAAGACATCATTCCCTTTGGCAACAACATTTTGTTGAGATTTTTGTTTGGCTAGATGGTTCTCCCCAAGTTGTCGTTGCTCAAGTTGACAGAAAGAGATGCAATCAAGGAATTGTACGACAACCACCACTTCGTCCAAGACATGTTGGTCCCCATCACGTCATTGAAAGCGTCGCTCGAAGTCTTTGACCGCGATGTGAAGATTTATCCGTGGCTCTGTTTATGAAAGCTCCAGGCATGCTCATCGTTGGAATCCGGCAATGATGTTTGTCAATAAATTGGCGCCTACGGTGTGCCACAAGTGTCGAGCTTTCATCCAGTGCACAAGGCACGCCGTGTGGAAAAAGTCGTGCGTGAACAAAATGGTTACGACATATTTGTGTCGATCTATTCGAAGTTGACTTGTTTCCTGTAGCTTTCAGATGCTTCACGCCGATTCGAACCTGATGGAAAAAGAATTTGAAAGCATGTTTGACCATACATAGTACAACGAAATGCGCAAGATGTACGGATGCGATGGCGCATTTCCTCGCGTGTTTGGCAAGGTCTCACGCTCGGAGCGAGAACAATTTGACGCACTTCTGTCTTGTCAAACCTTTGGCATGTATATTGAACGCTTATGATTTCTTTTTTTATTCGATGGACATGGTTTCGCCAAGGCCATGTCCATGATGACTCAACCGAGCTGAATGAAATAGCCACTATGGTCGTGGTGATTACTATTACGGCGGCTCCTAAGCGCATAGAGCATTGCGAATTTTCGTTGAAACAATTCCCTTGAAGAAATTCATTCAACTCACACTTTAGTACTCGTATATCTTCGACGTAATATTGAAATCCCCCTCGAAATGTGAAGTTGACGAAGCCATGCGAGAAGTTTAACTCTCAGTGGAATACTACAAATAAACATGAAGCAGCATAAAAATTTGAACTTATTTCTTGTCCAACTTTGTCAGCAACTGATGGATCCACCACTCGTCGTGCTCAATCCGAAGAGGCTTGTTAGTCTGAGCCTCTGGCGGCCACGTAATGTCGGGATTCATGAATGGCGGGTAACAAGTGTCACCCTCCTTTCCAGACCAGTCGAAATCAATCAACACCACACGATCCTTGGCGTAGTCCCATAAGATGTTGGCGTCACGAAGATCCCCATGAACAAGCTTGGCAGCTGCCAGTCGATTTTTCATCTCCAGCACCTGCCGACGAATGACTGTTGCATCGACTTTTGCATCGGTCAAAGCTTTCGAAATCGGTTTGAGCTTAAGTTTCTCCATCCCAACGAAAATCCACTTGCTAGGAAGGACTTCAAAGTCTAACAATCTTGGAGCAAATTCGTGACCTGCACAATACTCGTGGACTTCCCTTCCATATTGCTTTGCAAACTTGACAACAACTTCAACGTCATGGCCAGATTGGACAACCATGGCAGAAAACACATAACGTTCCAACTGTTTGCAGTACCGGATGTTGACCTTCTCGCCGCCAATCACAGCTGAATCATGGTACGGAAATCTACTTCGATTTAAATCACGCGAAGCGACATATTGGGAACTGGTCAGGTCTCGCAACGCAGCTTTCAAAGACGCACATACACGGACTCCCGTCGTCATCAGTCCAACATTGTCGAAGAAAAGCAACGGAACACTCGTCACAAGAGGTTCGCACAGAGCATACTCATCAGTAACGTTGACAATACCAAATACGCTCAGAAGCGGACCACAAATGTCCAACAAATAGCATGGCAAGACACGATCAACCGGCATGGGCAAATGCTTGACGTAATACGCGATATTTTGCATCGTCGGGTCGCCACCTCCATCTCCTTTTTGAACTTTGACTTCCAAGTTCAGCAATGACCTGTTGTCAAAAATAAAGGATCCGTCTGAAGTAGAATTGTCGACTTGGGCTGCAACCATGCTTGCACCACGAGGGCAATCAGAAAGCAAATAGCGTCCTAGTGTATTCAGTGCCGCCTTTGTAAGTGTTTCTTCTTTATCATGCACACCGGATACGGCATCGCAAAACTCGACGAAAAATCACAATCTGGCTTGCCAAAATGAATAGTTTTGCAATTGCTTTCAAATTTTGCAAAGGTTTCATGAAGCAGCACAAGTGGAATGAGAGATCTCTTGTCGGAAGTTGGAAGACGATGGCATTCAATAACTCCATCAAACTCTTTGAGCCGAAAAATCCAACTATTGGGTCCTTGACGCTTCGCAAATGAAGCTGGAGCTGATAATATATTCGCAAAGTCCTCGAGTTTTCGCTTCTTGCTCGGCTGATGATCTGAAGGAACTGCAACACGTTCAGGTACGACCACCAAGATATGAAGTTGGTCTTGACCAGGGGGGGACGTCAATGCCTTAGCAAGTGTAGAAAACGGATTCATTTTGTTTGCTTTGACCAAGTATTCCTGTATTTCATCGGGTGTCTCGCCCTCCATCAACCGTTCAACAAGCGGACTCGTCGATTCTAACCATGCATTATCCTTCAACGCCAAGTAGAGCTGTAATTCTTTCGCGTCACATCTCAAAGAGTTTGAATTTTCTTCCTTGATCTTTTTCTTGAGACCTGCCACAGTCGCATTTGTAGCAACGTCCACAGAGAAAGGTGTTCCCTCCCCGACGACAAGACAGAACAAAGTCGGCATATTTGGAAATGAACATCAGTTGGAATCTCACTTTGAAATTCGTTTACCATGGCAACGTCCACAGAGAAAGGTGTTCCCTCCCCGACGACAAGACAGAACAAAGTCGGCATATTTGGAAATGAACATCAGTTGGAATCTCACTTTGAAATTTAATAAACCTGCACAACAGAATACTGTAAAAACTTATATGAACAATATTTCCAGGGACTTTTGCCAAAAGTGGGGACTATTTTATTGATTTTACCAAAAGTGGGACTATTATGTCAAAAGTGGGGGCTTTCACAAAAGTGGGGCTTTTTGGCCCCTATTGGGGAATTTCCAACAGTGGGGGCCATTATTTAAATTAATGTTAAAATTAATATATAGTATGAAATTTGCATAATTAGTGTGACACGACAGTCAATGGAAGAATTGCCATGGTAAACGAATTTCAAAGTGAGATTCCAACTGATGTTCATTTCCAAATATGCCGACTTTGTTCTGTCTTGTCGTCGGGGAGGGAACACCTTTCTCTGTGGACGTTGCTACAAATGCGACTGTGGCAGGTCTCAAGAAAAAGATCAAGGAAGAAAATTCAAACTCTTTGAGATGTGACGCGAAAGAATTACAGCTCTACTTGGCGTTGAAGGATAATGCGTGGTTAGAATCGACGAGTCCGCTTGTTGAACGGTTGATGGAGGGCGAGACACCCGATGAAGTACAGGAATACTTGGTCAAAGCAAACAAAATGAATCCGTTTTCTACACTTGCTAAGGCATTGACGTCCCCCCTGGTCAAGACCAACTTCATATCTTGGTGGTCGTACCTGAACGTGTTGCAGTTCCTTCAGATCATCAGCCGAGCAAGAAGCGAAAACTCGAGGACTTTGCGAATATATTATCAGCTCCAGCTTCATTTGCGAAGCGTCAAGGACCCAATAGTTGGATTTTTCGGCTCAAAGAGTTTGATGGAGTTATTGAATGCCATCGTCTTCCAACTTCCGACAAGAGATCTCTCATTCCACTTGTGCTGCTTCATGAAACCTTTGCAAAATTTGAAAGCAATTGCAAAACTATTCATTTTGGCAAGCCAGATTGTGATTTTTCGTCGAGTTTTGCGATGCCGTATCCGGTGTGCATGATAAAGAAGAAACACTTACAAAGGCGGCACTGAATACACTAGGACGCTATTTGCTTTCTGATTGCCCTCGTGGTGCAAGCATGGTTGCAGCCCAAGTCGACAATTCTACTTCAGACGGATCCTTTATTTTTGACAACAGGTTATTGCTGAACTTGGAAGTCAAAGTTCAAAAAGGAGATGGAGGTGGCGACCCGACGATGCAAAATATCGCGTATTACGTCAAGCATTTGCCCATGCCGGTTGATCGTGTCTTGCCATGCTATTTGTTGGACATTTGTGGTCCGCTTCTGAGCGTATTTGGTATTGTCAACGTTACTGATGAGTATGCTCTGTGCGAACCTCTTGTGACGAGTGTTCCGTTGCTTTTCTTCGACAATGTTGGACTGATGACGACGGGAGTCCGTGTATGTGCGTCTTTGAAAGCTGCGTTGCGAGACCTGACCAGTTCCCAATATGTCGCTTCGCGTGATTTAAATCGAAGTAGATTTCCGTACCATGATTCAGCTGTGATTGGCGGCGAGAAGGTCAACATCCGGTACTGCAAACAGTTGGAACGTTATGTGTTTTCTGCCATGGTTGTCCAATCTGGCCATGACGTTGAAGTTGTTGTCAAGTTTGCAAAGCAATATGGAAGGGAAGTCCACGAGTATTGTGCAGGTCACGAATTTGCTCCAAGATTGTTAGACTTTGAAGTCCTTCCTAGCAAGTGGATTTTCGTTGGGATGGAGAAACTTAAGCTCAAACCGATTTCGAAAGCTTTGACCGATGCAAAAGTCGATGCAACAGTCATTCGTCGGCAGGTGCTGGAGATGAAAAATCGACTGGCAGCTGCCAAGCTTGTTCATGGGGATCTTCGTGACGCCAACATCTTATGGGACTACGCCAAGGATCGTGTGGTGTTGATTGATTTCGACTGGTCTGGAAAGGACACTTGTTACCCGCCATTCATGAATCCCGACATTACGTGGCCGCCAGAGGCTCAGACTAACAAGCCTCTTCGGATTGAGCACGACGAGTGGTGGATCCATCAGTTGCTGACAAAGTTGGACAAGAAATAAGTTCAAATTTTTATGCTGCTTCATGTTTATTTGTAGTATTCCACTGAGAGTTAAACTTCTCGCATGGCTTCGTCAACTTCACATTTCGAGGGGGATTTCAATATTACGTCGAAGATATACGAGTACTAAAGTGTGAGTTGAATGAATTTCTTCAAGGGAATTGTTTCAACGAAAATTCGCAATGCTCTATGCGCTTAGGAGCCGCCGTAATAGTAATCACCACGACCATAGTGGCTATTTCATTCAGCTCGGTTGAGTCATCATGGACATGGCCTTGGCGAAACCATGTCCATCGAATAAAAAAAGAAATCATAAGCGTTCAATATACATGCCAAAGGTTTGACAAGACAGAAGTGCGTCAAATTATCCCGGGACCTTGCCAAACACGCGAGGAAATGCGCCATCGCATCCGTACATCTTGCGCATTTCGTTGTACTATGTATGGTCAAACATGCTTTCAAATTCTTTTTCCATCAGGTTCGAATCGGCGTGAAGCATCTGAAAGCTACAGGAAACAAGTCAACTTCGAATAGATCGACACAAATATGTCGTAACCATTTTGTTCACGCACGACTTTTTCCACACGGCGTGCCTTGTGCACTGGATGAAAGCTCGACACTTGTGGCACACCGTAGGCGCCAATTTATTGACAAACATCATTGCCGGATTCCAACGATGAGCATGCCTAGAGCTTTCATAAACAGAGCCACGGATAAATCTTCACATCGCGGTCAAAGACTTCGAGCGACGCTTTCAATGACGTGATGGGGACCAACATGTCTGGACGAAGTGGTGGTTGTCGTACAATTCCTTGATTGCATCTCTTTCTGTCAACTTGAGCAACGACAACTTGGGGAGAACCATCTAGCCAAACAAAAATCTCAACAAAATGTTGTTGCCAAAGGGAATGATGTCTTGAATTTCCCAAAAGATGCTCCGTGAGTGACGGTGGAAATAGTCGCGGAGAGGAATGTCTTTCGTATCCTGCTTGGAGGCAATCAACTTGGACTCGACGTGCTTGAAAAACCTAGGCTTGTGCCAATCTCCACTTGCATTCAGCTAAGAATTGAGTCGATTCACTTCAAAAGGATAGAACTCTCTACCTTGCCACTTTCAGGGTTGTCGACCACCGAATCAGCTAGGCTGAGCATTGCCGAATGCTGGTCCATGGGAACGAGTGGCTCCACGCGAACAGTAAACGTCACATGGTAATTTGCACTTCATTCTTTTTGAAACAAAAGCACCCGAGCCGTCGTATTTACTCCAAAATATCCATCATATTGATGCTAATTTTTGGACAATGTCGTCTTGTATTCACCACGGGGGTACGAGATATTTTGCCAGCCAGGGCGAGCCATACACAACGGGGATTTCCTTCCATCGTTATTCCATCCAACAATCTACCATGACAAGCGTAATAAGCATCGATGGGTCGCCTTCTCGAGCGCGATACGAGGTTTTAAACTTGCTCAACACGTTCCTTGCGCTTGTTCAGAGCTGAATTGAAGGTCCAACAAGAAAACAATCAATGAATTATCAGCAGAAACCCAGCTATAAATGATTAGTTACAGTAGACGATCATATTTGGTCACAATTTGCTATGCTTTGGCGAAATATGGTCATTTTGTCCTCTAAGGAAAATCCCTCTGACCAGAAATCGTCGAAGTTATACGATGGGTCAATATCTTGCTTCTTCAACGCCTTTGCATAGGCCAATCTTGCCTGCAAGTTTAAACACCGTTTGAAAGGACGGCCGGGAGATCTGAATTTCAGTGCTTTGCCATCCAAATGACCAAATGTTGTTTTGATGTCAAATTTGCAAGGTCTTTTGGCTCTTGAAATAGCGTTCATCAGCACTTGCTTTTGTTTGGAATTGCGCATGGCATCCACGAGACGTGTGTTTCGAATGGATTGGTCAAACAGCTTGAGATAAAAGCAGTCGTTGCGATGGTTGTAAATAAAACTGATTTGGAAATGGTCGAAAGCATATTCCAATGGTTGGAACAACAACAACCCATTTCGTTCATCATCGATATCCGATATTTGCATCATGGGGAACGCCAGATATTCGTTACTTCGTCGGAACAAATGCGCAGCTGTCACCAGTGATGCAGGAAACGAGATATCGAGTAGGATACATCGGATCCATGTCTCCTTTCGACGATGACAGTCATAATACAAGCATAAATTGGCTTTGAAGTTTGGACTCCGGTCAGACATGGTAGTAGGACAATCCGTCAGAGCGTGGGGGAGAACTAAATTGAGAAGTTCAAGGCCAACACGCAAATTCGCAGCGCTGAATGCGCCTTCTTCTGGGACCACCACCAAGATATGAAGTTGGTCTTGACCAGGGGGGGACGTCAATGCCTTAGCAAGTGTAGAAAACGGATTCATTTTGTTTGCTTCGACCAAGTATTCCTGTATTTCATCGGGTGTCTCGCCCTTCATCAACCGTTCAACAAGCGGACTCGTCGATTCTAACCATGCATTATCCTTCACCGCCAAATAAAGCTGTATCATATCTGCGTCGCAATGGATTGAATATGACTTTTCTTCCTTGATCTTTTTCTTGAGACCTGCCACAGTCGCATTTGTAGCAACGTCCACAGAGAAAGGTGATCCTTCGCCGACGACAAGACAGAACAAAGTCAGCATATTTGGAAATGAACATCAGTTGGAAACTCACTTTGAAATTTAGTAAACCTGCACAACAGAATACTGTAAAAACTTATACGAACAATATCTCCAGGTTCCTCAGACCTTTGAAACAAACAGTGAGCACGCGATTTATTAACAGTCGTCGAAGGCATCGAGGGTATATGTGCTTGTAACTTTCGAACCCGATGACAGTTTTCCATGAAAATTTTTGTGTGTTTTGAACTTTGTCAGAGGAATATAAATTCAAAAGAAACGAACTTCTTAAAGCCGATATTCTGTGAGATATGTTACAAAGAAGGGTGAAACATAGCAAAATAATGCTTTGATAAAAATGACCTTTTAAATTTGATAAATGTTTTGGTCATTGGTTTGATTTATTTTTGATAATGAACCTCTCACATCGAATATATAGAATAATCACTATACCCTCAGAAGCTTGAACCGGATAGACTACGAAACTTGATACAGTCATACCTATGTTATTAACATGTAAGCAGCTTTAACCGGATAGATGACGAAACTTGATATCACCTTCAATCATGAACCGGTTGATCAGGCGAAATTTCTTTGAAACCACTACACCCCCTGGAGCTGCAGCGTGCGCCAGAAGCATGAACTAAATCTCATCTTGCAACTGAACTTGCCTCCAACGAATTGACGAAGTCGAAGCAACTGTGGGAGCCTTTGGTATATGATTAAGGTGAGGATTCGATCTTGCTCGCACAATGTTATATTGTTGTATTGTTATTTACACTCTAAATTGTGACTGGGGTGAAAAATGTATCTATTTTTCCAAATCTATTTGAAATCTATAGCCAATCAGAATCAAGTATTTGCCTTCTTGACAAAAACACACGCAAAACACACATTCAAAACATTACTTTATTGGGTGTACTTTCGTATTACACTTGAGCTCACTATACCTGAATAGTATTTCAATTTTTAGTCAAAAATATTGTGAGATTCATTCTAAATAGTGAGATGTCTGGAAATGTATCGATTTTTTAATCAATTTCCGAATCTCGCAGCCAATCAGAATCGAATATTTAACTAATTCACGCAAAACACACCCTAACACACCCTAATACACATGCAATTACTTTGGCCAATATTCGGTTCAACTTGGCTTCAGTATGGTCAAATCGATTTGGAAATGTATTTGATTTTTGGTCGAAACTACAAATTTGACTGAAATTGACAATACAAATTTCAGTGAAAAAGACAATACTACTCTGGAATTTTTTATATGCAGGTTTTTGTTCAAACCTCCAAACAACCCTCAATTTTCAGGAAACGACTGTGGATTGGGTATATTTTAGCAAATCAAAGTGCATAGATTCCAATGGTTCTCGTTTCGCCAAAATCGGAGCAGTGGATCAGGAGAATCTGAATAGTGACCAACTCTATACTTTAATCAAGTCACCTTCACTTGTCTTTGAGATGAATATTGACAACATCCTCAACACTGAGCCTGTGCGACGCCGAGTCCTGACGAACGAGGAGCGCCGGGCTGTTATGCTACATCTGCTCTCGATCAGCCATGATGGACGGCTACCACATGGCGCTCTCACAAAGACTGCTTCGATCTTTAAGACAAGCCAAGCCACGGTATCCCGCGTGTGGGATGCTGGAGTTGAATCATTACTCAACGGAGCGCCACACGCGATCGTCGACAGCAAGAAATCGAACTGCGGAAGGAAGCCGGTGGATCGGCAGGCCATCAAATCGAAAATCAAGACGATCCCTGTTCACAAGCGACGATCCTATCGATCTCTCGCAAAGCAAACCGGTGTTTCGCACACAACAATCCGTAAACTAGTGCGAGAAGGTACAGTGAAGATTCGCAGTAGAACTCTCAAACCATCTCTAACAAAGAGTCATGAGCTTGCTAACCTCGAGTTCTGTATGTCAAATGTCGATAATCAACACTGGCGAATGAATTCAATGTACAATGTCGTCCACGTGGACGAAAAATGGTTCTGGATGGATGAACTCACTAAGCGAATCTACATATGTGATGACGTAGTTGTCGAAGACTTTGATCGCACCTGCCCCAACAAAAATGCTCGAACCAAAGTAATGTTCCTGTGTGCCCTTGCGCGCCCAAGACTCGTGAATGGGCTTTGGTTTGATGGGAAATTGGGGATCTGGCCTTTCGTTGAAGCTCTCCCTGCCAAGCGCTCTAGTCGAAATCGGCCGGCGGGAACAATTGAGACAAAATCGATCAGTGTGACACGAGAAGTCTATCGTGATTTTTGCATCAACAAAGTCCTTCCAGCCATTCGATCACGTTGGCCAGTTCCGTTTCGACACGAGAGAATCATTGTTCAGCATGATAACGCTTGAGCGCATGGTATTTGTGATGATTACTTTGATAGAGAGTGCAAGCGAGACGGTATGTAGAATGATGTAGAACTGGTGTGACTTATGAATAGTTACTATATAGGTTGGAATATAAGCTGGTCGTTCCAGCCACCAAAGAGTCCTGACCTAAATGTGTTGGACCTCGGTTTCTTTCGTTCTATTCAAACTCTACAATATGAAATCCAGTCGGACACCATTGAAGAGCTCATATCTGCCGTTATCGACGCTTATGCAGCCGTGCCAAGACAAACAGCCGACAACATATTCGTCACATTGCAGAGTGTGATGATTCAAGTCATGGAGTGCCGTGGGGGAACAAGTTCAAGATGCGCCACTTGTACAAGGCAGGCATGAAATCATCGCCCGAGTCCTTAGATGTCGATCCACAACTGGTGCTCGATTGCCAAGACTTTCTTCTCGACGCTCAATTGACTAGCAAGATCGGCACACTTACAATCTCGAGCTAGTAGTTCTAATGCATTGGAACATTGCGATGTGTGTGTCTCAATCCTTCATATATTTATTTCCACAATCGAACGACAAACCTGCATATATAAAATTCCAGAGTAGTACAGGTTTATTAATTTTTGAAGTGAGTTTACACAAGGACACACCTCTCCTGGACGTTGCTGCTAAAGAGACTATGGGATGTCTCAAGGACAAGATGAAGGAAGAAATTGAGTACACTGGACGTGCAATGGATCTAGCTGGATCCCTATGTTGGCGTTGAAGGGTTATGCGTGGTTGTCTGCCGAAGACCGTGATGTGGAATGACATTCCCAAAATGCTGAAGGAAACACCGTGACGGCATCGCATGTCAATGCTGAAAGAAGGAAGGAAACCAAGAAGCTTTCCAAGTTCTTTTCTGGGGCGGTGGGTGGTGAGTGCCCCTCATATTTCGACGACGACAAAATTCATGTCTTGGTGATCGTACCTGAACGTGTTGCGGTTCCTTCCGCACATTAGCCGCGCAAGAAGAGAAAAATCCAGAAGTTGGAGAATGAATTATCAGCTCCATCTTCGTGTGCGAAGGGTCGAGGAAAAACCAGTTGGATGTGTTGCCTCAAACAGTTTGATGGACAGATTGAATGCCATCGTCTTCCAACCTCCAACGAGAGATCTCTCCTTCCGCTTGTGCTTCTTCATGAAGTCTTTGCAACGTTTGAAAGCAATTGCAAAACTATTGATTTTGGCAAACCAGATTGTGATTTTTTCGTCGAGTTTTGCAATGCCATGTCCGATGGATATGAAGTCGAAGTGCCACTTGCAGAGACGGCAGGAAACTGCTGGAAAGCTATTTGCCGTATGTCGATGCAAACTACGGGTTTATCCATCGACGAGATGTTTTAGATACGTCAAGCTTGACTACCATCCCGTGAAGTCTCTCGACAAAGCGTATGACGTATTGTGAAGCCGCAGCAAATGCGGAGGACAAGCATCACTTCGTCGAAGCTTTGATGTATAGCTTGAACAGCGGCGTGGTCATGACTGGTTCGATGGTCGACAAGCTTGAAAGTGGCAAGGTACGGAATTCTATCGTTTGAAGTGAATTGACTCGTTTCCTAGCTGAACGCCATTGCAGATTCACGTCTTGGTTTTTCAAGCACGTCGAGTCCAAGTTGATTGCTTCCAAGCAGGATACGGAATAGGTTCCTCTCCGCGACTTTTTCCATCGTCATTCACGGAGCATCCTTTGGGAAATTTAGGAAGACAAGTTCTGTCGTTGAAAGCGTCACTAGTTGAACGCGAAGTAAAGACCTATCTGTTGTGGATCTGTCCCTTCAAGCTCCCTCCGGAGCCCGGTATGCTGAAGTCGTCGGAGGCAACTACGATGTTTGTCGATATTGGCACCGAACTTCATCCAATTCACACGACACGCCGTGTGGAAAAGTGGTGCGTGAACAAAATGGTTACGACATATTTGTGTCGATCTATTTGAAGTTAACTTGTCTCCTGTAGCTTCCACATGCTCCACACCTGACGGAAGAAGAAATTGAAAGCATTTTTTGATCATTCATTGTACATCGAAATGCGCAAGATGTACGGATGCGATGGCGCATTTCCTCGCGTGTTTGGCAAGGTCCCGGGAATAATTTGACGCACTTCTGTCTTGTCAAACCTTTGGCATGTATATTGAACGCTTATGATTTCTTTTTTTATTCGATGGACATGGTTTCGCCAAGGCCATGTCCATGATGACTCAACCGAGCTGAATGAAATAGCCACTATGGTCGTGGTGATTACTATTACGGCGGCTCCTAAGCGCATAGAGCATTGCGAATTTTCGTTGAAACAATTCCCTTGAAGAAATTCATTCAACTCACACTTTAGTACTCGTATATCTTCGACGTAATATTGAAATCCCCCTCGAAATGTGAAGTTGACGAAGCCATGCGAGAAGTTTAACTCTCAGAGGAACACTACAAATAAACATGAAGCAGCATAAAAATTTGAACTTATTTCTTGTCCAACTTTGTCAGCAACTGATGGATCCACCACTCGTCGTGCTCAATCCGAAGAGGCTTGTTAGTCTGAGCCTCTGGCGGCCACGTAATGTCGGGATTCATGAATGGCGGGTAACAAGTGTCCTTTCCAGACCAGTCGAAATCAATCAACACCACACGATCCTTGGCGTAGTCCCATAAGATGTTGGCGTCACGAAGATCCCCATGAACAAGCTTGGCAGCTGCCAGTCGATTTTTCATCTCCAGCACCTGCCGACGAATGACTGTTGCATCGACTTTTGCATCGGTCAAAGCTTTCGAAATCGGTTTGAGCTTAAGTTTCTCCATCCCAACGAAAATCCACTTGCTAGGAAGGACTTCAAAGTCTAACAATCTTGGAGCAAATTCGTGACCTGCACAATACTCGTGGACTTCCCTTCCATATTGCTTTGCAAACTTGACAACAACTTCAACGTCATGGCCAGATTGGACAACCATGGCAGAAAACACATAACGTTCCAACTGTTTGCAGTACCGGATGTTGACCTTCTCGCCGCCAATCACAGCTGAATCATGGTACGGAAATCTACTTCGATTTAAATCACGCGAAGCGACATATTGGGAACTGGTCAGGTCTCGCAACGCAGCTTTCAAAGACGCACATACACGGACTCCCGTCGTCATCAGTCCAACATTGTCGAAGAAAAGCAACGGAACACTCGTCACAAGAGGTTCGCACAGAGCATACTCATCAGTAACGTTGACAATACCAAATACGCTCAGAAGCGGACCACAAATGTCCAACAAATAGCATGGCAAGACACGATCAACCGGCATGGGCAAATGCTTGACGTAATACGCGATATTTTGCATCGTCGGGTCGCCACCTCCATCTCCTTTTTGAACTTTGACTTCCAAGTTCAGCAATAACCTGTTGTCAAAAATAAAGGATCCGTCTGAAGTAGAATTGTCGACTTGGGCTGCAACCATGCTTGCACCACGAGGGCAATCAGAAAGCAAATAGCGTCCTAGTGTATTCAGTGCCGCCTTTGTAAGTGTTTCTTCTTTATCATGCACACCGGATACGGCATCGCAAAACTCGACGAAAAATCACAATCTGGCTTGCCAAAATGAATAGTTTTGCAATTGCTTTCAAATTTTGCAAAGGTTTCATGAAGCAGCACAAGTGGAATGAGAGATCTCTTGTCGGAAGTTGGAAGACGATGGCATTCAATAACTCCATCAAACTCTTTGAGCCGAAAAATCCAACTATTGGGTCCTTGACGCTTCGCAAATGAAGCTGGAGCTGATAATATATTCGCAAAGTCCTCGAGTTTTCGCTTCTTGCTCGGCTGATGATCTGAAGGAACTGCAACACGTTCAGGTACGACCACCAAGATATGAAGTTGGTCTTGACCAGGGGGGGGACGTCAATGCCTTAGCAAGTGTAGAAAACGGATTCATTTTGTTTGCTTTGACCAAGTATTCCTGTACTTCATCGGGTGTCTCGCCCTCCATCAACCGTTCAACAAGCGGACTCGTCGATTCTAACCACACTTTATCCTTCACCGCCAAATAAAGCTGTATCATATCGGCGTCGCAATGGATTGTGTGTGACTTTTTTTCCTTGATCTTGTCCTTGAGATCGCCCACAGTCTCATTAGCAGCAATGTGCACAGGGAAAGGTGTTCTCTCGCCGACGACAAGACAGAACAAAGTCAGCATACTATTGTGGTTTTAATAAAAGAAAGTGGAGTCGTGCGGAATAAATTTTGACGCAAGCAAATTGACGTATACAAATTTCAAGTGAAAAGGAATTGAATGCTTCGAACATGTTTTTCAAACATTTAAAACGTTTGAAATTACACTATTTAACGTTCATGATCGAGAAAATGCTTGCGTAAACATTAAATAGTGTATGCGTCAATTAATTGAAACATTTTCAAAACATACCAAATTTCCAGTTGTGGACCCAATCGACAATACCTCTGTTCAATAATTCTTGCAAGTATCAATTTTTTGTCATATTGAAATCAATATTTGAAAATATTCGAAAGTAGAGGTATTTGCTTGTACAGGAAAGTTTGACGATTTTTTGGCACAGATATGTAGAGGAAAAGCAATTTAATTTCACCACAAAAACTACATACAATCTCCCATATAATAAATTTTTACCGTTCTAAGTGACAGTGGTACAATGTACTCATATAAGTGAACGCTTTACCCATCAAATTGCTCCACCCATTTTCGAGATGGCCCCCAACAAGACCAACTTAACTGACGAGGAGCGTCAAGCAGTTCTCCACCATTTGCTGACAGTCGTCCGTCCAGACGGAACTCTTCCTCGTGGGGCACTAAAGAACGTTGCGAAAGTTTGATCGTTCGATTGAGACGATCTCCCGAATTTGGCGTCGAGGTGAGTACTCGGCGAATTCCGTCATTTTGTGTAAAAATGTCTTCCGCCGCAACAAGAATGCGGGACGCAAACCAAGTCATGACATCAAGGAACTGCGTGAACGGCTTTTTAGTATACCAGCGTTAGATCGAACCACTCTCCGTGAATTCGCAGAGGCACTTGTCATGCCGTTGTCGACGTTGCACTGGTTGGTCATGAGGTCCATCATATTTTGACTTTTTGCGTCTAGTTACTACAAGCGTGGCCTTGTTATCAAACACAGGAGTCATATCAAGCCAAAGTTGACAGAGGCCAATAAGTATGCCCGTTTAAAGTGGTCTGCGGACATGCTAAGGCAATCCAATGATACATACCAAGTCTGCGACTTGATGGATGTTGTGCACGTGGACGAAAAGTGGTTTTTCATGACCCGGGTGAAATGGAATGTGTACCTCGTTCCTGGTGAGACCCCGCCCCAGCGTACAACGAAATCGAAACGATTTATCACTAAAGTCATGTTCCTCTCGGCCGTAGCAAGACCAAGGTGGGACAATGCCTCGAAACAATGGTTTGACGGAAAAATTGGGACTTGGAGCTTTACTGAAGTCGTGCCTGCATTGCGATCCTCTCAAAATCGTGAGCGTGGTTCTTTTGTGACGAAACCTTTGAATGTTACCCAAGATGTCTATCGGAGTATGCTTATCAATAAAGTCTTCCCAGCTATCAAGGCTAAATGGCCTGCAGAAGAAAGTCGAACCATATTTGTCCAACAGGACAACGCAAGGCCGCATGTTGCTGCCAACGATCCCTTGGTGCACTCTCATGGGTGTGCAGATGGATGGAATATTTGCTTGAAGTGCCAACCCCCGAATTCACCGGATCTCAACGTTCTTGACCTTGGATTTTTTTGCTCTTTACAAACACTTGCGTCTCGTGTTCGGTGCAAAACGATTGATGTATTGATTGCCGCTGTATTCCAAGCGTGGGATGCGATTGAGCACGACAAGTTGACGCGAAACTTTGCTACACTGCAGAGCTGTATTGTCGAAATATTGCGTGCAAGTGGTGACAATAACTACAAAATACCGAACATGGGCAAGACGGCGTTGATGAAGTCGGGCTGCCTCCCAGAAAGATTCGAATGTCCAAGTGATTTGGCTGAAAGGAGTTTAGCGGCCTTGGAAGTTGAGGAGCAAGAAACTTGGTTTGAAGCATTGGCGGCAGAAGTCGAAACTTCTATGGAGCTGGCCAATCTGTGCAACGCAATCGACAACCTTCGAATGGCTTCTCTTGATGATGACGACGGTGGTGACGATGGTGAATGGACATGCGACCTTCCATTGATGCAAGATTAATTACCACTTGAGTACACACTGCATTTCATTGAATAATATTGATTGAAAAGAATGATCTGAGTGAAATCTTATTGGATAGCTGAAAATTATATAGCCAATCAAAAACACGAAAATGATAAACTTGCAAGAATTACTGAACAGAGGTAGTATTTGGAAATGAACATCAGTTGGAAACTCACTTTGAAATTTAGTAAACCTGCACAACAGAATACTGTAAAAACTTATATGAACAATATCTCCAGGGGGTTGCAGGAAACATTGATACAATAGCTATCGGTTTCAATTGATTTTGTGGTTTATCGAGTACAGAGGTGACTCATGCTTAATTGCTACCTGAGTAACGTTAACCACAGCATAGAAGCAAGATGGATGAAGATTGATTTCATGGCGAAATGCAGTGCGCAGGACATTAAAGTTCTTCAGTCGAGCATTCGCAGTTTCATGTCGTGCCATGACAGCCTTTTGGGCGACAGCTGATTGAGGGTGGTATCTTGGGTTTATAAAATATGCCCGATCCATATAACCCTTGTCAGCAAGGGTCATCTCGCCAGGACTCACGGCATGCACATACGCATCTCGGGCTAGTGTAAGGTCTGACCATTGTCCGCATGGCTTCCCTCCATTGACCCAATCTATGTGACCAGTTCGGATACAGATTCCAACCTCGTATCTAACACCAGCCCTATTGAGCTTGTGCGACCACCACTTGGAGTCAAAAGGAAATGGCCCTTGAATTGGACAGTCAGTGCCGTCCAAGGAGTCAAAAAGTTTTGCACCGATTGGAGCACCATCAAAACGATTATTGAAAAGAATATAATCATTTCATTTATTTATTATCTTAACAATGATCTTACCTCTGGCATCACCTCAAGAGCTCCTATGTATACCCATGACCACTTTCTGAATGTCTTTTCATCAACATTTGCCATCGCTGCATGGACGTGCTCTGTGCTGTACACCTTAAGAAACATCAAAGCCCAGAGTAAGTGTTGGCGTTGGCCGCCATGAGGATGGGGATGGAGCTTGCGCCAGAGTGTGGCGCAGATAAATGGCGTTGCACCGAACAAAGCAACAAAACGTCGCTAATTGGCTCGATTCATGGTCATGCAGCCTAGTATAGGCATTGCCGCTGCTCAAATGAGTGCTTCAGGCCTCGGCATCAAAATTTGGAATTGAATATCAGACATCGATCATGAAAACGCGCGAGAATCTTCCCTTTTAAGTGCGATATTTAGCCCCGAGAGTTTTCTTAAGATAGTTCCAGACATTTTCAGACATTTCAGAACATCAAGGTTTATCGTAAGTTTGACGTCAATCAAACTTTGAAGCCACTTTTCTCATAGAAGGATCATCTGTAGGAGACCATCCGGGGTTGAATTTTATCTACTGAATTATATCTTTAAGAATCAATCAACAGCGCAGATTTATAGACAATGCATTAAGAGATATTCTTAATCGAAATTCGATATTTTTGGAAAAATGCCGAATTTTCGTGATTTTGAATGCCTCTATTATGTTGTTTATGCATGCTAAATTCTCCATATGGGGCTCTAATGACCGCAGCTCTCTCTAGAATCCTCAGACCATAAAGCGAACAGCAGAAATTATCTACAAGACGAAGAAATTGACCCTCAAACATGATCATATTTAGGTTAAACACAGTGTACTTATATAAAACCTATTTTGACCATTTTGAACATCTTAAAATTTCTTAAAATATCTAGAGTAATTCCTCAAGAACTTTTCAGATATTTGTACTTAAATGGGATTTTTAGATGCTTGTTCACAAAATTTTGAATAGCATGGCTCCACGGTGGACCAAAGGCTCCGAGGCACAACTCCATCTCGAATCACTCTTCGACGATCATACTATCACTTCACGCACAAAGGCTTCCGAGGCGTACAATCTCAGTCCCCTCTTTCACGATTACAACTTTGCTGCCTTTCAGAAGCACTTCGACTCCACCGCAAAAATGAAATTCGGCTCTTTTGGTCGATCAGGTACCATATTTTTCCTTACAAAGTTGTCAGCTTCTACCATAGGAAAACGAAAGGCTAATGTTGTAATGGAACAAGATGAATGTATTCCTTTTGTCAATGGAAAGAGCATTGGCTCGGACAAAGAAGTCGAAAAACATGAAGTGTCAAGTCGCGATATGGTCAATGTTTCGAGGCCCGAATGCTTGGTTGGCGAGTTTTACGACTACGTAAAACGTGAAAACAACGCAATTGTTGTGTTGTTGATTCCAACCGGCGCAAGAGGAACTTGCGAAATTGATGCGAACGATTTGTCAATCTTGCGCGTGCGATGGGAATGGACACCCAACACATGCAAATCTCAATTATTGTTTGAAAAAGAAATGGCGACCCCGAGCCACCGTACATTGCCAAAGTTGCTGGGCTGCAAAAAGCGTACGAAAATGTTTGCGGTAAGAATGGCGCTCCTCCCATCACTGAGGTTGCGATTCAACTACCGTTTATTGTTCGTGTGCAAAAGGAGTGCATGAAAGTGACTAACTTTGAAGGCGCGGCTCCAAAGATGGTTGTCGAACTTGTGGCAGAAACAGGAACTCACAACTCTGAGCTTATTTCTGAGTTTACATTTTAAATGATAAAAACTAGTCTTATTTTTGAGATGCTTCAGTTCTTATCTTGAAAATGCTATCTCGATGGTTGAAGTCAAGGTAATGAGCTGGCATGCGCTTTCCCGCATCTCCCAGGTTCCTCAGACCTTTGAAACAAACAGTGAGCATGCGATTTATTAACAGTCGTCGAAGGCATCGAGGGTATATGAGGACCCGGAATACAAAAGTGTCTTCCTTACCATTTTCACTTTTTGAGAAAATCAAGTTCAAAGACAATGGATTCTTTCTTTTGTCGTCTCAATACTTTGGAGAAAAACGAAAACAATACTTTCTGTAAAAAACACCCTTGACTTGTAAGAATGGACTTGGACCACCCAACGCAAGTCGACGCTACCGCGACAGAATCGCAAAACGTGACCATGGAAAGGGTTCCTGCAAGAGCAGCGGCTCTCTCAACAACGCCATGCTGTTCTCAAAACTATATGCTTGGGAAAGAGGGCGATATTATGAAGTTCTTAGCCTCAATAGAGTCTTTTGACAAGCCTCAGTTCAATGCCTGCTTACACACTGCACTTGCTTTATGCCCTACGATCGACGCAGAAATCGAAGGGAAGCGAAAAAGAGGGAAAGGAATTCGATCAAGTCATGTCTATGCTGTTCCGTTTGTCGGCATTGTGTGTAGAATGGCGTTCCTGGAGTTGTTTGCTATTTCAACTACAAAACTAACTGCTGTGAGATCCCACATCCAAGAAGGTTCCTTGTTGGCTCCAATTCATCAAAATGTTGGCAACTCAAACAGCTCTGTCATTGACGTGCCTCTTTTAGTGGAATGGTTCGTTGAATTCTCTGGCAGTATTGGTGAATACGTACCTTTGACATTGCGAGTTCGTGAACGAAAAAACGGTGTGCAAACGTCAACTTGTCGATGAGCAGGAAGAGGCAGAAGTGTTTATGTTGTGACTTGATCAATCATAGCTCAGCCTCTGGAAATCAAAATCAGCCTTATTGGTCACACAGTAAATCAAAAAATGTCTTATTGCCATGCTGTAAATCAAAATCCGTCTTAATGACACCACGGAAATCAAAATCAACCTTAATGACAAGCATTTGTTTTCAACTGTTGTTGAAAACATTAGCACAAAGCTTCATCTTGATTTTACTAAGCATTGCACTAAGAAATTGAGGAAAAGCACAGTAGTAAACGATTCAGCGTAAAAAACTCTATATTTTGGTATAAAAATCTGAAAACGCGATTTTGGACGAAAAATCAGTGCCAGCCGCGGTCGAGCCACCATAACTTTGGACTGCGATGACATTCACGGGCGCTGAAGGTGTCAAAATGAAGCTGAAACACTCCTGATTCCAATGCAGTATCTAACTCAAACGTTGCACGATGGTTGATAAGCTGCTTTTTGTTTTCCGGGTCCTCATATGTGCTTGTAACTTTCGAACCAGATGACAGTTTTCCATGAAATTTTTTGTGTGTTTCGAACTTTGTCAGAGGAATATAAATTCAAAAGAAACTAACTTCTTAAAGCCGATATTCTGTGAGATATGTTACAAAGAAGGTCGTTCAATTCTTTGAACCTTAATCATATACCAAAGGCTCCCACAGTTGCTTCGACTTCGTCAATTCGTTGGAGGCAAGTTCAGTTGCAAGATGAGATTTAGTTCATGCTTCTGGCGCACGCTGCAGCTCCAGGGGGTGTAGTGGTTTCAAAGAAATTTCGCCTGATCAACCGGTTCATGATTGAAGGTGATATCAAGTTTCGTCATCTATCCGGTTAAAGCTGCTTACATGTTAATAACATAGGTATGACTGTATCAAGTTTCGTAGTCTATCCGGTTCAAGCTTCTGAGGGTATAGTGATTATTCTATATATTCGATGTGAGAGGTTCATTATCAAAAATAAATCAAACCAATGACCAAAACATTTATCAAATTTAAAAGGTCATTTTTATCAAAGCATTATTTTGCTATGTTTCACCCTTCTTTGTAACATATCTCACAGAATATCGGCTTTAAGAAGTTCGTTTCTTTTGAATTTATATTCCTCTGACAAAGTTCAAAACACACAAAAATTTTCATGGAAAACTGTCATCGGGTTCGAAAGTTACAAGCACATATACCCTCGATGCCTTCGACGACTGTTAATAAATCGCGTGCTCACTGTTTGTTTCAAAGGTCTGAGGAACCTGGAGATATTGTTCGTATAAGTTTTTACAGTATTCTGTTGTGCAGGTTTACTAAATTTCAAAGTGAGTTTCCAACTGATGTTCATTTCCAAATATGCTGACTTTGTTCTGTCTTGTCGTCGGCGAGAGAACACCTTTCCCTGTGCACATTGCTGCTAATGAGACTGTGGGCGATCTCAAGAAAAAGATCAAGGAAGAAAAGTCACATACAATCCATTGCGACGCCAATATGATACAGCTTTATTTGGCGGTGAAGGATAATGCATGGTTAGAATCGACGAGTCCGCTTGTTGAACGGTTGATGAAGGGCGAGACACCCGATGAAATACAGGAATACTTGGTCGAAGCAAACAAAATGAATCCGTTTTCTACACTTGCTAAGGCATTGACGTCCCCCCCTGGTCAAGACCAACTTCATATCTTGGTGGTGGTCCCAGAAGAAGGCCTATTCAGCGCTGCGAATTTGCGTGTTGGCCTTGAACTTCTCAATTTAGTTCTCCCCCACGCTCTGACGGATTGTCCTACTACCATGTCTGACCGGAGTCCAAACTTCAAAGCCAATTTATGCTTGTATTATGACTGTCATCGTCGAAAGGAGACATGGATCCGATGTATCCTACTCGATATCTCGTTTCCTGCATCACTGGTGACAGCTGCGCATTTGTTCCGACGAAGTAACGAATATCTGGCGTTCCCCATGATGCAAATATCGGATATCGATGATGAACGAAATGGGTTGTTGTTGTTCCAACCATTGGAATATGCTTTCGACCATTTCCAAATCAGTTTTATTTACAACCATCGCAACGACTGCTTTTATCTCAAGCTGTTTGACCAATCCATTCGAAACACACGTCTCGTGGATGCCATGCGCAATTCCAAACAAAAGCAAGTGCTGATGAACGCTATTTCAAGAGCCAAAAGACCTTGCAAATTTGACATCAAAACAACATTTGGTCATTTGGATGGCAAAGCACTGAAATTCAGATCTCCCGGCCGTCCTTTCAAACGGTGTTTAAACTTGCAGGCAAGATTGGCCTATGCAAAGGCGTTGAAGAAGCAAGATATTGACCCATCGTATAACTTCGACGATTTCTGGTCAGAGGGATTTTCCTTAGAGGACAAAATGACCATATTTCGCCAAAGCATAGCAAATTGTGACCAAATATGATCGTCTACTGTAACTAATCATTTATAGCTGGGTTTCTGCTGATAATTCATTGATTGTTTTCTTGTTGGACCTTCAATTCAGCTCTGAACAAGCGCAAGGAACGTGTTGAGCAAGTTTAAAACCTCGTATCGCGCTCGAGAAGGCGACCCATCGATGCTTATTACGCTTGTCATGGTAGATTGTTGGATGGAATAACGATGGAAGGAAATCCCCGTTGTGTATGGCTCGCCCTGGCTGGCAAAATATCTCGTACCCCCGTGGTGAATACAAGACGACATTGTCCAAAAATTAGCATCAATATGATGGATATTTTGGAGTAAATACGACGGCTCGGGTGCTTTTGTTTCAAAAAGAATGAAGTGCAAATTACCATGTGACGTTTACTGTTCGCGTGGAGCCACTCGTTCCCATGGACCAGCATTCGGCAATGCTCAGCCTAGCTGATTCGGTGGTCGACAACCCTGAAAGTGGCAAGGTAGAGAGTTCTATCCTTTTGAAGTGAATCGACTCAATTCTTAGCTGAATGCAAGTGGAGATTGGCACAAGCCTAGGTTTTTCAAGCACGTCGAGTCCAAGTTGATTGCCTCCAAGCAGGATACGAAAGACATTCCTCTCCGCGACTATTTCCACCGTCACTCACGGAGCATCTTTTGGGAAATTCAAGACATCATTCCCTTTGGCAACAACATTTTGTTGAGATTTTTGTTTGGCTAGATGGTTCTCCCCAAGTTGTCGTTGCTCAAGTTGACAGAAAGAGATGCAATCAAGGAATTGTACGACAACCACCACTTCGTCCAGACATGTTGGTCCCCATCACGTCATTGAAAGCGTCGCTCGAAGTCTTTGACCGCGATGTGAAGATTTATCCGTGGCTCTGTTTATGAAAGCTCTAGGCATGCTCATCGTTGGAATCCGGCAATGATGTTTGTCAATAAATTGGCGCCTACGGTGTGCCACAAGTGTCGAGCTTTCATCCAGTGCACAAGGCACGCCGTGTGGAAAAAGTCGTGCGTGAACAAAATGGTTACGACATATTTGTGTCGATCTATTCGAAGTTGACTTGTTTCCTGTAGCTTTCAGATGCTTCACGCCGATTCGAACCTGATGGAAAAAGAATTTGAAAGCATGTTTGACCATACATAGTACAACGAAATGCGCAAGATGTACGGATGCGATGGCGCATTTCCTCGCGTGTTTGGCAAGGTCCCGGGAATAATTTGACGCACTTCTGTCTTGTCAAACCTTTGGCATGTATATTGAACGCTTATGATTTCTTTTTTTATTCGATGGACATGGTTTCGCCAAGGCCATGTCCATGATGACTCAACCGAGCTGAATGAAATAGCCACTATGGTCGTGGTGATTACTATTACGGCGGCTCCTAAGCGCATAGAGCATTGCGAATTTTCGTTGAAACAATTCCCTTGAAGAAATTCATTCAACTCACACTTTAGTACTCGTATATCTTCGACGTAATATTGAAATCCCCCTCGAAATGTGAAGTTGACGAAGCCATGCGAGAAGTTTAACTCTCAGTGGAATACTACAAATAAACATGAAGCAGCATAAAAATTTGAACTTATTTCTTGTCCAACTTTGTCAGCAACTGATGGATCCACCACTCGTCGTGCTCAATCCGAAGAGGCTTGTTAGTCTGAGCCTCTGGCGGCCACGTAATGTCGGGATTCATGAATGGCGGGTAACAAGTGTCCTTTCCAGACCAGTCGAAATCAATCAACACCACACGATCCTTGGCGTAGTCCCATAAGATGTTGGCGTCACGAAGATCCCCATGAACAAGCTTGGCAGCTGCCAGTCGATTTTTCATCTCCAGCACCTGCCGACGAATGACTGTTGCATCGACTTTTGCATCGGTCAAAGCTTTCGAAATCGGTTTGAGCTTAAGTTTCTCCATCCCAACGAAAATCCACTTGCTAGGAAGGACTTCAAAGTCTAACAATCTTGGAGCAAATTCGTGACCTGCACAATACTCGTGGACTTCCCTTCCATATTGCTTTGCAAACTTGACAACAACTTCAACGTCATGGCCAGATTGGACAACCATGGCAGAAAACACATAACGTTCCAACTGTTTGCAGTACCGGATGTTGACCTTCTCGCCGCCAATCACAGCTGAATCATGGTACGGAAATCTACTTCGATTTAAATCACGCGAAGCGACATATTGGGAACTGGTCAGGTCTCGCAACGCAGCTTTCAAAGACGCACATACACGGACTCCCGTCGTCATCAGTCCAACATTGTCGAAGAAAAGCAACGGAACACTCGTCACAAGAGGTTCGCACAGAGCATACTCATCAGTAACGTTGACAATACCAAATACGCTCAGAAGCGGACCACAAATGTCCAACAAATAGCATGGCAAGACACGATCAACCGGCATGGGCAAATGCTTGACGTAATACGCGATATTTTGCATCGTCGGGTCGCCACCTCCATCTCCTTTTTGAACTTTGACTTCCAAGTTCAGCAATAACCTGTTGTCAAAAATAAAGGATCCGTCTGAAGTAGAATTGTCGACTTGGGCTGCAACCATGCTTGCACCACGAGGGCAATCAGAAAGCAAATAGCGTCCTAGTGTATTCAGTGCCGCCTTTGTAAGTGTTTCTTCTTTATCATGCACACCGGATACGGCATCGCAAAACTCGACGAAAAATCACAATCTGGCTTGCCAAAATGAATAGTTTTGCAATTGCTTTCAAATTTTGCAAAGGTTTCATGAAGCAGCACAAGTGGAATGAGAGATCTCTTGTCGGAAGTTGGAAGACGATGGCATTCAATAACTCCATCAAACTCTTTGAGCCGAAAAATCCAACTATTGGGTCCTTGACGCTTCGCAAATGAAGCTGGAGCTGATAATATATTCGCAAAGTCCTCGAGTTTTCGCTTCTTGCTCGGCTGATGATCTGAAGGAACTGCAACACGTTCAGGTACGACCACCAAGATATGAAGTTGGTCTTGACCAGGGGGGGGACGTCAATGCCTTAGCAAGTGTAGAAAACGGATTCATTTTGTTTGCTTTGACCAAGTATTCCTGTACTTCATCGGGTGTCTCGCCCTCCATCAACCGTTCAACAAGCGGACTCGTCGATTCTAACCACGCATTATCCTTCAACGCCAAGTAGAGCTGTAATTCTTTCGCGTCACATCTCAAAGAGTTTGAATTTTCTTCCTTGATCTTTTTCTTGAGACCTGCCACAGTCGCATTTGTAGCAACGTCCACAGAGAAAGGTGTTCCCTCCCCGACGACAAGACAGAACAAAGTCGGCATATTTGGAAATGAACATCAGTTGGAATCTCACTTTGAAATTCGTTTACCATGGCAATTCTTCCATTGACTGTCGTGTCACACTAATTATGCAAATTTCATACTATATATTAATTTTAACATTAATTTAAATAATGGCCCCCACTGTTGGAAATTCCCCAATAGGGGGCCAAAAAGCCCCACTTTTGTGAAAGCCCCCACTTTTGACATAATAGTCCCACTTTTGGTAAAATCAATAAAATAGTCCCCACTTTTGGCAAAAGTCCCTGGAAATATTGTTCATATAAGTTTTTACAGTATTCTGTTGTGCAGGTTTATTAAATTTCAAAGTGAGATTCCAACTGATGTTCATTTCCAAATATGCCGACTTTGTTCTGTCTTGTCGTCGGGGAGGGAACACCTTTCTCTGTGGACGTTGCCATGGTAAACGAATTTCAAAGTGAGATTCCAACTGATGTTCATTTCCAAATATGCCGACTTTGTTCTGTCTTGTCGTCGGGGAGGGAACACCTTTCTCTGTGGACGTTGCTACAAATGCGACTGTGGCAGGTCTCAAGAAAAAGATCAAGGAAGAAAATTCAAACTCTTTGAGATGTGACGCGAAAGAATTACAGCTCTACTTGGCGTTGAAGGATAATGCGTGGTTAGAATCGACGAGTCCGCTTGTTGAACGGTTGATGGAGGGCGAGACACCCGATGAAATACAGGAATACTTGGTCAAAGCAAACAAAATGAATCCGTTTTCTACACTTGCTAAGGCATTGACGTCCCCCCCCTGGTCAAGACCAACTTCATATCTTGGTGGTCGTACCTGAACGTGTTGCAGTTCCTTCAGATCATCAGCCGAGCAAGAAGCGAAAACTCGAGGACTTTGCGAATATATTATCAGCTCCAGCTTCATTTGCGAAGCGTCAAGGACCCAATAGTTGGATTTTTCGGCTCAAAGAGTTTGATGGAGTTATTGAATGCCATCGTCTTCCAACTTCCGACAAGAGATCTCTCATTCCACTTGTGCTGCTTCATGAAACCTTTGCAAAATTTGAAAGCAATTGCAAAACTATTCATTTTGGCAAGCCAGATTGTGATTTTTCGTCGAGTTTTGCGATGCCGTATCCGGTGTGCATGATAAAGAAGAAACACTTACAAAGGCGGCACTGAATACACTAGGACGCTATTTGCTTTCTGATTGCCCTCGTGGTGCAAGCATGGTTGCAGCCCAAGTCGACAATTCTACTTCAGACGGATCCTTTATTTTTGACAACAGGTTATTGCTGAACTTGGAAGTCAAAGTTCAAAAAGGAGATGGAGGTGGCGACCCGACGATGCAAAATATCGCGTATTACGTCAAGCATTTGCCCATGCCGGTTGATCGTGTCTTGCCATGCTATTTGTTGGACATTTGTGGTCCGCTTCTGAGCGTATTTGGTATTGTCAACGTTACTGATGAGTATGCTCTGTGCGAACCTCTTGTGACGAGTGTTCCGTTGCTTTTCTTCGACAATGTTGGACTGATGACGACGGGAGTCCGTGTATGTGCGTCTTTGAAAGCTGCGTTGCGAGACCTGACCAGTTCCCAATATGTCGCTTCGCGTGATTTAAATCGAAGTAGATTTCCGTACCATGATTCAGCTGTGATTGGCGGCGAGAAGGTCAACATCCGGTACTGCAAACAGTTGGAACGTTATGTGTTTTCTGCCATGGTTGTCCAATCTGGCCATGACGTTGAAGTTGTTGTCAAGTTTGCAAAGCAATATGGAAGGGAAGTCCACGAGTATTGTGCAGGTCACGAATTTGCTCCAAGATTGTTAGACTTTGAAGTCCTTCCTAGCAAGTGGATTTTCGTTGGGATGGAGAAACTTAAGCTCAAACCGATTTCGAAAGCTTTGACCGATGCAAAAGTCGATGCAACAGTCATTCGTCGGCAGGTGCTGGAGATGAAAAATCGACTGGCAGCTGCCAAGCTTGTTCATGGGGATCTTCGTGACGCCAACATCTTATGGGACTACGCCAAGGATCGTGTGGTGTTGATTGATTTCGACTGGTCTGGAAAGGACACTTGTTACCCGCCATTCATGAATCCCGACATTACGTGGCCGCCAGAGGCTCAGACTAACAAGCCTCTTCGGATTGAGCACGACGAGTGGTGGATCCATCAGTTGCTGACAAAGTTGGACAAGAAATAAGTTCAAATTTTTATGCTGCTTCATGTTTATTTGTAGTATTCCACTGAGAGTTAAACTTCTCGCATGGCTTCGTCAACTTCACATTTCGAGGGGGATTTCAATATTACGTCGAAGATATACGAGTACTAAAGTGTGAGTTGAATGAATTTCTTCAAGGGAATTGTTTCAACGAAAATTCGCAATGCTCTATGCGCTTAGGAGCCGCCGTAATAGTAATCACCACGACCATAGTGGCTATTTCATTCAGCTCGGTTGAGTCATCATGGACATGGCCTTGGCGAAACCATGTCCATCGAATAAAAAAAGAAATCATAAGCGTTCAATATACATGCCAAAGGTTTGACAAGACAGAAGTGCGTCAAATTATTCCCGGGACCTTGCCAAACACGCGAGGAAATGCGCCATCGTATCCGTACATCTTGCGCATTTCGATGTACAATGAATGATCAAAAAATGCTTTCAATTTCTTCTTCCGTCAGGTGTGGAGCATGTGGAAGCTACAGGAGACAAGTTAACTTCAAATAGATCGACACAAATATAACGTACCCATTTTGTTCACGCACCACTTTTCCACACGGCGTGTCGTGTGAATTGGATGAAGTTCGGTGCTAATATCGACAAACATCGTAGTTGCCTCCGACGACTTCAGCATACCGGGCTCCGGAGGGAGCTTGAAGGGACAGATCCACAACAGATAGGTCTTTACTTCGCGTTCAACTAGTGACGCTTTCAACGACAGAACATGTCTTCCTAAATTTCCCAAAGGATGCTCCGTGAATGACGATGGAAAAAGTCGCGGAGAGGAACCTATTCCGTATCCTGCTTGGAAGCAATCAACTTGGACTCGACGTGCTTGAAAAACCAAGACGTGAATCTGCAATGGCGTTCAGCTAGGAAACGAGTCAATTCACTTCAAACGATAGAATTCCGTACCTTGCCACTTTCAAGCTTGTCGACCATCGAACCAGTCATGACCACGCCGCAGGTCAAGTTATACATAACACAACGCTTCGACGAAGTGATGCTTGTCCTCCGCATTCGCTGGGGCTTCACAATACGTCATACGCTTTGTCGAGAGACTTCACGGGATGGTAGTCAAGCTTGACGTATCTAAAACATCTCGTCGATGGATAAACCCGTAGTTTGCATCGACATACGGCAAATAGCTTTCCAGCAGTTTCCTGCCGTCTCTGCAAGTGGCACTTCGACTTCATATCCATCGGACATGGCATTGCAAAACTCGACGAAAAAATCACAATCTGGTTTGCCAAAATCAATAGTTTTGCAATTGCTTTCAAACGTTGCAAAGACTTCATGAAGAAGCACAAGCGGAAGGAGATCTCTCTCTTTGGAGGTTGGAAGACGATGGCATTCAATCTGTCCATCAAACTGTTTGAGGCAACACATCCAACTGGTTTTTCCTCGACCCTTCGCACACGAAGATGGAGCTGATAATTCATTCTCCAACTTCTGGATTTTTCTCTTCTTGCGCGGCTAATGTGCGGAAGGAACCGCAACACGTTCAGGTACGATCACCAAGACATGAATTTTGTCGTCGTCGAAATATGAGGGGCACTCACCACCCCCGCCCCAGAAAAGAACTTGGAAAGCTTCTTGGTTTCTTTCCTTCTTTCAGCATTGACATGCGATGCCGTCACGGTGTTTCCTTCAGCATTTTGGGAATGTCATTCCACATCACGGTCTTCGGCAGACAACCACGCATAACCCTTCAACGCCAACATAGGGATCCAGCTAGATCCATTGCACGTCCAGTGTACTCAATTTCTTCCTTCATCTTGTCCTTGAGACATCCCATAGTCTCTTTAGCAGCAACGTCCAGGAGAGGTGTGTCCTTGTGTAAACTCACTTCAAAAATTAATAAACCTGTATTGTCTTTTTCACTGAAATTTGTATTGTCAATTTCAGTCAAATTTGTAGTTTCGACCAAAAATCAAATACATTTCCAAATCGATTTGACCATACTGAAGCCAAGTTGAACCGAATATTGGCCAAAGTAATTGCATGTGTATTAGGGTGTGTTAGGGTGTGTTTTGCGTGAATTAGTTAAATATTCGATTCTGATTGGCTGCGAGATTCGGAAATTGATTAAAAAATCGATACATTTCCAGACATCTCACTATTTAGAATGAATCTCACAATATTTTTGACTAAAAATTGAAATACTATTCAGGTATAGTGAGCTCAAGTGTAATACGAAAGTACACCCAATAAAGTAATGTTTTGAATGTGTGTTTTGCGTGTGTTTTTGTCAAGAAGGCAAATACTTGATTCTGATTGGCTATAGATTTCAAATAGATTTGGAAAAATAGATACATTTTTCACCCCAGTCACAATTTAGAGTGTAAATAACAATACAACAATATAACATTATGCGAGCAAGATCGAATCCTCACCTTAATCATATACCAAAGTCTCCCACAGTTGCTTCGACTTCGTCAATTCGTTGGAGGCAAGTTCAGTTGCAAGATGAGATTTAGTTCATGCTTCTGGCGCACGCTGCAGCTCCAGGGGGTGTAGTGGTTTCAAAGAAATTTCGCCTGATCAACCGGTTCATGATTGAAGGTGATATCAAGTTTCGTCATCTATCCGGTTAAAGCTGCTTACATGTTAATAACATAGGTATGACTGTATCAAGTTTCGTAGTCTATCCGGTTCAAGCTTCTGAGGGTATAGTGATTATTCTATATATTCGATGTGAGAGGTTCATTATCAAAAATAAATCAAACCAATGACCAAAACATTTATCAAATTTAAAAGGTCATTTTTATCAAAGCATTATTTTGCTATGTTTCACCCTTCTTTGTAACATATCTCACAGAATATCGGCTTTAAGAAGTTCGTTTCTTTTGAATTTATATTCCTCTGACAAAGTTCAAAACACACAAAAATTTTCATGGAAAACTGTCATCGGGTTCGAAAGTTACAAGCACATATACCCTCGATGCCTTCGACGACTGTTAATAAATCGCGTGCTCACTGTTTGTTTCAAAGGTCTGAGGAACCTGGAGATATTGTTCGTATAAGTTTTTACAGTATTCTGTTGTGCAGGTTTACTAAATTTCAAAGTGAGTTTCCAACTGATGTTCATTTCCAAATATGCTGACTTTGTTCTGTCTTGTCGTCGGCGAGAGAACACCTTTCTCTGTGGACGTTGCTATAAAAGCGACTGTGGCAGGTCTCAAGGACATGATCAAGGAAAAAAAGTCACATACAATCCATTGCGACGCCAATATGATACAGCTTTATTTGGCGTTGAAGGATAATGCATGGTTAGAATCGACGAGTCCGCTTGTTGAACGGTTGATGAAGGGCGAGACACCCGATGAAATACAGGAATACTTGGTCGAAGCAAACAAAATGAATCCGTTTTCTACACTTGCTAAGGCATTGACGTCCCCCCCTGGTCAAGACCAACTTCATATCTTGGTGGTCGTACCTGAACGTCAAGGTGATTCTCAACCAAACAAGAAACAACGTCAGGATGGCAGGGTATTTTTTTCTCTGAAAGGTATTCAAGCCGTCGATCCTGGAAGTTGTGAGAAGAACGTTTGGATTGATACTCAAGAAATTATGAAGGTGACAGACTTTCCTGCAGACTATTTTGTTCGCAAAGAATCAATCGACGTGTTCAATATACTCAAGGCCCGAACAAATCAAATTGTCTTAGTGGGCTCGCCTGGTGTTGGAAAAAGTTTGCTTTTGGTGTTGTACTCGTTCTGGATGGCGATTGAAGGAAAAAAATGTGTACTGCTGGTTCGCTATGTCAAAGGGAAAGGCTTGTCTATGATCTTTTTGAATGGGCAGAATCTCTTGGACAATTGGAAGTTGGAAGGAATGAATGATTATGAAATTGCACAAAAAGTGCAGCAATGCATCAGAAGTTTTCCAAATTGTGAATTGTGTCTGGATGGTTTCCTTCAATCATTTCTCAAAAAACACTTAGGAGTTCTCACGGAGTTTTCAGTACTAGCAACCTCTGCCCAATTTAAAAAAAAGCAAGACGACGCAGGAGTTCTTGATCTCTGTCTTGTTCCGTTTTGGTCCCTTTCAGATTTGAAACTGGTGGGAAAACATCACACTTGGGATGACGAGTCGATGGAGAAGAAATACTATTTTTCAGGGGGAAGTTTACGATTGTTTTTGCTGTCCGAAATGGGCGCCGAGATTGCAGCGGAGGAGGCCTTTCGAAATGTGGATATTGCCTCTGCTGAGTTGTTGAACACGCAATATGGTACCAATTCCGACAAACAAATCGATCAGATTCGAATGGCGACTCTTCTTGACACGTCTGATTTGAAAAATTACCATCATCCTGGCAAATGGTCGTATGTCATCTGCTCTGGATTTGCGTTGAGGAAGCTTGGTGAACGTGTAACACTGGAGTATTACAAGGACCTATGTCACAAGGCGTACATGATAAACGACTTTGGCTTGTTTGGGATTGCATTTGAGAATTGTTTCCACTCAATGGCGAGGGAGAAAAAATCCATCCAACTCAAGGTACGAGAGTACGACAGCACCAAGGCACACGAGTATTCCGTCGTGACGTTCACAAGTGACAAGCATTTGCTCAAAGGAAGAGACCAAGCAGAATTCGAAAATGTGATGGAAGCGTGGCCAAGTGATTTGGATTATTGGTATCCAGAAAGCCGTTCTCTCAAGACAATAGATTCGATTGCAAAGATTGGTGGTGAATATTTGTTGTTGCAACTGACAAGGTCGAAAACGCATTCCATCGATACTGGATACCTCCAGACAATATCTAAATGCTTTCCGCCCAACAGCATTATTACCTACTTTGCGGTGGTGCCAAACAAGGCAATCTGTGACGAGTTTCGACTGCGTCCGGCGAATCCAGTTACTCCAATTCCGTTGCGTGTTGCTTACGTGGACGATGATTTCTTTAACAAGCTCGGCAATTATATGGAATGATTCTTTATCTTCTTAATGCGTACATTCCCAGTAATCTTATTCAGATTTATTTACGACTCGACTCATACTTTCATGTTTTCTTACTACGTCTGAGAGCCTGACGTGCAGACATTGTCTCGACACTGAATCGTCTCGTCGATGCTCAAAAGCTGCCTCACTTCCTCTTCTACGGACCTCCTGGGACTGGAAAAACGTCCATGATTCTAGTCGCTGCACGACGGTTGTACGGCAACAACTATGCGTCGATGGCGTTGGAATTGAACGCATCCGACGATCGTGGGATCAACGTCGTCCGCGATCAAATCAAGGAGTTTGCGGGAACGAAAAAATTGTTCTCGTTTGGTATCAAGCTGATAATTCTCGATGAGGCTGATGCCATGACAAACGATGCGCAATTTGCGCTGCGTCGAGGTAAGCTCCAGGATCGGGTCGGCGTGCTGATGTCCGTGTCGTAGTTATTGAAAAGTACACGAAGAACGCTCGTTTCTGCTTGATATGCAACTACGTGAGCAAGATTATACCCGCGTTGCAATCTCGCTGTACACGTTTTCGCTTTTCGCCGCTCGCTGAGCATCAAGTGAAAGACCGTGTAGAACACATCGCCAAGGCTGAAAAGTAAGTCGACCTACGACGTTTGCATGAGCTTTACACATTGCCAATAGTGTCAATATGACGCCCGATGGGTTCCAAGCCGTCTTGCGATTAGGCGGCGGCGATATGCGTCGTATTTTGAATATTTTGCAAGCCACCAACATGGCCCATGAGGTAGTCAACGAAGCAAACGTAATACCTTCGGATTTTTGCACGATTTTATGCGGTTCCTAGGTCTACTTATGCACTGGGAATCCGCTTCCTGCAGATATCACCGCCATGTGCAACTGGCTGTGGACGGAAAGCTTTGAAGATTGCGTACGTCAATGCTTGGAGCTGCAAAAACTGAAAGGATATGCCACGATGGATTTATTGGACCAAGTGTACAACAAAACCAACGAGCTCGAGCTTCCACCAGCAGCTCGCATGTACATTTACGACCAACTGGCACATTTGGAACACCGACTGGCAACTGGAACGTCCGAGACGCTGCAATTGATGTCCCTCGTGTCTATTTTCATAGTAGCTCGCCAGCTCATGGCCAGTAAAGAAGGGAAATAACAAGATCGATGACGTTGTTTGCGATGACACGTTTCACCCAGGTAACATCTCAAAACGCTGTAGATTTTGCAGGCTTGGTACCCTGACAACGCAGTCGCCGAGGATGGATAGAGCGGTGCGAATCGCCTGGTGTCAAGCATTCCCTCTTTTAAACTGGAGCATCGCCGATCGTCGACTGAACGAGTGTCCACGACAGAGTCCGACTTGAACAAACGGTGATGAAAGACAAACTGCAGTTTGCTTCACAGTCAATGAGACCTGGAAAAAATGGCAAACTCGTGGCAACGAATCGAGCATCAGACTAAAAAGGCTGTCATTCAATAGTATTGGTGTCTGGATATGCTTCGAATATTGGCACAACTTTCCAACTCAAATTCCGCTCCAAGAAAGAAAAAAGGGCGTGTCGAGCAAGTTTAAGGCCATGAATCGCCTTGGAGAAGGCGGCCAATCGATGCTTATCGCCCTTGTTGTGGTCGTACTGCCGCAGGAAATACAAAGAGACATTGTCCAACATTGCATCTATATGATGAATGTCTGTTTGACCATGCGTTGCACAATGAAATACGTACGAAATATGGCTGCGATAGCGCATTTCCTCATGTATTTGGCAAGGCTTTGCGCTCGGTGAGAGAGCATTTTGACAAACTTCTGTTTTGCCAAACGTTTTGCATATAAATCGAACGCTAATAATGAGCTCTTTTTTAGACGATGGACTTATTTTCTCGTCATTGTGATGTGCAAGCGACTCAAAAGAATTCAAAACTTGTTAATCCAATTACTACTTACGAAAGTGATTCGAGGGATAAAGTGGATAAAAATATAGACTTTCGTGAAATCGCTTGCGCAAAGAAATACAAACAAAATGGTTGCTACAAGGATTTAGCAGGGGATTAGAGGGCATCATACCGTTGTCTCATGAGCTTCCCAAAAATTTAAATCGGGCGAGTCATCGCGTAATACAAAGCGTAAGCTCGACTGAGGCCATCGTCCATTGCACAATTTTGAAGCTGCTGGCACGCTTCTTTTGGAGACAGCGAGCTGTAGTTGCATTGGAGTAGAGATACCCACGCATTCGTTGGCTCCAATTTCAATTTCGACAAGATTGCGTCCCATTCTTCACGGATAAACGAGATTGGACGCGAGTATTCGAGAATTGGCGAGACGGGAAGCATTTGAATGCCATGAATACATTCACGATTCGGACTGAACCAAGTCGCATAGTCGGACTTGTTATCAAAGAGAATGCCAGATACTTTGTTTGGAATGAAATCTGGTGGATGCGCCACATTTGACGACGAGAGCAAAAAATACGTCCGATGCGACAGCGCTGCTAATTTGAGCATGACATGACTCAATTCCAACAACCTACAAGCAATTCAGTAGGGAAATAGCCGGTGGATATCTCATACGCTGCATTTTGAGTAACTTGAGTCCATAAATTTACACCGTAGAGACAATTAATTTCTTCCGACGTGCTCTCTTCGTCTTTGCCATTCACCATGCACGTCACGCCATGAGAATACGAATGACCATAAAACTAATCAAAATGTCGAAATCGAGGAAAGGAGACATCATCCAAGGACGCATTCAGTACGTCTCGGATTAATGTCGAAGTCCACTGAAACAATGTCGGATTGGTTTGTATATACGATGGGTCTAAATGGTACGCAATTGCCACGGCTATTTCAATGAAAATTTAAACGAGCTGAACATTTCAATCTGTACCTGTAATGAAATAGCCATAATGGTAGTAGTGATCATTATATACAGCATTTCCTAGGCGCACAAATCAAGATGGAACATGCTCCGCATACCGTACTGAATTCGACATTAATGTCGTGCTTTGCGAATCCTTCACTGGAAACAATTCCCTTGTAGACTATGAACGGTTGTAAAGCCTGACCATTAAAACGTTCATACCTTCATCATAGACCAAAGGGAAGGTGGAAGTATTGGCCGCCACAACATCCAACAGTTGCTTCAATTTCGTCAATGCATTGGACGCGAGTTCAGCTGCAGCAGGAGTCTTGTCGATCGACGCGAACTTCGCTGCTAATAAACACATCGTGGCATGTTTCTGAAGTGCTTTGCCTTTGAAATAGTAACTGAGTGGCATTTTCCATCCACCGTAAATTTCGTCGTGCAAAATCTCGCGTACACGAAACATTGTCAAATCATCAGGACTTGGATCCCGCGGTGCATCAAATTGTGCACACTGCGCAAGTTTTGTTTCTTCTTCATCGGGAAAGCAAAATTGCCATTCATAGTTTGGACCGTCGATCGTGTACGCTTGCATGAGCCCTCTCGTGTGTGAATGCAAGGACAAATGGACGATTTGTGATGCAAATGTCAAAATCGACTTGTGATGTTCCATGGCGAAATGTAACACGGGCTGATTCGGCTCGACTATTTGCTTGACCTTCCAAACGTATTTAAATCCATGAATGCCATTCACTTCTACCATACCGCCTTCTATATAGCGACCTACAGAAGGAAAATGATCCACAAGGTTATTAGGAGGGAAATTCATACCGGTAAATTGTTGGAGTGTCGTCAACGTCTCCTTGGACGTCACCACAGCGGCTTGAACGATTCCCGAAAATGGCGTTGACGAACGGAGTGTCTTGCTGGCTTTATCGTAGGTGAATTGCAAATCTACGGCTGTAGAACTACTCCAGCTCACGAGCCATGTCTGCCCATTGTGCAATCCCAAGACAAATTGGCCGGTTTTTGAATGAAAACATGTTCCTCGAGTCGATTCCAATACATCGACTGGTTTTCCATCCACGGTGGCAATTCCGTGCTCGGATGAAACACACACTGGCAAAGTCACATGCTCGATTGTCATGAACGCTTGGCCGAGAGCCATAACTGAGCGGAGATGCTTGTCGTTGTTTTTCAGAGCAATCTGAACTGTCAAATCGTCCCATTTTTCCACTTCAAATTGGACGGCGTGACGATCATCGTGGGTAAAAATCAAGTTGGACGCTCGTGGAAAGTAGAAATAACTCGTCGCGCCATTGGCATTCTTCGGGCCTCGATGCATGGACTCGTAGAGATAACTACAAGCAATATTTCCGGCCAATTTGTCGACGAACACTGCATACGGGCTGGGGTAGACGGGATCAAGGTTGCCGGTTCCATTGCACGACAAGAGATTTCCCCACCACTTATTCGTCGGGATGGCCATGGACGCTGCTGAAGACGACACATTTGGCCATGGACGCTGCTGAAGACGACACATTTGATGGATGAATATACTCTTTCAAAGCATCCGTGCGCTTGAAGAGGCTTGGATCGGGCGGATCTGCGGCACTTGTCTGGCGTTGCTGGCAAGTTGGATGGATAATGGACTTACCAGTCAAGATACGACTGATTCCGAATGTATGTATTTATTTTATTGAGATCTATTGGTCAAACAGACTTTGCCATCGTCGATCACGCATTCGCGCTGTCACTGGCTGCGATGTGCAAGCGGCGTCTCTTCTGGAACTGGCGTTCCATTATTGCGACCACAACTCTCGTAACTGCATCGTAGTCATGGCGCGATGCAGACATTTATTGACCATCTTGGACAAAGTGTGGAAGAATTTCAACGGTACTGGTTAATGCTGCTTCATATAAGTTTTTACAGTATTCTATTGTGCAGGTTTACTAAATTTCAAAGTAAGTTTCCAACTGATGTTCATTTCCAAATATGCTGACTTTGTTCTGTCTTGTCGTCGGGGAGAGAACACCTTTCCCTGTGCACATTGCTGCTAATGAGACTGTGGGCGATCTCAAGAAAAAGATCAAGGAAGAAAAGTCATATTCAATCCATTGCGACGCAGATATGATACAGCTCTACTTGGCGTTGAAGGATAATGCGTGGTTAGAATCGACGAGTCCGCTTGTTGAACGGTTGATGAAGGGCGAGACACCCGATGAAATACAGGAATACTTGGTCGAAGCAAACAAAATGAATCCGTTTTCTACACTTGCTAAGGCATTGACGTCCCCCCCTGGTCAAGACCAACTTCATATCTTGGTGGTCGTACCTGAACGTCAAGGTGATTCTCAACCAAACAAGAAACAACGTCAGGATGGCAGGGTGTTTTTTTCTCTGAAAGGTATTCAAGCCGTCGATCCTGGAAGTTGTGAGAAGAACGTTTGGATTGATACTCAAGAAATTATGAAGGTGACAGACTTTCCTGCAGACTATTTTGTTCGCAAAGAATCAATCGATGTGTTCAATATACTCAAGGCCCGAACAAATCAAATTGTCTTAGTGGGCTCGCCTGGTGTTGGAAAAAGTTTGCTTTTGGTGTTGTACTCGTTCTGGATGGCGATTGAAGGAAAAAAATGTGTACTGCTGGTTCGCTATGTCAAAGGGAAAGGCTTGTCTATGATCTTTTTGAATGGGCAGAATCTCTTGGACAATTGGAAGTTGGAAGGAATGAATGATTATGAAATTGCACAAAAAGTGCAGCAATGCATCAGAAGTTTTCCAAATTGTGAATTGTGTCTGGATGGTTTCCTTCAAAAATTTCTCAAAAAACACTTGGGAGTTCTCACGGAGTTTTCAGTACTAGCAACCTCTGCCCAATTTAAAAAAAAGCAAGACGACGCAGGAGTTCTTGATCTCTGTCTTGTTCCGTTTTGGTCCCTTTCAGATTTGAAACTGGTGGGAAAACATCACACTTGGGATGACGAGTCGATGGAGAAGAAATACTATTTTTCAGGGGGAAGTTTACGATTGTTTTTGCTGTCCGAAATGGGCGCCGAGATTGCAGCGGAGGAGGCCTTTCGAAATGTGGATATTGCCTCTGCTGAGTTGTTGAACACGCAATATGGTACCAATTCCGACAAACAAATCGATCAGATTCGAATGGCGACTCTTCTTGACACGTCTGATTTGAAAAATTACCATCATCCTGGCAAATGGTCGTATGTCATCTGCTCTGGATTTGCGTTGAGGAAGCTTGGTGAACGTGTAACACTGGAGTATTACAAGGACCTATGTCACAAGGCGTACATGATAAACGACTTTGGCTTGTTTGGGATTGCATTTGAGAATTGTTTCCACGCAATGGCGAGGGAGAAAAAATCCATCCAACTCAAGGTACGAGAGTACGACAGCACCAAGGCACACGAGTATTCCGTCGTGACGTTCACAAGTGACAAGCATTTGCTCAAAGGAAGAGACCAAGCAGAATTCGAAAATGTGATGGAAGCGTGGCCAAGTGATTTGGATTATTGGTATCCAGAAAGCCGTTCTCTCAAGACAATAGATTCGATTGCAAAGGTTGGTGGTGAATATTTGTTGTTGCAACTGACAAGGTCGAAAACGCATTCCATCGATACTGGATACCTCCAGACAATATCTAAATGCTTTCCGCCCAACAGCATTATTACCTACTTTGCGGTGGTGCCAAACAAGGCAATCTGTGACGAGTTTCGACTGCGTCCGGCGAATCCAGTTACTCCAATTCCGTTGCGTGTTGCTTACGTGGACGATGATTTCTTTAACAAGCTCGGCAATTACATGGAATGATGATTTATCTTACATTCCCAGTAATCTTATTCAGATTTATTTACGACTCGACTCATACTTTCATGTTTTCTTACTACGTCTGAGAGCCTGACGTGCAGACATTGTCTCGACACTGAATCGTCTCGTCGATGCTCAAAAGCTGCCTCACTTGCTCTTCTACGGACCGCCTGGGACTGGAAAAACTCCATGATTCTAGCTGCTGCACGACGATTGTACGGCAACAACTACGTGAGCAAGATCGTCCCCGCATGGCAATCTCGCTGCACACGCTTTCGCTTCTCGCCGCTCCCGCTGAGCATCAAGTCAAGGATCGCATGGAACACATCGCCAAGGCTGAAAGTAAGTCAACCTACGACGTTTCCATGAGCTTTGCATATTGGCAATAGTGTCAACACGACGCCGGATGGGTTCCAAGCCGTATTCCGAATATGCTCAAATTGTTGTGCGTCGTTGTCGGTGGAGGAAGTCCATTTCCTGTACACATTGCTGCCAATGAGACTGTCGGACATCTCAAGGACTAGATCAACGTAAAAAAGTCAAATACAGTTCATTGCGACGCAAATGAGATACAGCTCTATTTGGCGTTGAAGGATCGCACGTGGTTGTCTGCCGAAGTTGCTCAACCTGCTAAAGGAAATCCATTCACCTTGCCGTTGTATGTCAAGCCTGAAAGAAAAATGGAGGCAACCAAGAAGCTTTCCAAGTTTTTTACTGGTGGAGAATACCCCAAATATTGCGACGACGACATTATTCATGTCGTGGTGGTGGTTCCAGAAGGTGCAGTCAGCACCGCAACTTTGCATACTGCTTATCATCTTCTTCAGGTAATTCTTCCTCATGTCCTGATGATATCCAATCTCTGACCGAAATCCAAAGCCAAATTGTGCTTGTTTTATGACTGCCATCGTCGACAAAAGAGATGGATCCTTCTGCTCGATATCTCGTTTCCTGCGTCACTGGTGGTAGGCGCACATTTGTTTCGTAACACATATCTGGCGTTCCCCATGATGCAAATCTCGGATATCGATGATGTACGAAATGATTTGTTGTTGTTCCAACCATTGAAAGATGCATTCGACCTTTGCCACATCAGTTTTATTTACAGCCATTGCGACGACAGCTTTTATCTCAAGTTGTTTGACCCATCCATTCGAAACACACCACTCATTGACCTCATGCGCGATCCCAAGCAAAGGCAAGTGCTGATGGACGCGATTTCAAGAGCCAAAGAGCCTTGCAAATATGACCCTCGGACAACTTTTGGTGATCTGGAAGGCCAAGCACTGAAATTCACGTCGCTGAATCGTCCATACAATCGGTGTTTGAACTTGCAAGCAAGATTGGCCTATGGAACGGCGTGGAAGCAGCAAAATATTGTTCAAACGTATGACTTGCACGATTTCTGGACGGAAGGAGGGTCCTTGGAAGACAACATGAGCATGTTTCGCCAAAGCATTGAAGATTGTGACCAAGTATGATCTTTCGGTCTAAATACTGAGTATTAATATTTAAATTGGACGATTGTGATTTGGTGGATGCTTCGACTAACAGCTAAAAATCAAGCAAGTTGAAGGCTAACGTAGCGTGCTCGAGATGGCAACGTATCATGGTGGTAGTAGTTATCGGCATTTCGTAGGCGCCTCAATCAAGAAAAAAGATGCTCCTCATGTCGTACCGAATGCGACTGAAATGTCATGCTTTGGGAATCCTCTGCTGGAAACGATTGCCATGTAGGAATTCATGCAACAAACATTGTTCATATTGCGTCGTATGTCTTCAACATCATGCAGAAATACTTCCTTGAATCTTGTCTTTGAGACGTCCTGTCATAAGCAGCAACGTAGCTATTGTTCGTATAAGATTTTACAGCATTCTGTTTTCTAAATTTCAAATTGAGTTTCCAACTGATGTTCATTTCCAAAAATGCTAACTTTGTTCTGTCTTGTCGTCGGCGAGAGAACACCTTTCCCTGTGCACATTGCTGCTAATGAGACTGTCGGACATCTCAAGGAAGAAAATTCAAACTCTTTGAAATGTGATGCGAATGAATTACAGCTCTACTTGGCGTTGAAGGATAAAGTGTGGATAGAATCGACGAGTCCGCTTGTTGAACGGTTGATGAAGGGCGAGACACCCGATGAAATACACGAATACTTGGTCGAAGCAAACAAAATGAATCCGTTTTCTACACTTGCTAAAGCATTGACGTCCCCCCGGTCGACACCAACTTCATATCTTGGTGGTCGTACCTGAACGTGTTGCAATTCTTTCAGATCATGAGCCGAGCAAGAAGAGAAAACTCGAGGACTTGGCGAAGGAAATATCAGCTCCATCTTCGTTTGCCAAGTGTCGAGGAAGCGATGGTTGGATTTATTGTCTCAAAACGTTTGATGGACAGATTCAATGCCATCGTCTTCCAACTTCGCACAAAAGATCTCTCATCCCGCTTGTGCTGCGTAACAATTTCTTCGTTCCTGCAAACACCTTTGATCGCGGACGACGTTGGTCCCACGATCGTCGGATGTGTTCAATTCCAACACCATCGACGCATAGTTGTTGCCGTATAATCGTCGTGCAGCAGCTAGAATCATGGACGTGTTTCCAGTCCCAGGGGGTCCGTAGAAGAGCAAGTGAGGCAGCTTTTGAGCATCGATGAGACGATTCAGTGTCGACGTAGTAAGAAAGTATGAAAGTATGAGTCGAGTCGTAAATAAATCTGAATAAGATTACTGGGAATGTACGCATTAAGAAGATAAAGAATCATTCCATATAATTGCCGAACTTGTTAAAGAAATCATCGTCCACGTAAGCAACACGCAACGGAATTGGAGTAACTGGATTCGCCGGACGCAGTCGAAATTCGTCACAGATTGCCTTGTTTGGCACGACCGCAATATAGGCAATGCTGCTGTTGGGTGGAAAGCAGTCTGCTATTGTCTGGAGGTATTCAGTATCGATGGAATGCGTTTTCGACCTTGTCAGTTGCAACAACAAATATTCACCACCAATCTTTGCAATCGAATCTATTGTCTTGAGAGAACGGCTTTCTGGATACCAATAATCCAAATCACTTGGCCACGCTTCCATCACATTTTCGAATTCTGCTTGGTCTCTTCCTTTGAGCAAATGCTTGTCACTTGTGAACGTCACGACGGAATACTCGTGTGCCTTGGTGCTGTCGTACTCTCGTACCTTGAGTTGGATGGATTTTTTCTCCCTCGCCATTGCGTGGAAACAATTCTCAAATGCAATCCCAAACAAGCCAAAGTCGTTTATCATGTACGCCTTGTGACATAGGTCCTTGTAATACTCCAGTGTTACACGTTCACCAAGCTTCCTCAACGCAAATCCAGAGCAGATGACATACGACCATTTGCCAGGATGATGGTAATTTTTCAAATCAGACGTGTCAAGAAGAGTCGCCATTCGAATCTGATCGATTTGTTTGTCGGAATTGGTACCATATTGCGTGTTCAACAACTCAGCAGAGGCAATATCCACATTTCGAAAGGCCTCCTCCGCTGCAATCTCGGCGCCCATTTCGGACAGCAAAAACAATCGTAAACTTCCCCCTGAAAAATAGTATTTCTTCTCCATCGACTCGTCATCCCAAGTGTGATGTTTTCCCACCAGTTTCAAATCTGAAAGGGACCAAAACGGAACAAGACAGAGATCAAGAACTCCTGCGTCGTCTTGCTTTGTTTCATATTGAGCAGAGGTTGCTAGTACTGAAAACTGCATGAGAACTCCCAAGTGTTTTTTTAGAAATGATTGAAGGAAACCATCCAGACACAATTCACAATTTGGAAAACTTCTGATGCATTGCTGCACTTTTTGTGCAATTTCATAATCATTCATTCCTTCCAACTTCCAATTGTCCAAGAGATTCTGCCCATTCAAAAAGATCATAGACAAGCCTTTCCCTTTGACATAGCGAACCAGCAGTACACATTTTTTTCCTTCAATCGCCATCCAGAACGAGTACAACACCAAAAGCAAACTTTTTCCAACACCAGGCGAGCCCACTAAGACAATTTGATTTGTTCGGGCCTTGAGTATATTGAACACGTCGATTGATTCTTTGCGAACAAAATAGTCTGCAGGAAAGTCTGTCACCTTCATAATTTCTTGAGTATCAATCCAAACGTTCTTCTCACAACTTCCAGGATCGACGGCTTGAATACCTTTCAGAGAAAAAAACACCCTGCCATCCTGACGTTGTTTCTTGTTTGGTTGAGAATCACCTTGACGTTCAGGTACGACCACCAAGATATGAAGTTGGTCTTGACCAGGGGGGGACGTCAATGCCTTAGCAAGTGTAGAAAACGGATTCATTTTGTTTGCTTCGACCAAGTATTCCTGTATTTCATCGGGTGTCTCGCCCTTCATCAACCGTTCAACAAGCGGACTCGTCGATTCTAACCACGCATTATCCTTCAACGCCAAGTAGAGCTGTAATTCTTTCGCGTCACATTTCAAAGAGTTTGTATTGCTTTCCTTGATCATGTTCTTGAGATCGCCCACAGTCTCATTAGCAGCAACGTCCACAGAGAAAGGTGATCCTTCGCCGACGACAAGACAGAACAAAGTCAGCATATTTGGAAATGAACATCAGTTGGAAACTCACTTTGAAATTTAGTAATCCTGCACAACAGAATACTGTAAAACCTTATATGAACAATATTTCAAGGGACTTTTGCCAAAAGTGTTATTGATTTTACCAAAAGTGGGACTATTATGTCAAACTTTCACAAAGTGGGGGTTTTTGACCCCCTATTGTATTTTAATGGGAATTCCTCGGATAGCCTGTACGGTGATTCACATGCAATATTTTTATTGGCTGAAATTATGGGGAACTGGGAACTGGACAGTTTCGAGTCACACGGACGAAGGTCGTGAGCTTCATTTGGCTCACTCGTCGAACACGGCCCAGCGGCGTGCGATTCAAGCGGTCAGCGAACGAAGCTACAGCAGAAGAGAAGACTCCCGCGACAAGCTGGTACGACGGACTTCTCTCGAGTTCTTGAATCTGATACTCATCAACATTAGCAATCAAACATCTCATTGCTCTGTGCCAGTCGGACAGCAATTTCGCTTGCTTTGTGGTAAGATCATGGGTCTTGATGTGTCTAAATGGTATCGAAAGAGAGGACGACGAGCCTAGCCACCACAATCGCCATGCAGTGTCCAAGTCAGCAGCAGGAAACACAAACGTTTCAGGAAGGCGCCACCATCGTCCACCCCAGTTGTAAAGCGTGGGCTGTTGAGTCACATTCGCGTGCACTTCGTCACGTTGGCGTAATGAATCATTGCCGACATTCATTGACCGCAGTACATTAGACAGAGTTTCCTCGAGCAAATTTCTTGTAAGAACACCAGAGGTACCACCGTAATCTTTGAACAAAGCCTCAACAATAGATTTCACCTCGATAGGCATAGACAACAACAATCGATACATGTCTTCAATGCGAGCATGAATGGAGATGTGTGGGGGAATACCTGTTGGATGAAACAAAGTTGATGTTGTCGTCAAGTAAGGTCGAACACTTTCAATCATACGTACATCTGCAAATAACGGTGTCGCTAGTAGTTGATGAGCTGCTGGCAAAACAGACACCAAGAAATCCCAATGATAGGCTAGAGAAGCCAAACACAAAGCCAATACACCATGTAGTTGAGGACAATTTCGCCAAAGAGAAGGAAACATTATCTCCACAACAGAAGCCACAACTGAATTCGCATCTTTAGAGAAGTGGGGTGGGAGGCAAGCGAACTTTGAACTAGACAATGGTAATCCTGCAACAACTCGTCCCACATACTGGTCGCCAGCACCATCATAGTGCAGGTATCTTTCCATGACGTGTCCGAGCGTCCAGCCGCAACGAATACAGACATTCACAATGCTTGGTCCTGAGGTACAACCGGCAATCACAAACGTGACTGCTCCTTTCCGTATTGAGTGAGTGCCAACATCTTTTGACAAACCATCTTGACATTCATTTGCTAATCGCGCCAGACTCTTGCTGAAACGGTCTCGCTGGTTTGACCCAGGAAACAAGGCACCAGCACCATGTTGAGGATTGCAAGCATGAAATATACCAAGAGCAAGGAAGACACAAACATTCGGCTCGTTGGGGTTGGCATAAAGGTGCTTTGGGTCTCTACGTTTGTCACCAGTCTGGTCTGTCTTGGATTTATAAAACACACATCCCAAGGCGTCGTTCTCGTGTGAAAAATGGTTCAACTGAACAGACTCCGTTGACTTCGACCGGCACATTAAGTTCCATGATAAAATAAGAAACAAGTGCGTAAATCCTGTGTCGAGCAAAAGTAAGCTGCGAGAGCAAAAATCGACGTAGCGCTGAAATCTGAGAGGTCTTTTGCCACTGTCTTTGAGAGATCCTGCCTGGGATTCTGAGGCATGCATTCGCCGCATGCCTATCTCATATTAAGATTATAAACATGTCAATATCTACCTTGAAAAATGCATTTGATGTCTGTTCCGAACCCTTCAGGGAGTCGAACATTCTTGCGTTGGTAGTAATCCTTCATAGCTGATCGATAACTTGCCAGAGTCCCAGGTTTACACTTTGTCGTGGTGTATTTGTGAAGTATGAATTCTGCAAAGTCCTCGTAGCGGAACAAGCTGAGGTCAATTGAACCATCATCTGTAAGCATTGCACTTCTACCAGAGGCACGGAGCCACAACTCTACTTGTCTCAATCCACTCCTGTAGTTTTTCTTTGTCTCGATCGACAAGCGATTGTCTCTGAAGTCTTGGATTGATGTAGTGCGGCGATCTTGGGTACCTTCCATGCGAAACGTCAATGACGCTCTATTTCTGTCCACTCAAACTGCACCGAATATTTATCCGAAAAATTCGTATAATATATTTTGATTCAAATTGTATGACTTGTTGTATGATGATAAAAATTTGATGGCGATAAGATTGGAAATCTTTTCCTGGAATTCAATACATTTTCCAAATAGTATCTGACTTTTTCTGGTGAATGTATTTTAATGGGAATTCCCCGGATAGCCTGTACGGTGATTCACATGCAATATTTTTATTGGCTGAAATTATGGGGAACTGGGAACTGGCCAGTTTCGAGTCACACGGACGAAGGTCGTGAGCTTCATTTGGCTCACTCGTCGAACACGGCCCAGCGGCGTGCGATTCAAGCGGTCAGCGAACGAAGCTACAGCAGAAGAGAAGACTCCCGCGACAAGCTGGTACGACGGACTTCTCTCGAGTTCTTGAATCTGATACTCATCAACATTAGCAATCAAACATCTCATTGCTCTGTGCCAGTCGGACAGCAATTTCGCTTGCTTTGTGGTAAGATCATGGGTCTTGATGTGTCTAAATGGTATCGAAAGAGAGGACGACGAGCCTAGCCACCACAATCGCCATGCAGTGTCCAAGTCAGCAGCAGGAAACACAAACGTTTCAGGAAGGCGCCACCATCGTCCACCCCAGTTGTAAAGCGTGGGCTGTTGAGTCACATTCGCGTGCACTTCGTCACGTTGGCGTAATGAATCATTGCCGACATTCATTGACCGCAGTACATTAGACAGAGTTTCCTCGAGCAAATTTCTTGTAAGAACACCAGAGGTACCACCGTAATCTTTGAACAAAGCCTCAACAATAGATTTCACCTCGATAGGCATAGACAACAACAATCGATACATGTCTTCAATGCGAGCATGAATGGAGATGTGTGGGGGAATACCTGTTGGATGAAACAAAGTTGATGTTGTCGTCAAGTAAGGTCGAACACTTTCAATCATACGTACATCTGCAAATAACGGTGTCGCTAGTAGTTGATGAGCTGCTGGCAAAACAGACACCAAGAAATCCCAATGATAGGCTAGAGAAGCCAAACACAAAGCCAATACACCATGTAGTTGAGGACAATTTCGCCAAAGAGAAGGAAACATTATCTCCACAACAGAAGCCACAACTGAATTCGCATCTTTAGAGAAGTGGGGTGGGAGGCAAGCGAACTTTGAACTAGACAATGGTAATCCTGCAACAACTCGTCCCACATACTGGTCGCCAGCACCATCATAGTGCAGGTATCTTTCCATGACGTGTCCGAGCGTCCAGCCGCAACGAATACAGACATTCACAATGCTTGGTCCTGAGGTACAACCGGCAATCACAAACGTGACTGCTCCTTTCCGTATTGAGTGAGTGCCAACATCTTTTGACAAACCATCTTGACATTCATTTGCTAATCGCGCCAGACTCTTGCTGAAACGGTCTCGCTGGTTTGACCCAGGAAACAAGGCACCAGCACCATGTTGAGGATTGCAAGCATGAAATATACCAAGAGCAAGGAAGACACAAACATTCGGCTCGTTGGGGTTGGCATAAAGGTGCTTTGGGTCTCTACGTTTGTCACCAGTCTGGTCTGTCTTGGATTTATAAAACACACATCCCAAGGCGTCGTTCTCGTGTGAAAAATGGTTCAACTGAACAGACTCCGTTGACTTCGACCGGCACATTAAGTTCCATGATAAAATAAGAAACAAGTGCGTAAATCCTGTGTCGAGCAAAAGTAAGCTGCGAGAGCAAAAATCGACGTAGCGCTGAAATCTGAGAGGTCTTTTGCCACTGTCTTTGAGAGATCCTGCCTGGGATTCTGAGGCATGCATTCGCCGCATGCCTATCTCATATTAAGATTATAAACATGTCAATATCTACCTTGAAAAATGCATTTGATGTCTGTTCCGAACCCTTCAGGGAGTCGAACATTCTTGCGTTGGTAGTAATCCTTCATAGCTGATCGATAACTTGCCAGAGTCCCAGGTTTACACTTTGTCGTGGTGTATTTGTGAAGTATGAATTCTGCAAAGTCCTCGTAGCGGAACAAGCTGAGGTCAATTGAACCATCATCTGTAAGCATTGCACTTCTACCAGAGGCACGGAGCCACAACTCTACTTGTCTCAATCCACTCCTGTAGTTTTTCTTTGTCTCGATCGACAAGCGATTGTCTCTGAAGTCTTGGATTGATGTAGTGCGGCGATCTTGGGTACCTTCCATGCGAAACGTCAATGACGCTCTATTTCTGTCCACTCAAACTGCACCGAATATTTATCCGAAAAATTCGTATAATATATTTTGATTCAAATTGTATGACTTGTTGTATGATGATAAAAATTTGATGGCGATAAGATTGGAAATCTTTTCCTGGAATTCAATACATTTTCCAAATAGTATCCGACTTTTTCTGGTGAATGGGGAATTTCCAACAGTTGTGCCATTATTTAAATTAATGTTATAATTAATATAGTATGAAATTTGCCTAATTAGTGTGACACGACAGTCAATGGAAGAATTGCCATGGTAAACAAAGAAGACACCATCCAAGGTGGACCGCCAGGGCAAGGCCTTGCTCTGTACAAGAACATGATTTTCTTGCTGTAGATTGGCAGATAATACATCTTTTTAACTTGGGAATGTACTTGTTACGCTCTACATCCCTTGTCCTCTCTACCTTCTTTGCGGCATTACATTGTAGGCTGTTTTTTCCGAAGATTTGTGTTTCGGTTTTCCTTGCAACTTCTAGAAAAAGTGGCATCACACTTTGGTCAGGGAAACCTGACTTTCTTCATTAGTGGGGGCCACAGAGAAGAAGACTTTCGGGCCATCAGAAACTTTTTGGTGAGGCCCCCACTTTCTATCATCCAGCCCCCACTTTTGACATAATTGTCCCACTTTTGGTAAAATTAGTAAAATAGTCCCCACTTTTGGCAAAAGCCCTATTTCAAGGCAATTAACAGTTGTAAGCAGCTTTAACCGGATAGATGACGATCGATGAAATACAGAATTACTTGCGATCAAAGACATGAAAATGAATCCATTTTCTACACTTGATGAGGTAGGTATTCACGCTTCCCCTTGGTCGAAACGAGATTCATGTCGTGGTGGTGGTTCCAGAAGGTGCAGCCAGCGCTGCAACTTTGCGTACAGCTTATGATCTTCTTCAGGTACCGTATCGGTCATATTATCTCACCAGCATTCATGTCTCACCGCGAGGCAAAAGTTCGTATCTATTCACCCGGCTGAGTGGATTCGTTCATATCTACTTACCATCATAGAGGTCATCGGTCATATCTATTCACCAGGGGTAGGTGAAACTTGGTCAAAATATACTCATTGTATTTATTGTTTTTATCTCATTTTACCAAAATAACTTCCACGTCTTGTCCAATGCGTTTGGCGTCCTGCCGACGAACCCACAGGTTGCGGGTTCGAGTCCCGCTGAAGCCGTTTTTGGTAAAAAATTTAAAATATCTGATTGTTCAACTTCCAACTGCCATTAAATGCTCTTTCTTACTTCACACGCACAAGTAAACGCATTGAGTATATTACCTAGGTTATAGTGGATATGAACTACTTTAACTCAGCTGGACCAGGTCTAACGGCTTTGTCTTGATAGTTCTACCTTTTCGGTAGTACAGCGATTCGACACGTTTTTACAGAACGGCCACATTAAACTGACTCTTTCATTGCGGTAACCGATTCCGGACAATTCTTCTCTTGTAAGTTCTAGGCGCACTTAAGTTTCCCGACCCATTAAATACCGTGCTTTCGGACGGGGGGTGGAGGGGTTGCAAATCCCTCGTCCTAGCCCGGGATCGAACCGGTGACCTCTCGCTTACGAACCGTGTGCTCTACCACTGAGCCCCCCCCCCTGTGGGTTCGTCGGCAGGACGCCAAACGTATTGGACAAGGAAGACAATCGAGATATTGGCTTGATAAGATACATGGTTATATTATTAGTCAATATTTAGGTCAAAATAGCTCACCATTGGATAATTTTCGCTTAAAATATCTCTAAGGTTGATCAAAGCCATCGTTCACTTGTATTCACCAGGCAAATGAGGATCGTTCAAAATGGTTCACCAGAGCCGAGCCATTCGTTCACTCACCAGGCCGAAATTTCGTGGTGAGATAATATGACCGATACGGTAATTCTTCCGCATGTCCTGATGGAATCTCGTACCACCATCTCTAACCGGAATTCCAAGTTCAAAGCCAACTTGTGCTCCTTTTATGACTGTCATCGTCGACAAAAGAGATGGATCCGATGTCTTCTGCTCGATATCTCGCTTCCTGCGTCGCTTGTGGCAGGCACACATTTGTTTCGTAACGCATATCTGGCGCTCCCCATGATGCAAATCTCGGATATCGACGATGTACGAAATGGGTTGTTGCTGTTCCAACCATTGAAAGATGCATTCGACCATTGCCACATCAGTTTTATTTAGGACAAGCGCAACGACAGCTTTTATCTCAAGTTGTTTGACCCATCCATTCGAAACACACCTCTCATTGACTTCATGCGCGATCCCAAGCAAAGGCAAGTGCTGATGGACGCGATTTCAAGAGCCAAAGAGCCTTGCAGATATGACCCTCACACAACTTTTGGTGATCTGGAAGGCCAAGCACTGAAATTCACGTCGCTGAATCGTCCATACAATCGGTGTTTGAACTTGCAAGCAAGATTGGCCTATGGAACGGCGTGGAAGCAGCAAAATATTGTTCAAACGTATGACTTGCACGATTTCTGGACGGAGGGAGGGTCCTTGGAAGACAACATGAGCATGTTTCGCCAAAGCATTGAAGATTGTGACCAAGTATGATCTTTCGGTGGACATATTCATTTGTAGTTGGTTAAATCATTGATTGTTTTCTTGAGGGGGGTCTTATTCCATGTAGGGAAGGTAGAATTGAGTGTAATTTTGACAAAAATACTGACCCCACCCGAGCAAGATATGCGAAGATGTTGAGTGGCTTTGGAGGGGGGAAGATATTTACAGCCAGGACTGTCGTGATGGGCTGAATATCTCTATCCAAAGACGAGCCCCATGCAGAATCGTGTCATCTCTCGCTCGAAGCCGCTGAAATTCAGGTTGTCCAAGATGGTCAATAACTGTCTGCATCGCGCCATGACCACGATGCAGTTACGAGAGTTGTGGTGGCAATTATGGAACGCCAGTTCCAGCAGAGACGCCGCTTGCACATCGCAGTCACAGTCAGTGCCAGCGCAATAATGCGCGATCAACGAGGGGGACGATAGTCATTGAAGTGTTGGCCAATAGATCTCAATACAATAAATACATACATTCGGAATCTGTCGTATCTTGACTGGAAAGTCCATTATCCATCCAACTTGCCAGGTAGGAGAGAGAGCATGGGTCAACGCCAGACAAGTGCCGCAGATCCGCCCGATCCAAGCCTCTTCAAGCGCACGGATGCTTTGAAAGAGTATATTCATCCATCAAATGTGTCGTCTTCAGCAGCCTCCATGGCCATCCCGACGAATAAGTGGTGGGGAAATCTCTTGTCGTGCAATGGAACCGGCAACCTTGATCCCGTCTACCCCAGCCCGTATGCAGTGTTCATCGACAAATTGGCTGGAAACATTGCTTGCAGTTATCTCTACGAGTCCATGCATCGAGGCCCGAAGAATGCCAATGGCGCGACGAGTTATTACTACTTTCCACAAGCGTCCAACTTGATTTTTACCCACGACGACCGTCACGCCGTCCAATTTGAAGTGGAAAAATGGGACGATTTGACAGTTCAGATTGCTCTGAAAAACAACGACAAGCATCTCCGCTCAGTTATGGCTCTCGGCCAAGCGTTCATGACAATCGAGCATGTGACTTTGCCAGTGTGTGTTTCATCCGAGCACGGAATTGCCACCGTGGATGGAAAACCAGTCGATGTATTGGAATCGACTCGAGGAACATGTTTTCATTCAAAAACCGGCCAATTTGTCTTGGGATTGCACAATGGGCAGACATGGCTCGTGAGCTGGAGTAGTTCTACAGCCGTAGATTTGCAATTCACCTACGATAAAGCCAGCAAGACACTCCGTTCGTCAACGCCATTTTCGGGAATCGTTCAAGCCGCTGTGGTGACGTCCAAGGAGACGTTGACGACACTCCAACAATTTACCGGTATGAATTTCCCTCCTAATAACCTTGTGGATCATTTTCCTTCTGTAGGTCGCTATATAGAAGGCGGTATGGTAGAAGTGAATGGCATTCATGGATTTAAATACGTTTGGAAGGTCAAGCAAATAGTCGAGCCGAATCAGCCCGTGTTACATTTCGCCATGGAACATCACAAGTCGATTTTGACATTTGCATCACAAATCGTCCATTTGTCCTTGCATTCACACACGAGAGGGCTCATGCAAGCGTACACGATCGACGGTCCAAACTATGAATGGCAATTTTGCTTTCCCGATGAAGAAGAAACAAAACTTGCGCAGTGTGCACAATTTGATGCACCGCGGGATCCAAGTCCTGATGATTTGACAATGTTTCGTGTACGCGAGATTTTGCACGACGAAATTTACGGTGGATGGAAAATGCCACTCAGTTACTATTTCAAAGGCAAAGCACTTCAGAAACATGCCACGATGTGTTTATTAGCAGCGAAGTTCGCGTCGATCGACAAGACTCCTGCTGCAGCTGAACTCGCGTCCAATGCATTGACGAAATTGAAGCAACTGTTGGATGTTGTGGCGGCCAATACTTCCACCTTCCCTTTGGTCTATGATGAAGGTATGAACGTTTTAATGGTCAGGCTTTACAACCGTTCATAGTCTACAAGGGAATTGTTTCCAGTGAAGGATTCGCAAAGCACGACATTAATGTCGAATTCGGTACGGTATGCGGAGCATGTTCCATCTTGATTTGTGCGCCTAGGAAATGCTGTATATAATGATCACCACTACCATTATGGCTATTTCATTACAGGTACAGATTGAAATGTTCAGCTCGTTTAAATTTTCATTGAAATAGCCGTGGCAATTGCGTACCATTTAGACCCATCGTATATACAAACCAATCCGACATTGTTTCAGTGGACTTCGACATTAATCCGAGACGTACTGAATGCGTCCTTGGATGATGTCTCCTTTCCTCGATTTCGACATTTTGATTGGTTTTATGGTCATTCGTATTCTCATGGCGTGACGTGCATGGTGGATGGCAAAGACGAAGAGAGCACGTCGGAAGAAATTAATTGTCTCTACGGTGTAAATTTATGGGCTCAAGTTACTCAAAATGCAGCGTATGAGATATCCACCGGCTATTTCCCCACTGAATTGCTTGTAGGTTGTTGGAATTGAGTCATGTCATGCTCAAATTAGCAGCGCTGTCGCATCGGACGTATTTTTTGCTCTCGTCGTCAAATGTGGCGCATCCACCAGATTTCATTCCAAACAAAGTATCTGGCATTCTCTTTGATAACAAGTCCGACTATGCGACTTGGTTCAGTCCGAATCGTGAATGTATTCATGGCATTCAAATGCTTCCCGTCTCGCCAATTCTCGAATACTCGCGTCCAATCTCGTTTATCCGTGAAGAATGGGACGCAATCTTGTCGAAATTGAAATTGGAGCCAACGAATGCGTGGGTATCTCTACTCCAATGCAACTACAGCTCGCTGTCTCCAAAAGAAGCGTGCCAGCAGCTTCAAAATTGTGCAATGGACGATGGCCTCAGTCGAGCTTACGCTTTGTATTACGCGATGACTCGCCCGATTTAAATTTTTGGGAAGCTCATGAGACAACGGTATGATGCCCTCTAATCCCCTGCTAAATCCTTGTAGCAACCATTTTGTTTGTATTTCTTTGCGCAAGCGATTTCACGAAAGTCTATATTTTTATCCACTTTATCCCTCGAATCACTTTCGTAAGTAGTAATTGGATTAAAAAGTTTTGAATTCTTTTGAGTCGCTTGCACATCACAATGACGAGAAAATAAGTCCATCGTCTAAAAAAGAGCTCATTATTAGCGTTCGATTTATATGCAAAACGTTTGGCAAAACAGAAGTTTGTCAAAATGCTCTCTCACCGAGCGCAAAGCCTTGCCAAATACATGAGGAAATGCGCTATCGCAGCCATATTTCGTACGTATTTCATTGTGCAACGCATGGTCAAACAGACATTCATCATATAGATGCAATGTTGGACAATGTCTCTTTGTATTTCCTGCGGCAGTACGACCACAACAAGGGCGATAAGCATCGATTGGCCGCCTTCTCCAAGGCGATTCATGGCCTTAAACTTGCTCGACACGCCCTTTTTTCTTTCTTGGAGCGGAATTTGAGTTGGAAAGTTGTGCCAATATTCGAAGCATATCCAGACACCAATACTATTGAATGACAGCCTTTTTAGTCTGATGCTCGATTCGTTGCCACGAGTTTGCCATTTTTTCCAGGTCTCATTGACTGTGAAGCAAACTGCAGTTTGTCTTTCATCACCGTTTGTTCAAGTCGGACTCTGTCGTGGACACTCGTTCAGTCGACGATCGGCGATGCTCCAGTTTAAAAGAGGGAATGCTTGACACCAGGCGATTCGCACCGCTCTATCCATCCTCGGCGACTGCGTTGTCAGGGTACCAAGCCTGCAAAATCTACAGCGTTTTGAGATGTTACCTGGGTGAAACGTGTCATCGCAAACAACGTCATCGATCTTGTTATTTCCCTTCTTTACTGGCCATGAGCTGGCGAGCTACTATGAAAATAGACACGAGGGACATCAATTGCAGCGTCTCGGACGTTCCAGTTGCCAGTCGGTGTTCCAAATGTGCCAGTTGGTCGTAAATGTACATGCGAGCTGCTGGTGGAAGCTCGAGCTCGTTGGTTTTGTTGTACACTTGGTCCAATAAATCCATCGTGGCATATCCTTTCAGTTTTTGCAGCTCCAAGCATTGACGTACGCAATCTTCAAAGCTTTCCGTCCACAGCCAGTTGCACATGGCGGTGATATCTGCAGGAAGCGGATTCCCAGTGCATAAGTAGACCTAGGAACCGCATAAAATCGTGCAAAAATCCGAAGGTATTACGTTTGCTTCGTTGACTACCTCATGGGCCATGTTGGTGGCTTGCAAAATATTCAAAATACGACGCATATCGCCGCCGCCTAATCGCAAGACGGCTTGGAACCCATCGGGCGTCATATTGACACTATTGGCAATGTGTAAAGCTCATGCAAACGTCGTAGGTCGACTTACTTTTCAGCCTTGGCGATGTGTTCTACACGGTCTTTCACTTGATGCTCAGCGAGCGGCGAAAAGCGAAAACGTGTACAGCGAGATTGCAACGCGGGTATAATCTTGCTCACGTAGTTGCATATCAAGCAGAAACGAGCGTTCTTCGTGTACTTTTCAATAACTACGACACGGACATCAACACGCCGACCCGATCCTGGAGCTTACCTCGACGCAGCGCAAATTGCGCATCGTTTGTCATGGCATCAGCCTCATCGAGAATAATCAGCTTGATACCAGACGAGAACAATTTTTTCGTTCCCGCAAACTCCTTGATTTGATCGCGGACGACGTTGATCCCACGATCGTCGGATGCGTTCAATTCCAGCACCATCGACGCATAGTTGTTGCCGTACAACCGTCGTGCAGCAGCTAGAATCATGGACGTTTTTCCAGTCCCAGGAGGTCCGTAGAAGAGCAAGTGAGGCAGCTTTTGAGCATCGATGAGACGATTCAGTGTCGAGACAATGTCTGCATGTGCGATCAAGTCGTTCAACGACGACGGCCGATACTTTTCGACCCATGGCCAGTTGTCGGTCGATCGATTCTTGGAAGATATACCAGCAAAGCTACAACGCCTCGTGTGAAACCTGGTGTTCAGACCGACGCGTACCTCGGAGCCTCGTTCACAACCTCCATGTCTCCCGGCCTTTGCTTTTTCCTTTGATCCTTGAAAACCGCGAAGTCATTTCATTGGATAATTATTAGCCAATCAAAACATTTTCGTTTATTTCAACAAAATAGTTCAACCAAGTATTTTGACGAATTCTGCGTATAAAAATTCACGACTATTTTACGACTATTTCACACTCCGTTCTTAGACCTTTCAAATTGTACAAGTAAAGCATCTCCTTGCATAAAAATGAAATCCAACGAATGATTTAGAGCATACCGTCCCATGAAAAATATTCAAACCTAATTGACGCTGTTGAGATTGATCTGGCCATAAGATTCCAGCAAAAAATGAGGAAGGGATGCATTGTCAGCTCTGACGAAAAATCAATGTCACTCCCAATGGCTTTCAAACAGAGAAATTCATAACCTAAATATTGTCGATTTCATTCTAAATTGTGAGAGGGGTCTCAAATGTATCGATTTTTCAAATCGATCTGCAAATCGATCAGCCAATCAGTATCGAGTATTTACCAAGTTCACGCAAAACACACCTATTCACCTATACACACCTATACACACGTGAATTTTATTTGGCCAATTTACCGTACTTTTCATTTATACTTAACTTCAGTATGATGGAATCGATTTGGAAATGAACTCAATTTTGGTAGAAAAATACAAATTTGGGTGAAAAAGACAATAGTCTGATGAATAATTTATGACGTATAAGCTGTTTACCAGACCAAGATATCGGGGATTTTCCCTCACTATGAGGCATTTCCCCATCCTCTTTTGCTTGTGCGACTTGGCGTTTGAAGCGACTGGCAAAATCTAGTTTTAACATGAGCTTGCATCGACAAATGATGACTTACGTGAAAGCAGCATGCTAAGATCATCGGGCACCCTGAGCTTTGCTTCAGTGTATATATGTTTCAGTGCACTGCAGCACTTATTAATTGTCGAAAATGAATTGGATTTGACTGGCACAAGTTCCAAACCCCTAGAATCTCGCTTGACAGACATGTAAGCAAGAAATTGCAAGCATGCGTCGTTGTCTAAAGTGAGAGAAATACGATCATTTTCAATTTGAGAAGGATGGTTTTGGCCCAACCACGTGCGAAAGCGATTGATAACACTCTCGTGTTGCTTGCGACGATTCGATTCGACATCACATGAGCGGTGCGCTCTCTTACGTCCATGGTGGCTTTATCTCTAGTGAGACGACTCTACCAGTAGTGGTTTCAACATCCGGATATTGAGAACGAAACACTGTTTCGTGAAAACGGTGGTATCTAAAATACTTCCGTCGCGCATACAAATGTCAAATCAAAGAATTTTTTTGATACTTTCGTTTCACGAACCATTTTGTTTCGTATATCAATGTTTATCCAGCACATTTGTTTCGTGAAAAATTGTTATTTCATCATACTGAAGTGGTGTGTGTCAGTGTGTGTTTTGCGTGAGTCAGGTGGCTGATCGATACTGATTGGCTGAATAATTTTAATTTTAATTCTAGCCAATCAGAGAAGCCCGTTCGATTCGGAATCGATTCGAAACCTCGGTCGATTCAAACCATTCCTCACAATTTTGTATCAAAAGCACAATATTTCGCATACATATTCTCTATGTATATTCCGACCAAATATTTTGCTCAAATATTTCGTACGTATATTTCGCTCGTATATTTCGCTCGTATATTTCGCGCAGATGTTTCCCTCGTATTTTTGGTTCGAATGCTTGATTCGGATATTTCGCTCGCATATTTCGCTTTTGCTCGGGTAGCGCGTTTGGATATTTCGCTCAGGTATTGTTCTCGGATCTTTTGATTGGACATTTCGTTCGGGTACATATTTTGCTGGATATGTTGTTTGGGAGTTGCTTTCGGGTAGTTGGGCTCGATATTTTGTACAGAATTTTTGGGGTATTTCGTGTTTGGATGTTTTGTCGGGATAATTTGATCGATCATTCTGTCTTCGTGTTGTGTGGACGATTTTTGAGATCTTCTCTAGCCAAGAGAATCATGCAAGAGTACAAGTTGTTAGGAGAGTGATACGTTTGAGTTTTCTTCCGTCTTTGTCGAGAGGTTTGTGGCATCCAGCGCACGATGTCTCAAAGGTGACCTCGATGTGTCTCCGACCTGGCAAATTTCACAATGAGGGTCCCGAACGTTCAGTTTTCGACGGTTACATATCTATTCCACACTCTTGGTCCCTTGTTTCTCACTCGCACAACCACGTCGCGCATGCCCGTGTCTCACAGGTGGAATTGGGTCTGCGTCTTGGACGGCGTCCTTGGCGGTCGATCGATCTACTGACGTATTCAAGCAAGCCTGCGTCATGTCGTCTCGCGCCGACCGCAAACGTATTGTCGACGAGACGATCTTCGTCGGGAGGATCCCCTCGTCGAGAATGCGTTTGCTATCGGGTCGAGTACGATCGCATGTCTTGTCGGGCCGTGTTGGACGTGTGAAGGGATGGAGTCACATCGGGTGCGTGGTTTGGACCTGTTCAAGTGAGCTTCCGCTCACGGAGAGGGATGCGACAGCTCACATGAACAGGTCCAAAGGTCCGCAACCTCCTTGCGACGTCCTTGCAGGCGATGGCGGTGTGGTGGACCTGTGGTGGCGTCGTGTAGGTGTATTCGATCATTGGAGGGTAGATATGACACATAATATATGACGTTTAGTTGGTGTATCTAAGTGTGTATGCCGCGCGAGACGTATAAACCTTGTTGAGTCGTGCGTGAAGGAAGTGAGGCTTGCGGCGGTGGCGGCCGTGATAGAATATGGGAGTTAATCCTGTATAATTGAATGCAAAATTGTATATTGGTTGTGAGAGATATCGAGTTGTAGGTGTGCAGGACGATGGAAGCTTAATTCAGTTTGAAGGGATAACCTCTATGAATGATTCATGTAGTCAATATGCATTCCAACAAGTATTATATATCAGAGAACAAACAGCAGAGCAAGACCAAATACCTCGCTTTAGTGACAGTATTCGTATTCATCTGACCTTGCCCAGTCAAAATACCCCATCTTTCCCTTGACATTGCAACCACAATGTCACTAACGACAAGGAAATATTCCAATTTCACAATTATACATCACAAGCTACCCCACACCCATCCAAGTCGGCCAACCCTCCAAATCCGCATATGGGGTTTTATTAACCAAGATGTACACCACAACTCTCCAAATCCGCATATGGGAAACGACTGCTACCTCGCTTTACTGACATGCCACATTCTCAAACCCATACAAACACACTTTCACACTAAAAGATACCCTGCCGACACAAACAAAACCAAGGAAACACACATTCCAATACACCACCACCTTCAACACTGCGTCTTCACATGGATGGACAAGCCCCCAAGGTCCATGCCACGCTCTCGGTCCCTTCGCACAACCACGTCGCGCATGCTCGTGAAGGTGGAAAGGAGTCGCGTCGGAGGTCGTGAAGGTGTGTGTTGTCGTCAAGGAGAACGTGGGATGTGTGTCCTTTTCAGCCAATCGCGACAATTCTATGGCAAAAATGCATAAAGTAGCCAATCGTGTTGAGGTAGATTGTATTAATGTCCAGTGGATGGTGCTTTGGTTTTATCTTGTTTTGAGTATGCCTGTTCGGACATCTAAGTTGGCGATTTAAGGTATGTCGTGTTTGACATATAAACCACGGATTGAGTCGAACGATGATTGGCTCAAACTATCTCATACAAGACAATACGATTCGCTGGTCTAGTTCGCTTTTATCCTATCGAAACATATCATTCATCCTCCTCCTCATTGGACAAAAAGTGGATGCGGGAGGAGAAAGATGTACGTCTCCAATCGGTGATGTATCTTGACTTCTCATACTAATCTCAAGTGAAATGGTACAGTCCATTGTAGTACGGTGTTCGATAGGTCGATGTACAACAGGTACAAGTATTGTACGAATGTAGTCCCTGGTTTTAACAACAATATGTCATTATCGTCAGGGTTGAAGCATGGATGCGGATCAAATTGCACCGCCCATTGTCGCTAAAGCCAGGGAATACTTGCAATCCGAGTTGAACCCCTGCACCCCCAACGTGTTGAGATCTTTACACTGTAATATCCACTCCAACCCCTCCAACCCCTATCCGGAGATCCGCATACTCGACCTATAAATAGATTCTCAAGCGTGTGGAGCGCGTCCAGCACCGTGGTTGAGATCTTCAATGCATAAACACTGCACCCCCTTGGATCCTCGCGTTGGCTAAATCCAACTCACATCCCGACATCCCATTCGCTCAACTACCTCTCTTTCAGCCTATCCAAACTGGACAGTCTGCCACCTCCTCATTCGATGAAAACCACTTCCGTTTTGTTTCCCCGCAAAGATATCATGAGATGGACGGCAGTTTGGAATCGAGCGGCGTCCCGACGCGCATGCCAGTGTGGCGACCTTCAAATGGATCCACACACATCAAGATGCACGGGACGGTGTACTCACACAGGTGACCTTTATCTCGACCTCCATGAGTACTCTTACCGTGAAATCTAGGCTGATGTCGACGCTGAGATGAGACTGACAACGTGGACAGCAACACACAAGACATGGATGTCGTCAGATGGGATCGATTGCTGCACCTTGCATGGATTCGATGATCACCCACGATCATTTCGATCTTCATGTCCGCGAGCAGTTTCAAACTACAAGGCAAACACCAACACAATAGCACGATAGAAAGAAGCGCTGTTGCCACGATGCCGGGAATACCCTGTCAAACAGCGACACAACAGCACGAAGGAAACAAGAACAATGCCGGTAAATCCTTTCTCGGCTCTCAGATGGAACATTCTTACGTCAGGCAATCCAACTAACATGATCGATCGATTTATGTTATGTTTTTTCCGTGTCTCTTTATAAAGTCGTCGAGCTTTCGACCCCATCTTCACATTCCACCTTGTAGATCCACCAATCGACCCATAACAGACCTATCGATGAGCCTGCCAAGGTCCGTTGTTCAAGTGGTCTGGTATGGGTCGTATTTTGGAGCTTGCAGGTCGTAGGGGATCCACATTGCAATCCATCTTGAACGGAACATCGTAGAGTTGCCTGTTGAAGATTGGGTGGTCCATGTAAGATTCGATCGTGAGTGTGGTAGCGAGAGGAATGACTTTGAGACGTGTTTCGTCGCGACGATTATGATGCGTCTGGTTTGTTCATGGTTGAGGTGGAGTCGATCGATCCAGTTGGGGAATGCAGATTTGCGCGGGAGTTTCTAGGGCAGTTTCGTGTTTGTGTTTTCTGTCCGGAAACCAATGTCTCTCGCTTTAGTGACATGATCATGAAGCATTTGGGGGACTACGATGACAAACTAAAGAAGTCATTGTCCTTCAACCGAGGTTTCCGAAGCCATTCCGGATAATGACCTTTGAAATCAAATACTTTTGAAAGTGCATACGCAATGGATGACTATTTTCTACAGGCTTCCTGTGAAAATCATTAATGTTCGACGATCTGGTTGACGTAGAACTCGATACCTCTGTCAACTAATCTTTTTTATAATAATCATCTTACACAGGTTATCCTCTACCATTTTATACATGGCCACTCTCGCCACTGCCATCGCTAATAGCATCCACCGCGCCATGTCCTGCACGACTCCATGGTGCGCGACTTGCAGGTGAATGCCATTGGCGATGGCAGTGGAGTGAGAAGTGTGTGTCATTGCAAGTGTCGCCATGGATCTTGTGATTTGACGTCACTTGACGATATGTTCAACGCGGTCTTTGGCTTGATCCCCAAATAGGAAAGCGTGTGCGGCGAAATTGAAACCATTTAGAATAGTCGAGACGTGAATGTTTCACAAGTACCTTTGCCCAGGACGCTCGTTGTTTGGGTGTGGCATCTCAGACACTGATGCATGCAATGATAGAGAGAGAATATGGAAGGCAGGTTTCTCTACAACACCATGTCGCGGCTATGTGCAAAGACGAGATCGAGGCCATTGTCGTCATAAGATAGCCGCTGGACCCTTTGTGAAGTACAGGACGAAGTCAAACTACCAGACCTCAATTCTCTCGGTCATTGAATGCCCATTCCCCCTACGTTCCAAGCTCAAGGCCTCCATCACCGACTCCAAAGCAAATAAGTAGGCCACGTCATTTTGAAGCCATGTTGGCCAGCTGTGGCTAGGTTGTATCAATTGATCGAGCGAGAAGACGATTCCCCAAGCATGCTCAGCAACCAGGCTTGGCATAAGTGCATTACACGACAAGAATAGAAGCACGGACTATTTCGACTTCTTTGCCTTCTTCGACGGCGGTGGCGCACTGTCATCGTTCTTGTCGCTTGCATCTTCACGGAGTAATTGCTCGGTGCTCTCGCTCGCCATGACCATGTTCAATCGTTCATCTCGTGGGATGTACGCATAAATTCCATCTACGAACAACCATGAAGCATGACGTCCGAGTTGCAAAAGTACCGTCAACGATGCACGTCTTCGTGCGTTTCCATACAGTCAATGTATCCATACTGGAATGCCACGATGGCAGCGGCACCTGCAGCACCTTATGAAAGACCGCGGCCAGTCGCATTTGAAATTCCGGCGACGAAGTTCTTCCCCTGCAATTCATCCCAATCAGCAAGACAGTGCAAGCAAAGACTGTACCAAGGCTCCGGAAGACAAAGAGTATGTCCAAAGAGTTCGCCAATATGAATGACCGTGTCCCCGGAGTAATTGTTGAGGCATTCGAGCGCCATGGACTCTTCGCTGTCTTCGTAATCGTCGGGATAACACAGCATGAGCGTGCGTTTCTTGTGTTTCTTAAGCACCTTGACATTTTGAGTGTCAGATTTTTTCCAGAAAGTACGTACTTCAGGAGTGCCTTTCTCGACAGTCATCCACGTCCGTCGCTCTTCCCCTTCTTCCTCGTCGTCTTCATCTTCCTCTTTCTCTTCACCAGGGACATGCAGATCAAAGCATTTGATGTCCACACCGCGAAGTTGCAACAAGCGGCCCCAATATCCCGTACCTGCGCCCATTTCGACAATCTACAGAGGAAATCAAGCCCTTGACGCAGAAAGAACAGACATACAGGTCCGTAATGTTTGATGATACGAAGCGCACGTTCGTCCGGGACGGCCCATGAGTATTTCTACAATCGGTAGCATATCAGAACGAGGTGGACTCAACGCGCTTCACGCACCGAAGCAATACTGTCGTCGACAGAATTGAACAAAGTTTCGCGCGTTTCATCGTCGAGATCTGGATCAAAGAGCCGATCCATCTCTTTTGGTTGCTTCTTTTGAAACGATGTGAAGTACTCCAGGTAAGGATTGCATGTTGGCGTCAATGACGCTCTCTCAGGGTATATAGTCGACGGCGTGGCGACTTGGGTCTTCTTCGGCGCCATCCTGTTTTGATCCACCAAATCCTCGATGATAATCCTTGCACGATTGGTTGAACCAAGCCAATCCAATCATGGAATGACCATCTGCCAAATCAAGATCGGTGAAAGTGCGCCACGTTTGTCTGGGGAGATCCGAGGTGAAGAAGGATGCGACGGATCTGCTCATTTACCTACAAGGGTAGCAAAGGGGTCGTAGGAAGAGTGTTTGGTATTTATCTGAGCGATAGGATCTCATTGCGATGGACATAATGCACCAAGAGCTGGACATCGCAATGAGATCCTACCACTCAGATAAACGCCACCTCCTCTTGTCGACGGAGCCTGTGACGCCCCTGATGTCCTTGTAGGTAAATGAGCAGACCCGCCGCATCCTTCTTTACCTTGGACCTCTCCAGACAACCGTGGCATACCTTCTCATACCTTCATTGTCAAGTCCAGACAGCAAGATCCATTACGATGATGCTCTATCACGCTGTCGTTGCTCCAACCGAAGTCTAGAATATCGCAATTTGCGGCATCCAATCACTCCACGCCGTCAAAACGATCTGTTCAAGCTGCCTTCGTCCTTGTCATGCATCGGCAACGAAAAAAGCCAGTGGCGACTGAAGAAGGCAATCGATTGCGCCGGGTACACACAGCATTGAAGCTACAGGTTTCATGATTCACCCAGGGAATCGCTCGAACCGTAATTGACTTGGAGGCCACAATCGAATTTTCGCGCTGGAAGCATGTGGACTACATTGCGAGCATCTCAAGAACACGTTCATCCTTGACATCAAGTTTCACATCCACCAGAAAACTCCACGAGCTCAAGACCATACAGCTTACTCTCGGCTGGATGCTTTGCATGAATCCATGGCCTTGCTTTCCCTGAGCCCATGAACTTGGTGGTCAATTTCGGAGCATACTCCGTTATCACCACTCTCAACTCGACACCAAGCTCAAGAAATGGATGGTAAGAACGCTATGTCTTTATTTACAGCCTGTCATCTCTGCCAACTCCAAGGACAGCCTCGCTTCTTCTCATCGCTCACAAAGCTACAGTGCATTACCTTGCTCGTTGTTTGGCAAATTGGTCCGACGACAACCGATAATTTTCGAAGGATATTCAACGCGTGTCATCGACGGAAGCTCCTTACTCGAATGGCCTCCGTGGAACTTCAAAAGGATCCAATTTGTGCTGCGCCAAGTATGCATTGGCCTTGTTGTGAATGAGTGGCAATTTCGACTGCACGTGCTCTTTGACGCTCTTGACAGTCTTGAGTGCCAAGTGTTGGTTTTGTTGGTCATCGAGAACGAGAAATTCAAAGTCGTCAGCCGTTGCCTGCTTGTCCACCAAATCCTTTTGGTGTTTCCTCTGGTGCGTTCGTGTCTTGGCTCGTTTGGTCGTTTTCGAAATTTGTTGCGACAGTCGATGGGATGCTTCCGCTTCTACAAGGCCGTGAATATTCAATCCTTCAAGAGCCGCATGCCTTTTTCCCACTGCGCGACGCTGTACGTTCCCTTCACGCTGCTCAAATGCGTCTTGATTGCTCGGTTTTCACTTTGAAGTCTTGCTTGTGTCTTGAGTCGCATGGATAAATTCGTCGGCTTGTTGATACCGCTGCCTGACGACGTATGGACGCATTCGTTGCGCCTGCCCATGATCTTTTCTATCCGCCCGACCAAGTTTTGGTTTTCATTCGAGATGACTAATTGTCGATCTACGTGTATGGTGACGGCGTGCAGAATGTGATTGCAAGTTCTCTGTACCTTGGACCTGTTGCTGCTTCTTCTTGTTGGGCGAATTTGTCTTGGTGTAATTGAGGACGATGTCTTTCTTGATCGGGGCTTCGATATGCTCCAAATGGTGGCGATGGGCGACATCCATGAGCTGTCGCTGCCGCATGCTGATGTAGTTTTCCTCTGCGTGGACATAATCCGCAGCATATGCGATCGGCTTTTGCGGCATGGCCTTTTGGTCGTTCCTTATCGCATGGTCTTCTATAATTAGTATCACTAAACGTATGAATCCTTACTGATCGCCTTGCCAATTTACTTCAAGTGAACGATGCGTTGATAAAAAGGAATCGGGTTCAATGCGGCGATGTGCGTTGCTGTCTTATGCCGCGACGATTACATGTGAAGAAATTGACTCATGTCAGGCGCGTGGTTTGCACCTGGTCAAGAGCACACATGTAAAACGGTGCAGGATAAGCTAGCAATACAAATCTTCGCATTGGATCCGATTGCAAACGCATTGCAGTTGGGCCCACAATGCACGCCTATACGAGTCAATCGACTCTTCAATAGTAGGGTGCAAGACAATCATACACCGTCCTGGTCGCGTTGCTCCACACATCGTGGACTACCAACGATGGACTCACCAACGTTGGATTACGTCGTATCCAACTCCAACGCAACGTCGACGAGGGGATCCTCCCGACGAAGATCACCCCGTCGACGATGCGTTGGACTTGGATACGAGCAATCCTACGTGGGTGAGTCCGTTGTGTAGAGTCCAGGAGGTTTTGACATACCTGTGAGACACGAGCATGCGCGACGTGGTTGTGCGAAGGGACCGAGAGCGTGGCACGGACCTTGGGGGCTTGTCCATCCATGTGAAGACGCAGTGTTGAAGGTGGTGGTGTATTGGAATGTGTGTTTCCTTGGTTTTGTTTGTGTCGGCAGGGTATCTTTTAGTGTGAAAGTGTGTTTGTATGGGTTTGAGAATGTGGCATGTCAGTAAAGCGAGGTAGCAGTCGTTTCCCATATGCGGATTTGGAGAGTTGTGGTGTACATCTTGGTTAATAAAACCCCATATGCGGATTTGGAGGGTTGGCCGACTTGGATGGGTGTGGGGTAGCTTGTGATGTATAATTGTGAAATTGGAATATTTCCTTGTCGTTAGTGACATTGTGGTTGCAATGTCAAGGGAAAGATGGGGTATTTTGACTGGGCAAGGTCAGATGAATACGAATACTGTCACTAAAGCGAGGTATTTGGTCTTGCTCTGCTGTTTGTTCTCTGATATATAATACTTGTTGGAATGCATATTGACTACATGAATCATTCATAGAGGTTATCCCTTCAAACTGAATTAAGCTTCCATCGTCCTGCACACCTACAACTCGATATCTCTCACAACCAATATACAATTTTGCATTCAATTATACAGGATTAACTCCCATATTCTATCACGGCCGCCACCGCCGCAAGCCTCACTTCCTTCACGCACGACTCAACAAGGTTTATACGTCTCGCGCGGCATACACACTTAGATACACCAACTAAACGTCATATATTATGTGTCATATCTACCCTCCAATGATCGAATACACCTACACGACGCCACCACAGGTCCACCACACCGCCATCGCCTGCAAGGACGTCGCAAGGAGGTTGCGGACCTTTGGACCTGTTCATGTGAGCTGTCGCATCCCTCTCCGTGAGCGGAAGCTCACTTGAACAGGTCCAAACCACGCACCCGATGTGACTCCATCCCTTCACACGTCCAACACGGCCCGACAAGACATGCGATCGTACTCGACCCGATAGCAAACGCATTCTCGACGAGGGGATCCTCCCGACGAAGATCGTCTCGTCGACAATACGTTTGCGGTCGGCGCGAGACGACATGACGCAGGCTTGCTTGAATACGTCAGTAGATCGATCGACCGCCAAGGACGCCGTCCAAGACGCAGACCCAATTCCACCTGTGAGACACGGGCATGCGCGACGTGGTTGTGCGAGTGAGAAACAAGGGACCAAGAGTGTGGAATAGATATGTAACCGTCGAAAACTGAACGTTCGGGACCCTCATTGTGAAATTTGCCAGGTCGGAGACACATCGAGGTCACCTTTGAGACATCGTGCGCTGGATGCCACAAACCTCTCGACAAAGACGGAAGAAAACTCAAACGTATCACTCTCCTAACAACTTGTACTCTTGCATGATTCTCTTGGCTAGAGAAGATCTCAAAAATCGTCCACACAACACGAAGACAGAATGATCGATCAAATTATCCCGACAAAACATCCAAACACGAAATACCCCAAAAATTCTGTACAAAATATCGAGCCCAACTACCCGAAAGCAACTCCCAAACAACATATCCAGCAAAATATGTACCCGAACGAAATGTCCAATCAAAAGATCCGAGAACAATACCTGAGCGAAATATCCAAACGCGCTACCCGAGCAAAAGCGAAATATGCGAGCGAAATATCCGAATCAAGTATTCGAACCAAAAATACGAGGGAAACAACTGCGCGAAATATACGAGCGAAATATACGAGCGAAATATACGAGCGAAATATACGCACGAAATATACGCTCGAAATATACGCAAGAAATAAACGAACGAAATATTTGGGCAAAATATTGTCATTGTCAATGAAATTTGTGGTTTTGACCAAAAAGCGAATTCATTTTCAAATCGATTTCATCATACTGAAGTGGTGTGTGTCAGTGTGTGTTTTGCGTGAGTTAGGTGGCGGATCGATTCTGATTGGCTGACTAATTTTTAATTTTTATTCTAGCCAATGAGAGAAGCCCGTTCGATTCGGAATCGATTCGAAACCTCGGTCGATTCAAACCGTTCCTCACAATTTTGTATCAAAAGCACAATTTACGCACGAAATATTTGGGCAAACTATTGTCAATTTCAGTCTAATTTGTATTTTTAACCAAAAATCAAATACATTTCCAAATCGATTTGACCATACTGAAGCCAAGTTCAACCGACTATTGGCCAAATTAATAGCATGTGAGTTAGGGTGTGTTTGGGTGTGTTTTGCGTGAATTAGTTAAATACTCGATTCTGATTGGCTGCGAGATTCGGAAATCGATTAAAAAATCGATACATTTCCAGCCTATCTCACTATTTAGAATGAATCTCACAATATTTGGTCGAAATATACAAAGAAAATATGCGAAATATTGTCATTTTCAACCAAATTTGTTGTTTTGACCAAAATGCGAATTCATTTTCAAATCGATTTCATAATACAGACATACCCCCGTATAACGTACCCACTCAAAATTAATTTACTCTATATTTTTATAATATTAAGTCAATAATACAAAATATCATCTTCAAGAGACTCGTTTGAATATATGAAATTGCGAGTGGTTATCATGCCGCGAACATCTCGCTTGTCGTACACACTCAACCAAAAGCGAGGGATCATCCAAAAGAAGGACGACAACCCACAAATGAGCCTCCAGCGTCTTGCATTCTGGGCAAAGGAAGAATTACGTCTGTCTAAACTGCCTGCCAAGAGCTCTATCCAAACCATACTCAAAGCTCGTGCCACGCTCGAACCACTGATCGCAATGGACAATGGCCATGCAAAAAGAAAGGTGACTCTAGGTTGTTGTGTCGTAGAAAAGAGACTCGTCGAATGGATTCTATTTGCAGAATCTAAAGGATTATTTTTGAATCAACGCATCATACGAATTCAAGCAAGGAACTTTTGTCATGCAGCCGGCTTCGATATGGGTCTTTCTAATGGTTGGCTCTTCAAATTTCAGAAGCGACTCAATTTGCATCTCCGTGCAAGACCAGGCGAAGCATTCTCTGTCAGAGACGACGTCATTCAAGCAGGCAGAGCTTGGTTACGGCAAGTGACGAGTGAGTACAGCCTACACAATACGTTCAATTTCGACGAAACAGCTCTGTATTACAGCGCTTTTCCCAAGAAATCAATCACCTCTCGCGCCAGTCAGGTTTCAAGAGTGACAAGAGCCGTCTTACCTTGGGTGTTGCGGCAAATGGCGACGGCAGCGAGAAATTGGACCTTGTCTTCATTGGGAAATCGAAAGAACCAAGATATTTCAAGAGAGCTGGCTGGGTTCAATGGCTTCGTGCCCAATATTTTAGTGCCAAAAAGGGTTGGATGACGTCCAAAATCTTCCAAGAATGGCTTCGCCACATCGATCAAAAGTTCAAAGCCGAGGGTCGACATGTCCTCCTGCTCGTGGACAATGTGTCTTCTCATCGCTTGTCCAGCTTGGAGCTTGATCATGTGCGAGTTGTCTTCCTTCCTCCCAACACCACGGCGGTCCTTCAGCCCATGGACGCTGGTGTGATCGCCGCCTTCAAGCAATCCTACAAGACCTGTCAGATGGAGACAGCTTTGAAGAGATTTGACAGTGGTCAAGACGTCTCGAAGTGCTTCAAGTTGGATGTCCTTGAAGCAATGGAGATTTCTTCGAAAGTGTGCGCCAACATTGGCGTCGATGCGATATCAAACTCGTGGAAACACACGGGCATCCTTGCTGACGAGTCCGATCGTGACTGGAACAGGTCGCTCATGCTGCTGGCAGATTTGGACATTTGAAATCCTATATATCTTTATATTCGATATTTTTTTGCTGTAAGAAACCTGTTTATATTTCGTACCTATAATAATCGATAATTCAGTGCCGTATGTTATACGGGGGTATGTCTGTACTCCGGAGTACGATAGTTTGAGCCGGCACTACTTTACTATAACCCCCGCACTGTTTTAAACCCTCATACAAACTATTCGTGTAGATGTGTTTTAAACTCACATACAATTCTGAATACTAACTACAAAGGCTTAGAAGTTGACAATGTTGCGCACCGTCAACGACCACTAAGCCCAAATCACATCTTTATAGTGTTGCGCGCGTAGCGCGCGGGGTTCACGGTGGTTTGGGGTCAGGCCTATCTCTTCGAAGAGACTGAGCGTCAAGTCTTACGGATACACTTTGCCAATTTTTTGCTTTGCTGTAAATTTAAAATAATTTTTGATAATAAAATAAAGCTGCGAGGACTCATTTACAAGAGTGTGGATGTTTACAACACATCTACACGAATAATTTGTATGAGGGTTTAAAACATTGCGGGGGCTTCAGTAAAGTAGTGCCTTTGAGCCAATCATGGTTCGACTCAATCCGTGGTTTATATGTCAAACACGACATACCTTAAATCGCCAACTTAGATGTCCGAACAGGCATACTCAAAACAAGATAAAACCAAAGCACCATCCACTGGACATTAATACAATCTACCTCAACACGATTGGCTACTTTATGCATTTTTGCCATAGAATTGTCGCGATTGGCTGAAAAGGACACACATCCCACGTTCTCCTTGACGACAACACACACCTTCACGACCTCCGACGCGACTCCTTTCCACCTTCACCTTGTCCACACCACCTCTCACTCTCTCTCGGCAATAACACGACTATCTTCCACGCACTGCGTTGTTTCCGCCGACTTGCAACTCCAACCCACTACGGTCGAACATTTCAATGTCTAAAAGACAACCACACTCTGTCTTGTCGGTGTGTCGCGGCGACACACAGATCTTAACTTCAATGGGTCAATGGGAAGCCTTCTTCGAAGCAGGACTGCGCACATGGATGCATGGCTTGGAGTAGGCAGCACACACTGATCCTATCTTCAATCGACGATGGTCTTGCTGCCTTGACACTGCTTTCTTCATGTACGACACGAACCCAAGCTGAATTGGGATGGTCTTACTTAAAGAACTTCGTGTCGAGGCAGCAGGATCGTCGTCGATTGAAGATAGGAGTAGGCAGCCTACTCCAAGCCATGCATCCATGTACGCAGTCCTGCTTCGAAGTAGACTACCCGCCTTGCCACTTGTGCTAACTGTATTAAACCTCCACGAGGTACCTCGGTCATGCATACACAGAGCTCTCTCTCTATTCATCGACCGGTCAATTCAAACAACCAATATTCCTTTGAAATTCTCGCAAGCTGGGAGGTTTCGAAGCCACCAAGATCGTTGCGTTCCATTGAATAAATGCCATAGTTGGGGAATAGAGCACGAAGATGCATATAACATTCTAGAGAGGTCATCATGCAGCGCACGCATTCAAGCCTTGTTGCAGCAATGCACGGTCTAAGCCAATGCCAATAAAGACAATCTTCGTCACCCTTGACTCGTCTTGCTGCCAAGCTTCACTTGGTGTGACGTCAAAGAGTTCATGCACTCCTTGCAAGATGTGCTTGTGGTTGTCTCGAGCAATGTCGAGGATGCCTTTGATGCGGTAGATGGTCATGGACGATTCTTCCCAAAGCAACGAGCCAAGCCAAAGCTCTACAGCTTTGACCGTCAATGGAGCGTTTGATGACACGCAGATGGTCGTAACATTGCCAGAATGCGATTCTTTTGGCTACAGGATGCTCGTTCAGATGGATTGACGCATACATAGCCTACCAGTGAAGCGTGAATGTCCATTGCTCGGTCGGCAGAGAAGGCTTTAATGTCCAAGATGGCATCCAAGTCAATTTTTGAGTGTTCCGTCCAACTAAATTTCTCATTCATATCTCGAAATTGCAAAATAGACTTACATGCAAGGAGCCAATGCGTTCATGTCTGTCAATCGGTCCTGCAGACGCTTTCTATCCTCTTCTGACGGAAGCAAGTCGCATTTGTTCACGATAATGCGATCGGCATATGCAATTTGAGACAACACTTCTTGTGTACTGCTTTCCAAATGTCCCCAAACATTCTTCGCGTCCACCAACGAGACGATACCATCTAATGCAATGCGACCTTCCAATTCGGAATCGACCCAAAAGATTGATGCGAGTTTGCCAGGATCCGCCATACCTACACGCTGTGTAAGGCAACAATGCACGAGCTAGATCTACCGGTGGTTTCGACAAGTACATAGTCAAAGCGATCCCGGCGTGTCAAGAGGTTTTCTAACGTTGCGACCAAATCGTCTCTCACGGAGCAACAAATACAACCATTGCTGAGTTCATAAAAGTCTGCAAATGTTTCTCCATCTGCTCCATCCTACAAAGAGCGATGATGTCGTGGAAATAGAGAGGTTCACGTACGCGCGCAATCAAACTCTCGACGCCTATTTCTTCGCCAAATTCGTTTTCAATGACGGCGATACGTTTCCCGTGATTTTGAGTGAGAATATAGTTCAAGAGCGTCGTCTTTCCAGAGCCCAAGAAGCCCGTGAGAATCGTCACGGGGACAACTTTGGTGCTTTCTTCATCCGCCATCTCGTCAAAGGAACCGTCGATGGATGGAGTACGAATTCGCGATCATCCGGATAAACATTCTTATTCCTCGAAACCCTACACCCCAAACCCCTTAAACCCTTCACCCCTTATTAAAATAAATTAACCTAATTTAAAAAGAATTAAACAATGTCGAAATCTTAATCCTTCAACACCGTCGGATCCTCGGTATTCAATGTATGTAAATCACTTGTATCAATGTTCTTTGCATGACTGAGGTCGATGACAAAGAAGTACAGCGAGGAAAACCATTTGTGGTGTGCAGCTAACGAAAATAATTCAATAAAAATTATTCTTGCAAAGAATTGAAAAATGATAATTAATATTTAATAATATGCCGCTAGAACTTAAAAAGGTAAACAGGTCGAGCGGCAAACTTTGCCTCATTACGTAGCTCGTGAAAATTGTTTGGATCTCTACAATTTAAGTATAGGAGAGACGGAGAATGCCCAAGTCACAATTACCAGACAATGGAGGAAATTATTTTGGAAATAACAAATATTTGGTTAATTAAAATACATTTTAATCGAAATAATTTTGAGTTTTTAATATTGGTTGAGGGCCCGTCTGGCAACCGAAAATATTACAATAAATAAGCCCAAAATGCCATTTTGAGGCCAAATTCAATAATTGAGGTAAAAATATGACCTTGATTGTCTCAAAGAGTTTTTCACCAAATCCTATATTTTTGGTTGGGATATACTCACTGGAGGCAAGCAAAATGCCATTTTACGAGATGGAGGTTTTACCTCTATTTTGAAATCGTTGATCCCAATTTAGCTGAAAATGGCATATTGATTTTGAAATTTTGCCAGACGCACCCTGAAAAAATCCAATCAAATGACATTTTCAAAGGCGATCATCACGTAAAAATCATCATTCCCATGACGTCCTTCCTCGAAGGATATGTGCGCCAGTTGACGCAATCCGCAGCGGAGGATATCTTGACTGCTGTGACAGTCAAGAGCGTCTTGGATGACATGGTCAGTGATGTGGAGACGTGGGTATTTGAAACGGAACGCCATGCTTTGACGGCTGAATTGGATGAAATGCGTGCCCAATTGGCCCAATGCGCCAGAACAGAGCGAATGCACTGGGATGAAAAGCAAAATGTACACCTTGGACAAACTCCATCAAGTTTCCTCATGCTCTCGACTTGTAGATGCTAAATCAGATATCTTTTCTGCAAGTCCAAGGCAAAGCTCTTGCTTTGAAACTTCGCCATGAAGCTGATCTTGTCGCACAGGAAATTGAGGACAAAGAGAGGCAAGCATGCTGAAATCAAGGCTCTATTATCAGTGTTCGAGTCCAGGTTAGAGAGGGAACTACTCGAAAGCAAGGAAAAGATCGCATCGTTTGCAAACGTGTCGAGAGAATTGGCTCGATCACAGCGAGAAGTGCGCGGCTTGCATCGACGACAGAGTATACAAAGCATGCTGAAAATATCTCCAGCCCACAAGGTTTCACGTGCATTTTATCACATTTTCAACCTCATATTATGCATCAGGCAAATCCTCTACTGAAAGCCAAAGCTGGAGGTTTCTTGGGCTTGCAAGATAAGCATCTCCTGATTATCTTTGCATTTGTCGGTGCCCGCGACGTCTTGGCCATCAGTCTGACCTGTCATTCATGGAGATCCCGGATACATGTAAGCCAAACTGCATCTGGGCATCCTTTCTAAGCTCGATCAGACACTATTTGGCTTAGAAACCAAGCCATCACCAGCTATTGCTACTCCTAAGACACAACCTCTCAAGCTCAAACCTGCTCCTGTCCTCGACAAAGCTCAGGTATCTCCTTGATTGCCTCAATTTCTTCTTGAAGTGCTGCCATTTAGCTGGCTAAAGCTGACGAGATGATGAAGTCATTCAATGCCAAGGAGATGAAGCTCTTCCACGATTTAGTCGTGCGCTTGAAAGGCTTGGAAGTAGGTACAAAGTCAGGACGAGCGAGCGTATGACCAATGCTTGTTTAGGCTAACATGGTTTCTCTCCAAGCAGAGAAAGAAGATTTAGCAGCGAGATTGCAAGGCGCGGAGAACGTGCGCGATTTCTTGATGGATAAACTGACAGTTGAGTGCATCCTACGTTAGTTTTTCTGACTGCAGTGGACAGGATGTCGAGGATGCATTGACTTTCTCGCATGGAGAAAAGGTTCATTCAACGCTCCCTCTCTCGTGAAAGTATTTCTCATGCACCCACGTAGGCTAAAGTAGAAGCGCAATCGTCGTTGGACCGAGAAGTGATGGCCTATTTGGACACGAAAGCGCAAGAATTGGAAGCCGTCGCGCAGTCGTATGCCGTTCAAAATGAAGAGCTCAAAGTAGAATTGGATCAACTGCAGCGAGAACATGATGCCAAGTCACAAGTAGCCCTGCTTTCCTGCGATTTTGTGCTCATTGAGATCGTTGTCTAGGTAATTGAAGACATGATTCGGCATTTGACCGCAGAGAAGAACGACATAGAGCTCCAATCCAAGGTACAACATATCACCATCTTTATCTTTCTCCTGGACAATTCCACTTGACTAGGCACAAAAGAAAGTGTTAGTCAAAGAAGTGCGCACGTTGAGAGCTGAAAATGCAAGGCTGGCCATGGAATGCAATGGTTATCGAGCACAACTCAAACAGTTGAAATCGTCGCTCATGTCTTTGGAGACGTTTGACACCAATTTTTAATTCGACATGCCATTGTCAATTGCTAGAAAATGCCAGAGGAAACGCAGCGAACGCAACTGTCTCTAGAAATTGAGCCAGCGATATTGAGTTGTTTCCATCATCACACTTGACTTGTTCTAGCGCATCCCGCAGTTGGAGAACCAGTTCGACATTCGGCGTTGATGCCTTGGTGCCAGCTAGCTCCAGTGCTGACACTAGCACGGAACTTTTTACCTCACCAGCGTCGGCCGTATCGATCGACTGAAACAAATCTTCGCCTTCTGAAATTACGTCGCCATACAAGAGGCACACTTCCACAGCATGCTTAAATTTAGCATAGCTGACTGGTACGTTGGTTGGCGCAAGATGGTTGACTAGTTTGGCATTGGGTGCGCTGGGAATGTCTTCACACAGCACATGAAGAAGCTGTTGAAACATCGACACATCCACGGGATCATTGCCCTTCTTGAGTGCGTGGTAAGCCAGAACCATGTTGTCTTCGAACGATGTGTTGGTCACACTTCCACACGATTGAATATAATATGCACTCACTTCAATTGGCCCCAAATCTCCACACATCATTTGGAAACTACAATCCTCGTATAGCATCCTCATCTACACATATCTATACGTACTATCGTGCGAGAAAGACCACAGGTTGCTCGGGGCGGTACTCTAAGAGTAGATTTACTGCATCTTGCATATGACCCGTCGCTTTTGTCTTGCCTATGCGGCATCAATCCAGTCCGAGCAGAGGGTGAGGAGAGTATAAACATACCAATGTACTCTTCGGGAGCAAGTTTGCCCAAATCCCTTCCTCCGATCGCTCCTCCACCAGCACCGCCGCCGCTACTGCCTGATGGATCTTTGAAGGACATGGTGCTTTGATTTTTGTTTGGATTTTCTTGGCTTTTCTGGGGGTGAGGGGGTTTAGAAGGGTGGAGAGGTAAGGGGTTTAAGGGTGTAGGGGTTTCAAATTATCCGTAGATATCCGGATATTGCGTTGCATTCCTGAACCACACAAGGGCGGTTGGATATGTCGGAAGAGGCAGCGCGAGGTCGGCAGTATGCATACCAAAATACGTCGAGCTTGGTGCTTCAGGCAGAACGTGAAGGTGGACGCCGCCGTAACGAACCCACTGGCGAAGTGGAATCGTTGAATGGAAAAATTACGTACAGAATGGGCGATTTAGCGCAGCGCGCGACCGCCCCAAAGCCAAAATCAGATCGACAGAAGAAGCGCAAGCAAGAAGAAAGCGGACCTGTCAGTGTAAAGAAAGTCTTTGTTGGTGACCAAAAAAGCAATATATTGAAGCGAACAGAAGAGTCGTTTACGTACACGCCGACAAATGAAGTCAGTCGCGCTGCGTACGAAGAATTGATGCAGATTATGATCCAATACTTGGGTGATCAACCGACGGAAATTATGGCCGATGCTGCAGATGAAATCCTCCAAATTGTCAAGAATGAAGACTACCGCGACGACGAAAAGTACCGTGAAACGGCGAAATTGCTGCAGGGAATGCCCACACATGAATTCAGTCTCATCGTCGGTATGGCCAAACGAATGACAGACTTTAGGTCTAGCGTACCAGATGGAACAAATCCTGAAGACGAAAACGAGCATGCAGACGACATGGACAAAGAAATGGGTGTCGCCGTCGTGTTTGAAGAGGAAGACGAAGAGGAAGATTCTGATGTTGACGAAATTGACGATGAATACGAAGACAACGAAGAAGAGGTACATATTTCTTGGTCTCAATTAAACTTAAATTGCTTTAGGGAGATGAATTGGCCCGCGAAGCAATGCGAGTCAATGACAGCACATCCGAAGAGGAGAAAGAAGAGGGAGGGCTGAATGTCCACGACATCGACGCCTTTTGGCTGCAGCGTGAGCTTCGTAAATGGTACAAGGACGCTGAAGTCTCCAAGCGGCTTTCGGAAGAAGTGCTGAGCACGCTGGCTGAACCATCTGAGCTTGGTCACTGCGAAAATAAACTCGTGCTATTGCTTGACTACGACAAATTCGAATTCATCAAAGTCTTGCTGCAAAATCGAGCCAAAGTTGTCTATTGTACACGACTAAAGCAAGTTGAATCCGATGTCGAGCGCCAAGCCATTGAGGTACCCTCTCTTTTGGACGAGTTTCAGCTAACTTGCTTCTCTAGAACGAAATGCAACAAGATCCTGTCGGTCGATCTATTCTACTGGCTCTTTCTCAAACAACCTCCGTTCAAGACTGGGCGGGAGCTTTGGAAACTACCGCTAGAACCGAAGTGAAAAACTTGAGGACGATGCAAAAGCAAGACGAAGCTGACTTCGATGCTGAAGGGCTATCTGAAATGCCCGCTGCTCGTCCATTGCACACGGTCAACATTGAATCGCTAGTCTTTGCTGAAGGCAGCCATTTTATGAGCAACAAAGAATGCGCCTTGCCCGAAGGAACATGGCGCGCTCAAAAGAAGGGGTTCGTGCGTCGCTTCCCACTAAATCACTGATGTGCCCGTGTAGATATGAAGAATATCACGTTCCTGCTGTGAAAGCCAAATTGGCAGCTGCTGAGGAGAAGAAACGCAAGAAGATCAGCACGATGCCTTCGTGGACACATGCTGCGTTTCCCAAAATGGAATCGCTCAATCGAGTGCAGACCAAGATGTATCACGCTGCCTTTGTGTCGGGAGAAAATCTTCTACTCTGTGCACCAACAGGTGCAGGCAAAACCAACGTTGCCATGTTGACGATTCTCCACGAAATGGCAAAAGTCCTGAACGAAGATGGAACCCTCGACATTGACAGCTTCAAAATTGTATATGTTGCTCCAATGAAAGCTTTGGTGCAAGAAGTTGTGAACAATTTAACCCAGCGTTTGACTGCAGCTTATGGAGTTCAAGTTCGAGAATTGAGTGGTGATCAAAATCTCAGCCGCGAGGAGCTTTTCAAAACTCAAATTATTGTCACAACCCCCGAAAAGTGGGATATTATCACCCGCAAATCAGGCGATGATCGCACGTACACCCAGCTCGTTCGTCTCATGATCATAGATGAAATCCACTTGTTGCATGATACTCGTGGTCCAGTGTTGGAAGCATTGGTTGCCCGGTGAGTTATTGATTTAAATTCATCATCTTATCTTTAACTAGCACGATTCGCCAGGTGGAAACTACCCAGCAAATGGTCCGTTTGGTCGGTTTATCAGCCACATTGCCAAACTATGAAGATGTTGCTGCCTTCTTACGCGTCAAGCCAGAACATGGATTGTTCTACTTTGATTCTAGTTACCGTCCTGTCCCTCTTCAGCAGCAATATATCGGCTTGATGGAGAAGAAGGCTATGAAGCGCCATCAAATGATGAATGAAATTTGTTATGAAAAGATTTTGGAGCAGGCCAAGCACAACAACCAAGTGCTGATATTCGTACACTCGCGAAAGGAAACAGTTGCTACCGCCAAGGCCATTCGAGACCTGTGTGTGGAAAACGACACCTTGAGTGATCTCCTTCAACCAAACTCTGCGTCATCTGAAGTAAGCTTGTATCTCTATTGTCTCTGTATTAATGGTGACTAGATTTTGCAAACAGAAGCGACCACTAAGGTTCAGAATGATGGCTTGAAGGAAGTCTTGCCGTATGGCTTTGGCGTGCATCATGCCGGTATGAAGCGCGAAGATCGTACGCTCGTCGAAGATTTGTTCGCTGATGGGCACGTCCGTGTCCTCTGCTGTACTTCGACTTTGGCCTGGGGTGTAAACTTGCCAGCCCACACTGTGATTATCAAAGGTACTCAAATGTACTCTGCGGAAAAATCCGACTGGGTCGAATTGAGCGCCCTGGATATTTTGCAAATGCTTGGTCGTGCTGGTCGTATTCAGTATGATACTCAAGGCGAGGGCATCATTTTGACGCAACATTCACAGCTGAAGTATTACCTCAGCTTGATGAACCAGCAGCTCCCTGTCGAAAGTCAAATGCTGTCCCGACTGGCAGATCAAATGAATGCCGAAATTGTCTTGGGGACGATTCAAAATTTGCATCAAGCTGCCACATGGCTGGGTTATTCGTATCTTTACGTCCGTATGCTTCGTGCTCCAAGCTTGTACGGCATTACAGTCGAAGAAGCTCAAAATGATCCAGATTTATTCCAACGACGAATTGATTTATGCCATGCTGCTGCAACGATCTTAGCAAAGCACAACTTGATCAAGTACGAACGACGAACGGGTCATTTCCAAGTGACTTCTCTCGGCAAGGTTTGTCATGTTTTTCTTTCGTTCATTGATTGAAATTAATTTTAGGTTGCTTCTCATTATTATATTGCTCACGACTCGATGAGTACCTACAATGAGTACTTGAAGCCCCACATGTCGGACATTGAGCTGTTTCGCTTGTTTTCGTTGTCCCAAGAATTCAAGTACGTCATGGTTCGATCCGAGGAACGTTTGGAATTGGAAAAATTGCTTGAGCGCGTACCAATTCCAGTAAAAGAAGCACTGAATGTTAATGTTCGAGCGACAAACAGCGGCAGTGCCAAGGTGAATGTTCTTTTGCAAGCGTACATCAGTCGCTTGAACCTAAATGGCTTTGCCTTGTTGGCTGATATGGTGCACATTCATCAATCCGCTGCTCGTATTTGGCGCGCTCTGTTTGAAATTTGCTTACATCGAAGTTGGGCTGCATTGGCTGAGAAAGTCTTGACGATTTGTAAAATGGTCGATCATCGCATGTGGTTGAGCCATTCTCCGCTGCGCCAATTCCCAACTCTGTCAGACGCCATGTGCAGAAAATTGGAGAAGAAAGATATCCCATTTGAGCGATATTTTGACTTGTCGATGGCCGACCTTGGACAGCTCATTGGTGTTCCCAAAATGGGCAAGGAATTGTACACTTTGTTGCATCAATTTCCCAAGTTGGAAGTCTCCGCTGCGGTCCAGCCCATTACACGTAGTTTGTTGAAAGTCGATTTGAGCTTCACACCAGACTTTCAAATGCAATCGAACAGCGAAGGCTTCTGGATTCTCATCACGGATGTTGATGGTGAAAGCCTCATTCACCATGAATTCTTCTTGCTGCAAAAGCGATATGCCAAGGAAGAATCCTACTTAAGCTTCACAATTCCGCTCTTTGAACCTTTGGCACCATTATATTATTTGCGTGTGCTATCAGACAAGTGGTTGCATTGTGAAACAACATTGCCAATTTCCTTCCAAGATTTGATTTTGCCAACGAAGAATGCTCCTCCCACTGAATTACTTGATCTTCAGCCTTTGTCTGTAAAGACAGTCGTTGCGAAAGCATGCGTCCTTGCTGGAATCAAGGACTCTTCATTGGTTGCCAAGCTCTTCGATGAATCGTTGTCGAATGGACCTGAAGCTTGGAATTTCTCCAAGTTCAATCCTATTCAAACTCAAGTCATGCCGAAATTAGTCGAGAACCGACACGCAAATGTTCTCGTCTGCGCTGCACCTGGTAGTGGCAAAGGCGTTCTTGCTGACTTTGCACTGCTTACTCTGTGCTTGGAACACTTCAACAGTCTTGACGAAGTGTTTTGTGTATTTATCACACCCAAGCCATCCCTTGTAGCCTCACAACTTCGCAACTGGAGTGCTAAATTCGGTCCTTCAAGCATATTTGGATTGGAAGTTGTTGCTCTCAGTGGAGACTCAACTGCTGACGTCAAATCCATTCAAACAGCTCAAGTTGTCATCTCAACGCCAGAACAATGGGATGTATTAAGTCGTCGATGGAAGAAACGCCCTCGTATTCAACAAGTACAATTGTTTGTTTTGGATCATTTGCATTTTGTGGGTGGAGGAGAATACGGTATGAACGTAGCAAATATTTCTCGGTTCTCAACTTCTATTTTAGGCCCTACTATCGAAATTATTGCATCTCGTATGCGCTTTATTGCCAGCCAAGTTGAAAATCCCATCCGCATTTTTGGCATGAGTAACTCAATCGCAAATGCAAAGGTATGTATTTCATCCGAATGTCAAAGAGTAATGTTTTGCGATGTTAGGATGTAGGCGACTGGCTAGGGGCTGAAGCTTGCTTCAACTTTCATCCAAACAATCGTCCTCTGCCGTTGGAAATCCGTATTCAAGGATTTGACATTAATCACTTTGCATCACGAATGCTTGCCATGGCCAAGCCAGTATACAACACCGTGTGCCATCAATCCCAACAAAAGCCAACGATTGTTTTCAGTCCCTCGAGCAAGCAAGCCCAGCTCTCTGCAATCGATCTCATCACGTTTGCTTTGGCTGAAAACACTCCGAAGAAATTCCTCTTGGACGAGTCGTTGCAAGTCGAATTGCCTCACGACGACGAAGCCTTGCAGCAAACTTTGTCGGCTGGCGTCGGCTACCTCTCAGAAACAATGCGCCTTGCAAACAAGAACTACGTTTTGGAGCTTTTCCAAGCGAACAAGATTCAAATCTTGTTGGCACCACACTCTATGTGCTGGGATTTGGATGTGAAGGCATTCTTGGTTGTCATCATGGGCACCCAATCTTACGACGGCAAAGAACACAGGTATTTAATGAAATCTTCCGAGCTGTGGTCTGATCTAATTTGCAGATACGTTGACTATCCTTTGGCCGATATTCACCAAATGACGTCATTTGCAAATCGTCCAATGATCGATCACAATGCGAAGTGTTCTGTGCTTTGCCACATGTCGAAGAAGAGGTAGGGATTTGTACTTCAAAATTTGGCTTATCCATCCTTCTAGATTTTATACAAAGACGCTTTATGATCCACTCCCTGTGGAATCTCAGTTGGAATACTTTTTAAGCGACCACATCAATGCTGAAATCGTAACGAAAACCATTGAAAGCAAGCAAGATGCAGTTGACTACTTGACGTGGACATTGATGTACCGCCGTCTGCTCAAGAACCCCAATTATTATCAAATGCATGGCAGTACAAATGTCCATCTCAGTGACCATTTGAGTGATTTGGTTGAGCGAACAGTAACTAGCTTGAGTGATTCAAGGTGTATTGCTGTGGCTGACGAATTGGACTTGAGTCCGTTGAACTTGGGCATGATTGCAGCCTTCTACTATATTCGATACACAACCATCGAATTGTTTGCCTGCAGTGTCACCGCGACATCGAAATTGAAGGTGGATATTATTTGCCTTTTCACTCTTGCTCATATCACTGTAGGCTTTGTTGGACATTCTTGCTGCCTCCTCTGAGTTTGATACGTTGTCTGTCCGCTTTGGTGAAGACCGCGTCTTGGAAAAATTGGCCAAGCATTTGACATGGCCAGTGTCCCCACCATACACTGCCATCCACGTCAAGGTTCACATCTTGCTCCAAATGCACTTTTCTCGGCAGCATGATCGCCTGAGCCCTTACTTGAAGGAGGATCTCAATGAAATTCTTAAGAGCTGTGGACGATTACTCCACGCTTTGGTTGATGTAATCTCGTCCAATGGATGGCTCAAACCAGCTCTTGCGACGATGGATTTGAGTCAGATGATTTCTCAAGGCGTTGGCCACAACGCGTCGCCACTCTTGCAAATCCCACATTTCGATACGGAAGTCCTGGAAAATATCAAAGAACACAATTCATCCTGCGACGACGATCAAGATGTGATTGAAACGCCGTTGGATATCTTGAGTGTTGACGACTCTGTTCGCAGTAAGATTTTGACATTCCCTCAATATAAGGTGGAGCAAATCGCTGCTTTCTGCAATGCGTACCCAGATGTGTCGATCGAGATGGAAGTCCAAGACGCTGATGAAATCACAACGGGTGATGTTGTCTCTATCAAGGTATTGCAAATGCTGATATAAATTTTGTCTAATGGCAATTCTTAGGTACAAATCGAACGCGAAGGCGAAGACGACCGAGATGATTGGGGCAAAGTGCAGGCTCAATACAATCCCTTCGAAAAGATCGAAAATTGGTGGGTCGTCATTGGCGATCCTGCCAACAATGCACTGTTGAGCATCAAGCGCATTCCACTTCAGAAAGAAGCTGCCATTCGTCTCGATTTCACGGCGCCGAGCACGCCTGGCACTTACAAGTTCACATTGTATCTCATTTGCGATTCTTACACAGGCGCCGATTTGGAAAATGAATTGGTAGTCACTGTTCATGAAGGTCGCGACACGGACGAAGAAGAATCTTAATCTTTAGTTTATTAACTTTTCAATCGCAAGCCAGGTAGTTCATCTCTCAAAGATCCAATTTATGTGATGCAAACTACGAGAACGAGTAAGGTAGCCTACGCCATACTTCTATTATATGGTTTACAATTTTACACATCAGCGTTCTTCTGCCAGTGGATGAAGCCGAGCACGCGTTTGACGCCCATCATGGATGAGAGGACGCTGGACCAAATACTGAAGACAAACTCGAGATGAGGAGGGAGTTGCAACGAGTAATTGAACACGAGGCCAAACAATCCAGGCAGCAAAAAGTGGCGGGAATGAATTGCTGCCATCGTGATGGTGAAAATCAAACAAGCGTGCAAGAGCTGCATGCGTAGGGCGAACCACTGCTTCAATACTTCTTGGACATAGCACGTTTCTTGATGCACATCCACATGATGCTGGTGCATGCGGTGGAAACGGCGCACTTGTTTCATCCCAAATGCCCGAATCGTCACGGTGCCGTCGATAGCTTCATTGACAAACTGAAGATGTGGTACGCGTGTAGTACGTGTGAGGCTTTCAATTTCACGAGCCGGTTGGACGTAGTGCAAACCAAAGTAAATGTACAAGACGACCCAAATCACGAGCACCAAACCAATGTAGCGCAGACAGACCATGCACGTGCCCAAACAGAAGACAGCGATGAACAAGTTTGCCAAAAAGCCACCAAATGAAAAAGGCAGCCGGGTATCAACTGTGTTGATGTCGCCGCTGTAGACGCTCAAAATGCGGCCGAGGGGTGCGGCGTTTAGGACACTGAGAGGGGCTTCAAAGAGTGAATTCGTCATTGAGTTGAATAGTGTGGTAGCCGCTCGCATGCCTACAAGCACAAAAGTTCACAACTATTGTGGTTGTTGGTGAGATTTACCAGCACAGGAGGTAATCCACGTTCGAAAGATGACCATGATGACACTACACAGTGCCAAAACAGCATAGACTTCCATGTTATACTTGGAGTAAGCAAGCACTTCGACCTTGGTGAAGACAATCGTGTCGTCGAGAAAAAAGGTGCTATTGGTGCTATTGCTCGACATATTGAGCGACGCCGTGGTGCACCAATGGCTGAGCCAGAGATCGCTGATGATTTGTAGCGATTGCCACAGGAATTGAACAAGCAAGAGAAAAAAGACCAAGCAGCCCCCAGTCGCATGAAAGTATCCCCAGAACGTTTCACGAGTCAATGTGCCAGAATCATCATCGGCAGTCGCTGGGATCTAGCACAATTCTCCTGTTTGCACAGTATTTTATCGCTGAAAACCTACCTCGTCCATCGAAAAGCTTGGCTCTTCCATCAACATACCAAAGGGCGATCGCAGCGATGGAGAGATCAATGAATCAAATAATGGCATTTGCGTATCAGGCACTTCTTGCTCCAAAATATGCGGTTCTTCTTCCCAAAATCGCTTGCGACCTAATTACAATTAGCTATGATCATGTGTTGAGCAATATTGTACCAGCTAAGGGAGTAACAACAGGCTCGGCCAACTCCAACTTCTCCGTGTTTTCAACGAGTAGACCTTCACCAACTTCAAAGCTCTTGTCAATATACTTGGACTCGATGATTGTTTGATTCTCGGACACCAAGACGACAGTCTTATTGCGAAGCAAGCCGAGAATACATTTGGTAAACAAAGCTTCGTCGATCTCAATGTCCAAGACGTAAATGTCGGCATCGTTATAGCACGCGCGGGCCAAACTAATGCGGATTTTATCGTCTTTGGTCAATGGCGTGGTCGGCAGCACTTCGGTACGGTCACCAAATGCAAATCCGTCTTGAGATGGTCGCAATTCACAAGCTTGAAGAACTGCGTTGTATTTCTTCCTCTCGTAAGGCTTACCTAGTGAATTGTAAGCAATCTATAGCACCAAAGACGCGACGTACCAAACAGGATATTCTCACGGATAGTCATGTTTTGAATCCATGGGTTTTCAGAGCAATACGCAATTCTACCACCGACAAAGATCGAGCCTTCATACTTTTCCAATTCACCCAAGATTACATTGCACAAGGATGACTTGCCGGCCTTGTTTTCACCATGAACAATCAAGAGATCCCCACGCTTAACCAACAAATTAAGCCCACGGAACATAGGCTTGTCAGCATTCCAGCCAAAGGAACCTAGTCACGTCAAAGTCAAAGGCGCAATGTATTTTATCCAACCTTCTTCGATAGCAATGTCAATGTTGTTGTTGGCAAAATTCTCGTACTGGCTCGCGGACAATTGAATGTGCGTCAGGATGACATTAGGGTCTTTTTCGGTCAAATTCAAATAGTCGCGAAGACGACGGAGAGCCACCAGAGCCTAAAAGTCCAGTCAGAAGTGCAGAATTTGTAGAATGATTCAAACCTGCATCAAATGCGTCGTGATTTGTGGAAGTCCAATTAGAGGAGCACGCAGCGAGCGGAACAGAGCCAAGGCTGTAAACACTTTTGTCGCGGTGACTGTTTCTTGCATGACAATTGTATAGAATGCCAAGGATGCTGTGGTCACAAGAATGGGGGCCATGTACAGAAGTGAAGTCACGAAAGCTGATAGACTGAAGGCCCCCCACAAGGTACTGAACTCCGTCGAGCGATGAGACAGGATTCCACCATGTAAATGCTGTCTGTCGGTGAATGATTCGAGCTTTTCTTCAGTAATAACCGAGAAAACATTCTCAACGATTTTCATACGCTTCTCCTTGTGTTGCATCAAAATGCGCCACATGTTGCGTTGGACTTGGGCGAGACTATTGTTGAGTACGAGCGTAATGACGATGATACCGGCACCGACAAAAGCGGCGTAGCCGATTACATTGTACAACAAATACAATACTGCACCAAGCTGAAGAGGAATAATCCAAATCTGGTGGATGTAGTAGGAAAAGCTGATAATCCACATGATGTCGGAGGTGAAGAGCTGCATGATCTCGGGGGTCTTGTCGCGGCGCGACTTCGCATCCAATGTCAGGGCTTTCTGAAAGAGTAATTGCTGCAGTGCTGACGTGAATCGGAGTACAATCAATTCACTTTGGAACGTCGTATGGGTGGAGATGAACGCTTGCAGAAGTTTTACACCAAAGAGAGATCCAACGTAGAGCAATGCACGGTATACGTCGAACGATTCGCTCTCAAAGAGCGTCATGACCAATTGAAGGACGACAGGACCGTACAACCCGGCTGCGACAATCAACACTTGAAGAAAGCCGATGAACAAGAAGCGCCAGCCAAAGATTGACAAGTAGGATGTCACAATCGACCTTGTTTGTCGAAAACTGGGGTCAAACTTGGCAGCGACAGCCTTGGCATCGCACATGGGTGGTAGTTTCCACAGATCATGCGTCGCTAGCGGGCTTGCGTTCGCCTTCTCCATGAGAGGATTGGCCCAGAAGAAGAAGATCTTGGACAAGATGTTCGCATGAACGGACGGATTCTCATGCGGCAAGTCGTCCGAGCCTTGGACGGACTGGTAGCGCGCCGCCGTCGTCATCTCGAGTGTGCCAATCAACTTCTGCTATCCGGACTGTTCAAAGGACAAGTATACAAATGCCAAGTCTAATCCAGATCATCCGGATAATCTATCTTCCATCTGGCCTTTCTAAAGATTCGGTATCCGGATAAAATTCATTTTTGAAACGCCCAGAAAAGGCGCCAAAGAAAGGACAGACACGACAACGACGACGAATCTGCAGGAAGACGATGATGGATGGGCATTACAGCTTGGAAGATGAAGTGAAGAAGTAGAGTGATGTAGGGAATCAAGCATACCGTGGATCGTACCCCGCGAATGAAGAAAAGGAGGTGTGAAAGGAGATGAAAAAAGAATGCTTGGGTAGGATATCGATGCTTCGTGAGTGAAAGGGAAAGGTGAGAGCTTGTCGAAGACTCGACAGCGGTCCAGTGCAGCACATCGCGCGTATGTGCTCACGATATGAGCGTAGATGGTTGATTCTGGTCGAAATTGTGAGGATTTCTAGACAATTGAGAAGCATTATCGTGCAAAATGAAGAATCACAGGCCATGGAAGGATAGGCAATCCAGAAAGCTGTTGACGCTGTGAAGAGACCTCGGTCTTCATGATTCTCTTGATACTATGAGGGAAGAGCAGTGTGATTACGCGAAGGCTTGATTGTGTACTATATAGCAATCTCGAACGAAGCCAACAGATGTGTAAAAGTTTGGAGCTCAAATATGAGATCATTTGACCGCTTTGACAACTTTCCATTGACGTCACTGCCGTAAATGGCAATCATGACATCTTTTCGGTTCAAGCAGCGTGTCTACCAGTGATTCGAGATCAAATCATCAAGCTCCCCATACATTTTCCAGCCAACTTTCGATACAAGCCCTACTAGATGGTCCACAACTTCTCTCGAGGAACCAAAGGTAGCTAACTATTCTTTGACACAGCTTAGATAAAGCCTATACTGGCTCATGCATTAAAGTCCAACATGAGAAGTGTTGGACTTTAAAGCAAGTGAAAATGACTTCTGTGGCAAGTCTTGACCACCCACGACGACGGTGAACTTCGAGTTGCCCTCGGAGAGAGACGACTGCCGGAGTGTCGACAGACGTCGTCGCAGCACTCAATGTGAAGATTGTGCAAGAAAAGAAACGTACTTGTGCTGTTTCACCGGTTTCGTCTGCCTATTTTTACAATCACGCACGCCAACTTTAAAAAGAGAGGTGTGGTCACGATGGAGCATGACACAGACAGCCGTCAAGAAGTGGATGAACAATTGACACCGCTCAATGGACCAAGGCTAGTGATCCGAACACTTCCAAAGGGATGCAACCCAGTGCCTCAGTTGGAACGACCACCTTCTCGAAGTGGTCTCAGCATTCCAAACGTCGAAGATGATGATCCTTTCGACGACATTACAGAAGAAAAGCTGGTACGTCTTGAGTTTCCATCAACCATCAGCTCATGACTATTTGAAAGCGGCATATCAGTGGAAAACAAGATCTTAATCGTGTGACTTCATTGCAGTTAACTGTCGACACTCGGAAACAATCGATTGAAGCTCTGGGCGAGCTCTTGCCATCACTGACTCAATTGAATCTCCACCAAAGTGTCCTACGCAGCTTTCGAGATTTGGGCACATCACTTCATGGCCTCCAAGTGCTGTACTTGATGCGAAGCGGCATCAAAGATCTGGATGGGATTGGAGCACTCACTGGCCTTCGGGAATTGTACCTCCAATTTAATGAAATCTCCGACGTGAGCTCATTGAGCATGCATGAAGAACTGCAGATTCTAGGTAAGACCTGTTCGTTCTCTTTGAATATGCTGACGGCGTCCTAGACCTACAAGGCAATCTCATCGACGATATCACACAGATCGAGCAGCTTGGTAGAAGCTATTCGGTGCTTGTCGTTGATCGACTTTTGTTAGGCCTCTGCCCGCAGCTGGAGACACTCAGCCTGGACGAAAATCACGTGGCCAATATTCCGCAATACCGAGCAATTGTTTGCAATTACATTCCCCAGTTGAGAAAACTTGATGGAGCCGATGTGACGCAGCATGACAAGCTAGAAGTAATACCCACAATTACTGTAGTGGGTTCATGATTTCCCCCAGGTGACTTCAGATATGATTGACAAGGCCTTGGGCTACAAAATCTCCAATTCACTCCAGCACGACGAAAGCATCTCGGTATAATAATATTGTGACCAACTTGTGAATCTCTTGCTTATTGTAGAAAATTCCCCCTCTCTCTCCAAGTAAACCATCGTTTGAGCTACTTTTGGTTCATCAGCGCCACTGGACTGTCGACTAATTTGTTTGCTTCTAGGATGCCGCAAAGGAAATTGATCAGCATTCCAGCGAACTAACCCATGGGACGGATGTCGTTTTTGCCGGCAATGTGACGAGTGCATTGCGCCGACGAAGTCATGAGTACCACGACGAATTAATTTCCCCAATTGCTCGGCCCGCCACACCTGTGCACAATCTTCGTCCAACAACTCCAGTCAACCGAGAATCAATTACTGATACATTGGATCGAGCGTCGCAACTTGATTTAAGCTCTCGATTAAGCTCCAAGTCGAGGGATTCTATCTTGCACGAGCTCAAAATGTGGAAAATGGAGAGCTCTGTCGCTCATATGACTTCAACCCCTTCAAGATCGCGTCCAAATACAGCGTCGAGCCAATCGCGAGGCAATTCCAAGGACTCAAATGCAGAATCTCCACCAAAAGCTCGTAATCAAAATGGCCTGAGCAAACCCCATCCAGTTGAAATCCTCGTCTTGGACGAATCGCCCGACGACGAAAGCCCAGCTCAAAAGTAAGCCGAGATTGTAGCTCTTTTATCTAACCCCACTTCCAAGGCAATGGAATCTGAATTTAGAAGGGCTGACATCCCGGATTGGCATTCAACCAACCTCACGACACTGTATCCCAAGAAATGACGAAGACGATGACAAAGATAGTTCGAGCGATAGTGACACTGAAGTCAGGTATTCATCATAGGCTAATATAGAGAATACAAGCTCTTGTCAGGTGTACTAAGCTCGAACTATAGACCGAAGAAATCAAGAATTGGGCTTTTCAACGTGGGGGACAGCTTGAATGCAATTGAAGAATGGACGGCTCGAATAACCAACTCAGAAGAAGAGGACAATCCTGTTGTTGTAGTCCCCATTCAAGATCGATGCCGAACTCCAAAAGCCAAGAAAACACCGAGCAAATCGACCATTCGCGGACCTGAATTCCCCACCCATGCACACCCCAAAGGGCCTGAATTGCCCAATAATGTCCGCAGCAAAGGCCCCGAACTACCTCTTAAAATGCCAACTCAAGGGCCATCTCTGACGTGCAAACCCGTCAAGGTGCACGATCTCAGTGCCAGTAGCAATCACATAGAATATTCGTACAATGCCCTGAGCGACGAGACACTGGTGATGGTCTTGCAAGGCAAAGACAAGCGTTTTTCAAGCCATGTGAAAACCAAGGAAGGCTTTCGTACATTTTTCAACGGCATTTCCGAGACGCGATTTGAACTCCTGTTGCGACGAGCGTATGGCCATGGTGACAAGATGCAGCGCCGTCTTCAGCTCATGGAAGGCCGCATGACTCAAGTATAGCAAGCAACGACTTAATTATTCGGCGTAGTAATGAAAAACACGACACAATGTAAACAAAATGCCGTCGAGAAAAACAAATACAGATTGCCATTATACGTCGTACGTTTCCGACTCTTCAAAAAAGTTCTGCTCAACGTCACCGAGAATTTCTGACAAATTGTCCATGCCGTGTTCAAAGCCCAAGTCATCTTTATATACCAAAATGCGCTCGTTGAAAAGACCTTGGAGTTTTTCTACAAGAAAAAATTGTCAAGACAAGATCAAACTAACAACGCAGTACCAATTCCATCGATTTTGGAATGCAGGCAAATCGGAATGATTCGCTTGCCCTTGTCTTCTGCAAATGCCAATTGATCGCTCACCAATGACGTGAGAATACTCTCAGACGACAACACGACTAAAAACAATTGGCATTGCAAAATTGCATCCTTTGCCGCGACGACTCGTTCTTTCAAATCTGAAACCTAAATCGCCCGGTGAAAATCTTGGACAAACCACGACGATATTACATTGTTGTTGGAATCGACCAACACAGAGACGCCTTTTTCACGGAGATGAATCCTCAGCTACAACAATTCATCGAGGCTTCATATTTTGGACGAAGTTGTTTTTACCTTGTGGACAAATTCCATGTGGCAGTCACCGTGCGAGACAAAAATAGAATGACGTTTTGATTTTTGAGGCGTCAGGGCGCTCGGAGTTCTTATCTGCATACCAAGAACGCTCTTTGTTAGTCCAGTGACGATGCCAGGAGCATTTCGTCTACGGAGGAAATTTCAGCACATCCTTCAAGTATTAAAATTACCGTTTGCCGAGACGATGGAGCTCAACTTCGTCACGTAAACCATCAAGCAACGATCTCAACGCTTGCTTGAAGGCTTCGTCGTCCATTGTAAACTCAAGCATGTTTTGTTTGCGAGATTTGCTCAATACGCTGCGCTGAAATGGAATAATTTGCCGCGTATACAAGTACACTTGCAATTCTTCTGATAATTTACCGCTGTCGCAATTGACGGCCACAACTACATAACAAACATTAATTTCCATCCAGAGCGACGACGATTCATACCGGGAACGCTGTATTGTTTGGCCATGGCCAATTCACTCATACACAAATTATTGCCGCCGTAGCCCTCTGACAAGACACACAAGACGACGCTGACATTTTTCAACATTTCCTTGTTGGGAACTAGAGAAAATCCTAATGAGCAAAATTGCAAATCATAGGAGCAACATACTGGAATCATTGACGGAGCGCAAATTGACCGAGATGAAGTTTTCCTCGATCGATTCGCATATATGCTTGGCAAAAGCATAATACGGTGGTTCATACGACATGTAGACGTCGACGCTGCCGCTAGCTTTCTTGATCGAATATTGCAATTCGGCCGAAATACAACAGTCAATCGCTCGTCGACGATCTTGGTTCATTGCATAAATATCTGCGCCACAGGCAATCAACGCCAAAGCAGTTTCCTTGTGACCCTGTTTCAATGCCAAATGCAATGGTGTTTCGCCGCAATAACTTTCATTGATATTCACTTGGCTGGACGACACCAGCGATTTGATTGTCTCCTCACTAAGCAATCCACTTTGAGCACCAACATCCAACGGCGTCATGTGGTGGTAATCCTGACGCATTGGGTTGGCTCCAGCTGCCAAAAGTGCTTTGACCACTGCAGTTCTATCATGTCTATAGCCGAAATGTCAGCAATTATAACCAGCATATAAGGAGGACCGTGCTGCCCAATGCAATGGCGTACGCCCCATTCGGTCAGCGAAGTCAACTGTAGCACGATGCTGCAGAAGAATTTCCACAACGCGGACGCGGCCCATGACAGCTGCCCAATGCAATGGTGTTCGTTGATTTAACCCGATGTAGTATTCGCCCAGGACGTCCGGCTGCACACCCTTCCTCAAGTAATATTGAACGGAGGCAACGTCGCCAGCAGCAGCAAGAGCATGCAATGGCGTCAAGGCATAATCGCAGCCGTGGTCTTCAAGCAACCGCGCCAAACCGACACGGTCCTACCGAATCACCATTAAAAATCCCATGCAGAGGAAAGAATTTCTTACGAGAAACATATTGTGCTGCAAGACTGTAGCCGTCATGGCGGTGCCAAAGCTCGGGACCATCAGATGGTTCGCTCCGTAGTCGAGCAATACTTGCATTGTTTCCCTTGAGTCGGCATAGAAAAGCGGCGGCATGGCCAATTCCTACGCGCTATTTGTGAAGTTGGATCCTTTTGAGGATGAAATACAGTCGAGAAAATATCCGTCTTGGCTAGAATATCCATGTTGGCTTCGTGTTCTCGCAACGCATGGATGCAATCAATATGGCCATGCGAGACGGCAATATGGAGCGGCGAGACAAGTATGTACTTGCCTTTGTTGTGACGACGCCACAACCATTGATAGATTGATCCTATACCCAAGTCGACGCCGCCCATTTTGTCAAGGAAATTCTACAACACAACAGTGAGTTTAGCACTCTCAAGTGCCGACAAGACGTACGGGATTTAATCCAGCCCGCAAGAGCACCCGGGCCATCTCGGCATCGCCCTGTTGGCATGCTACGTGTAGCGGGTTCTTGGTCCGGACAGCAAACATGCCAAAGATCATCGCGGGCGTTGCGTATAACTTCCAGAAAAACATTTCGCGCTCTCCCTAGGCATCATCGATGAGCTTTCTTGATTCCTAGCTCCTGAAAGCAACGTACGTCAGTTGTAAGACCCCTCAGTGCATTTGCTAGCATTGCTTCGACTTCAATGGGTTTTCCTGAGGAAGGATATTAAAGTTTGATGACACGGAAGACTGTACCGCGCTTGACTGTGGCGTAGAGATTAGCACGCAGTTCGCTGTTCGTCTTGGCCTTTTTTCCCATCAAGCCTGAAATCCAACGACGGAATTTCCAACTTCCAACGTGTTCCAGCTCGTTTGGCGCGCCTAATTGCTGCTTTTGATGCGTTCGGAATTGGTCAAAGATGATCTAAACGTGGCCGAGTCATAGTTTGAGCTCAGAATGGAGGGCATAGAGCGTACCCATTGCATCACGATGAGCAGAGCAAGCACGACAATGACGACACAGACGACAATGCCGTATGTCGTGTCAAAGTCTGGGAAATGGAGCTTCAATCGAATGCCATAAAAGACGAGCGCGACGAGCCCAGCAAGCCCGCAGATATAATGCAACACAAAGAGTGTTTCGCACCAGTAGAGGAATGCATGGCGCAAGACGACAGTCGACGTTGGGGAAATCAACGAGTAGAGAGTTGCAAAGCGCCAACCAAACGCTGGAAAGGCGAGTCCAGCGTTCACGACCGCCATCGCGCCTAGAATCGGAAGCACTATCATGCTTGTCGAGTGTTTCGGAGCGTCGTCGTCGTCGCCGTGTACAGCATCAATGACCTCTTGGAATTGCGAGGCAACGAGTGACGTCAAACCGAGCGAAAACGACAAGATTGTGATAAAAATCAATCGTCCTGCGTAGTAGGAATTGAACATGCTGACCCTGGGTGCTTTCTGTGGCTTGCCGACGATCGATGGTTCCGTTCTCGTCTCGAGTATCGCGGTGTCTGCCAACTTGTCGGCTGTTCGTCTTCGATGGTGGCTGGGGACGTGGAAAGGCTGCGTGAGACCCTCTGTGAAGAGAGAGAGATTATGCACAGGACTGGAAACTTCGTAAGGAGGACCGGCTGTTTCTGCTGTCGCGGATGCTTCCTGCTTCATGAACACGCCGATCGATCAATGTTGCTCGTCCCGTCGTCTGCTTGTTCCTGCTGTCTGCGATCTCCTGCACTGAATTTTTTATATGGAGAGACAGTTTGTCACAAACCCCTTCAACCCCTAAACCCCGATTAGAAACCCCTGCACCCCAAGATGCATGAACCCCTTCACCCCGAAATATTATCCGGATACCGGTGCTAAAAATAGCATTTTTGAGAGCTTTCACAACTAACTTTGTCATGGGAACATGGCCAAGTCGGAGCATGATGGAATGGATCTGCCACTCCTACGAGTCCAGATTTGTCGTAGCCTGCATCGTTGCTGGCAAAGAAATTGTGAAGCAGCGAGTTATCTGGGAATTCGATCGTAATCTGTTGATGTCAAGAGTATTGACGTAAGCTTGACAAAATGCAAGCTCGTATGTCATTCATGATGTTTCCATTCAACTAAGCTATCATGGATCGCTCATGAGGCGTCCTTGTTGAAGGGCAAAGCAGCCGAAGCGAGTGAGCGCAATGGTATTCGTTCTCATGAAGTCCAAACGATAGTGTCAATCCTGGTGCGACGCATTGTGTGTTTGCTCTAAAGTTCCTCTGAGACTCAAGACAGTTATCACTAGCGCTGTTGAATGAAGGGGAAGAGGGATAAAGCATGTTGATAAAGATATTTAAACTAAGTAATCTAATGAGTGAGGGGTAATTATGGGCAGCCCCCGCCACCAGCGACGACTAAACAATTCGTGGACGTGAGGACACCCAAAATGCCAAAGATAATCGACAAAAAGAGCGCAACAGTGCAGCCAAGTAAGACCAAACCACCAATCAAGGGACTCTTTCCGCCTGTGGCTTTGAGATGATGGACATGACTCTTTTGGGACGGCATGAGGAAGACCCAAAAGCAAGCCAATACCGTCGTGGCGTAATAAATCAAGTAGGAATACGCCACTTGATTGCGCGCGTCATTGGAATCTTGCTTCAAGTAATTGTCGTCGACTCTGAAGCCACGGAAGATAATGTTGGCAATCACCGGGCCAAATGACAAGGGCAAATTGCTCACGGTAGTCAACAAGCCGTACGTAATGCCTTCGTTGCCGACTTCAGCGAGCTCAACGATCACAAATGTCGTGACGATGAACTGCATGGCGTAGGGCAATTGCTCGGCGACGGGAACACCCAAATAAAACCACTGATTCCGCACGATGTCGTAAATGGTCAAATACTGCACTGACGCATCGATGGCGTTCATGACAAGCGTCGTGATGACAATTACGGAGCGCCAGTTCCAATTGAGGCCCCACTTGCCCATCGCAGCCAGCACAAGCGCAAAGATCATGTTGCCAGCAATGGTTGTTAGTTGCGTGCCAAGGTTTTCAACTTTAGCCCAATGGAGCTTGACGTACGGCCCAGCGGTCGGTGTGAAGCCCGAGAGGAACAGATTAAAGAAAAAGTTGAACAGCATAACTTGCCACGTCGCACGGCGCTGGACGAGCGCCCAAAATTGCGCAATATACTTGGGAAACGACACACCATTCTGCTTGATATCTTTGACAAGGAAGATCGACACAGGGATCATAACTGCACATGGAATGGCCAGAATGATATAAAGCGCTTTCATGCCCATGTCAAAGTCAAACTGGCCACCATAGCTGCTAGAATTGAGTCCAACGCCGATGATCACTTGCGACACAATGGATGCGAGTGTTCTCGTTGTGTATATCAATGATTGCATGCGGCCACGGTAAGCAACAGGTTCGCGCTGGGCGACTTCAACGACAAGGGCATCGGCGGGAACGTCCGCAATGAGGTAACTGATCGTAGCTGCGGCGAAAAGCAACGCGACGGTGGCACCACTGGGGGCAATCATGTCCTTGATCTCATCTACTGCTGTCGCATTCGATTCCTCAAACTTGGGATTGGGTTTTGATAGCGATACAAACGATGGACCGTTGTTGCGCAAAGCAAGCGTAAGCATACAAATAAAGCAGAGCGTCCAGCCCACGACCATGTACGATTTACGTCGGTAGCCACCTAAAGGGACACAATCGGACAAGAGGCCAATGAACACTTTGAGCGTCCATCCAAACGACATGAGCGCCGTGGCTGAGTTGTACTCTGCGCCAGAGAGGCGGAAATACCCTGTGAAGATCGGATATGCCAAATTCGGCAGCGCGCCGTACAGCAACCCGACCGCGACGTATTGTGACAACAAGGCTAGGATCTCTGTGCTCCTGTAGTCTGGTGGGCCACCACTACGGATGGCTCCACCTTCAAATTCATGTGTCGGTGTCTTGAGCTCGTCGAAGCCGTCTTCTCCGTCATTCCTGGAGCTTACGTACGAGTCGGCGGCCTCGCGCATGTACCGCATGCGCTCTTTTTTTCAAATGCCAACTCTGGTCATGCTCTCATATGAACATTCGGCATACAAATTCCAAGTCAATTTACAAAATATGCGCGCTTTTAAATTATTTCGTGCATCTTTTTACAAACTTCAAGTAAAAATAAAAATTCGGCATTAAATATGCATGGACTCATCTAAGGAAATCGAACTGCATTGCATACAAGGAGTCTTGGGAAGAAATCCAAAAATCTTCTCAAATAAAATAAATTCATTAAAAATCTAAAATTATTCCAAATAATATAATATATTTTGAGTATATGAATCTTTGTATGGAATGTTGAATTCCTCGAAATAAGCTGAAATTCCAGAATTATATATTTGACATAATGCCATGTTTTTCATCGTAGTGTACATGAAATATCAAGCGCAATGGATGCAGTTGGAGATAGAGAAACGACATGAAAGAGGAGCAACGTAGACGCCTGACGAGCACGTACATGAGAAGATTCACGGGAAAAGCACGCAATAGTACTTGGAAATAAAAAGTCGGTAGGTTTTATATAACGTGGGTTCAAATAGGTGAGATATTTCGACAAGGCTGTGGAAAACGTGGAGTATTTCAGGGGTTGTAAAAGATGCTGCACACTGTAAAACGTCCAAGTTGACGCGTTAGATGCCAGGCCCAGACATAGTCTCAATGTGGCCTTGGAGAGCTCTCTACCTCCTGCTTGTATTGCCAGAGTCGGTATGGAACAGATTGCGGGACACTGACAGAGTGGTAATTTCCTCGCATATCCTTGAATTCCAACCCTCAATGATTGCGCAACAAGGAAGGGTTTATGCTGTTGGCTGGATGAGGAGGTTGGTGCAGTGGGAGACTCAGATCAAGCTGACTGGACTAAATTTCACAGTCATGGGAAGAAAGAAGGCAATGCGTGGATGCTCTTTGTTTGAAATGCGTGGAAGAGACTAATCGATGTGGAGATTTCAATGCAGTGTTGCAACCAAGAGGGTTTACCAATGCGCAAGAGCAAGTGAGTACAGATAAGCCTCCCACGAGGAAATCTGGTCACATAGAATAACCCCTCAGAACAAATAAATATTTGATTATAAGGTGAATTTCAAAGATTTGACCACAGTCATTTCGGAGTCAACATTTGAATTTGAAATTTCAAATGATGTCGTCTCTTCCTACATGAGATTCAGCCATCGTCCACACATCGAATAAGACATGTCTAAATCCAAGAAGCTATTCATGACAGCAAAAGTAAAAGCTAACGCCGCTCAACATTACAAGTTAAATCCACACCTCACATTACGCGAGCTATGCGAGTGGGCATATGCAACGCAGAAACTTCCATCAATGCCATCGACAGCATCAATGAGCCGTGCTCTGCGTAAGCCTATCGACGAAATGACACTGAAACGTCGCCCCAACATGAAATTGCTGCAACCAATCACTTGTGCTGAATTCGACGCAGAGCTCGAGGCTTGGATTGATGACTGCGAGGAGTATGGTGTGAGTTTATCCTATGCTGCCATCAAAGCTTATGCTTCTCAAATCAACTCAACATACCCTCAATAGAGACTTTTCGAAGACTTGTCGAGTTTGAGTTTGAGACAGAATGCACATGCTTTGGCATGAGTCAAGAAATAGAACTCAACAACAAAAGAGTGGTGTTTCGAAAGAATTCAGTTTGAGATGGAATTGCATTCTTGATTTCTTGCACCCTCGCGCCAAACAGACATGGCTGAAGCCTCTCATGAAAACGCAATCGATAAGACGTCCACGCGGTGAACATTTACGGCCGGCGACGACATCATTCTTCTCATGGTGATGATGTTCTAGATGTACGATGCTATAAACTTTTAGGCTGTGAACAACGCTCAAGTCTGGGCATGTGCTCCGCGAACGGTTATGAAGGTTTGGGATGGCATTGCCGACAAAGTCAATGGCACCCCAAACGTCACTGTTGCAGGAAAGAACGGACCTGCGTACAAGACTCGATTTGAAGGAATGATGAAGTCGTTTTTGGCATCCGAATCAAAGTCGAGACGCCAGTCTGGGACAACCGAGGAGTATAACACAAAAGACCAACTTCTCACAGACATTCATCAGCAAATGCAAGATCACACGGAGGAGCAAGACAAAAATAAGCAGGTAAACAAGCGTAGAGTAGATGCTCTTGAGGCATCGGGAGCGACCATGAGACGAAAAGCTATGGAGGAATCTGAATCGTCTACGAGTAGTGATGTAAGCAGTCTATCTTCGTCCAACCATGTTTACAACTTGATCATAGGACGAGCAACAGAGACTGCCAAAAAAGAAAAGACAGACCAAGCGCACAAAGCGGGAGCAATTATCCGCGATGATGGATTCAATTGCTTCCGCTGTTGGTTCAATGGAAGCTCCACCAGATAGTTCGTCCATGCTACTCGACTATTTAAAACACCGTGATGCCCAAGAGGCAGAACGTGAAGAACGTCGCATCGCACTTGAAAATGCAAGGGAAAAACGAAATCAAGATTTTTTGCTGGCAATTATCAACTCTCTACCGCGTTGACGAACATAGTCAGCAAGATTATACGTTCGAGTTCAAATAGCCACTTAGTGTGGGTGGCTCATATCAAAATACATCGTGATTTGATTTCCATGCGGTTGCAGACAGCAGTGGCAATTTGACAAAAGCACGGCAGTGCTAAATATCTTTCCAATTGGCGCCTCGCATGCTTTTTGCTTCTTATCAAAATTGATGAAAGGCCAAAGCACTTTAATTCGACCAAATCCCCATTCCACGCTCTCTCGAACAGAGCTCATTAAACTTGGCTTCTCGTGAACCAGGGGAAGCATTGCTAAAAGGGCAGACTACATAGTCACTGCATGAATATGCAGGATCGCCATAGACGACTGCTCCTTGAAATGTGTCATCTGCACGAAATTCATTCTGAAGTCCGCTTCTTGCCAACACAGTACTGTCGTGTCTTCTTCCCTCTACGGGTCCAAAAATTGATGTCATGATTCCGTCGGGACTGGTAATCCCTTGCCAATTGAAACAGTGGCGTCTGGGATGGCCATTGTAAACAGATCGTTGCAAATTCTCATTTTCATGACGGGGATTTTTGCGAGCTGTGGGTCGTGAAATGAATTGCTTGGTTCCTATTAAATATACCACGTCAGCAGACGATGTTTAGTTCGCACGGACCATCTATGAATCCCCAACACTTTGCCAATCGAACACCTTTTGCCTTGACCGCAGCACAATATTCGGGCATTCGTTGTTGTATAAGAGTCTTGTTCAAGTACAACAAATCAGCGTGCTTTGAGTGCAAAAGACGTATAGTGTGCAGGAAAATCCTCGAATACGAGGCCACTGATCGCCCGAATTCATTTGTCGGCACATTAGAGCCTTTTCGAAAATTTGTTGAGTTTAACTTTGACAACAGGATCGATTTTGATTGGACAAAATATATCATATGTTTTTTGTTGAGCACAAACGCCTGTTTTTGTTGAGTTAAATTGTGGTTCAACTCAAAGCAAATTTGACTCAGGAAAGGAGACATTCGATGGCTTTTGTTGCGCCACAACTGGGACCCATGGAAGCAATGCTCTTCGTGCTGCAGCTATACCTCTTGTCTGGAGGTAGCACCCGACGCTTCATACATCTGCTCAAGGCTATGGAGGAAAACAAGCTGTTTCGTTTCATACGAGGGCTCCCAAGAATTGACTTCTCCAATTCCTTCGATATACATCTCGATGATGCTACTGCAGTTGAGAGATACCGCTTTACCGTTGCTCAGTTGGACGAATTATCGATCAAACTTGGCTTGGATCCTTGCGTGGTTACCCCCAGTGGAGATAACGTCTCAAGGATCGAAGCTATCGCCATCGTGTGTAGAAGGTTGTCCGAACCATCCAAGCTATTTACAGTTGTCTGAAATTCTCTCAAGGATGGATTTGTAAATTCTTATCCCGGCACAACATGCGCAAACGGGGTGTTTTTGGCGAGGCTGCCTCAATTGATGAAAGTCTTGTACTGTCTGGTCGAATAGAGATCCAAGAAGTGACCAAGAGTTTTTCCCTGCGTGACATATACAACCTCGATGAAACGGCGTACTTCTACTGTGGTGAGCCCAAACACACCATCGGTAAGACTAATCTGAAAGGAAGAAAGTTTGTGAAAAAACGTCTGACGATTGTACTTGCCGTGAATGCTGATGGATCGGACAAGAGGCAGCTGAAAATCATTGGCGATGCGCGACGACCAAGGTGGCTGGGAAGGCGAAACTTGTCGGATATGCCATTGGACTACTCTGGCACGGCGAAGGGATGGATGGCGTCGTCTGTTTTCTACGACTAGTTTCACCATTTCAACATAGATATGACCCACCAGCAGCGCCGTGTCTTGTTACTCGTCGATAATGCGTCTGCACACCGTTTGACGACACCTTTCTCTAATGTCACGTTGAGCTATCTCCCTCCGAATACCAAGGCTTACCTGCAGCCACTCGACGCAGGAATAATTGCCGCGTTCAAGAGTAAGATCCAGCACAGGAAGACCATGGCTGTATTGTCCAATTTGAATGAGTTGATTTCAATCCACAAGCCCCATGGGACGAAGCCGACAGCGAGGGAAAGAGCCAAAATCTTTGTCTTCGAGACGGAGCTTGCTGTAAAATGGGCGGAAGATGCTTGGAGAGAAGTCACTCAGTCGACGATTGTGAACTGTTGGAAGCACGCTGAGATCATTGGTGATGAGGAAAACCAACCTTCTTTGACTGCTCAAAGTCAAAACCGCGATGCAGCCTCCATTCGTTTCATGCTCAATTGAATACAGGTGTCTATATTTTTATATACTGTTAAATTTTATACCACAACCTCTCAAAAATTGGTTTCTTCGTGGGAGGCTTATCTGTAAATGGGTTGCTGAGGGCTTTGTCATATTGATGCTCGATTTGGTGAGAAATTTCGACCCTGTGTGCGATTTGTACTGAAAAAGACCAGGTGGACTTGCCGAGAATCGCACTGATCACGCATGTTGCTCGTCTTTTTTTCTTTGGTGAACGTGTGTCACACGACGTTTGTTGAGAAGCAACAGGCTAATAAATCAGTGCATGTCCCTATCGCAGATGTTGTCGCAACGGACGACAGAATAACTCACCATGACTGGCATTTTGAACTCATTGAATAAAATATCCATGTCAATGCTTACTGAGAGAAAGTTGTAAAACAAAAATAGTCAGCAAACCTCAGAGTCCTCGAGCTAATTTGAATGTCGCGGGATGACGATGGTGTCATCCATGTCGAGAAGCTGGTCGTCACTGGTTTTCCTTGTTGACGGGATCACATAACTCACGCAAGCATCTTGCAGTTTGCTCGACAAAACACGGCCAGCAATATATCGCCATCGATGTCACACTGATTCCAAGCGGCTTTCGTCTCTGGACATGTCCAGCCGCGTGCATAACGCAAGTCGTTCATGGATGTGTCGTTGGGTGCGCCGAGAACGAAGATAAGATCCTGACAGCCTGTCCTGTTCAACTTGCACTTGACATACTGACTTGACAGCTTGTCAGGGATACTGAACTCCCATAAACACGACCGCCATGAATAGATGGTCAGATGCTTGAGAATTGACGTCAGAATGTCATCAGACGAGGAATCTTTCACTTGTGCGTGCTCGGTCGAAAGACGACATCTCAATTGGGAGACGATCATTTTGACGCGTCAGCCAGAAAGTCGAATGCATGGAAACCATGGCGCATGATCGTAATTGCAATGCCAGATGAGTGGATCTGATATCTGTCGTTGCATTGAAATGCGTTGAAAAGCAAAAGAGCAGCAGACGTGGACGATTTTACAAGAAAGACAGATTGCTAGGAAGAGCGATTGACCCGCGCACTCGTATGAGAGCTTTTGGTTGTGCATCGTGCCAGAGGATGTGAGATCTCCATGCGTGGGGGAAAGACTGACGGCAGAAGTCTTTTTCATGCATCTAAATTGTTGACAGTCTTTTTTGATAGCTGACCGCTTGTATCGATAAAATCAGCGCAGGTCCTTACTCTTCAGCGTCGCTAAATTCTTCGTCGCAAGGGCCAAAGCGCTCGGAGGTATAGTTGGTATACGTGAGGAATTGATTTGACAACTTGGATTCAAAAGTTGGGATGAAGCCTGACGGTGTAAAGCCAAGGTCTTTGTAAATATCCTTTCGTAGCATTTGAGCTAAACACCAACATGAGCTGCTGGACAAGATGGACGCAAACCTGTGATGAACGCATTAGGCGTTTGAATGCGGCCTTGAGAATCGATGTCTTTGGAGAGCCACCGCATTGTCTGGGCAAACTTTGACATGCAATTCACGTTCTGGGGCAAAGGGCATGAGCTCAAGTCCGCATTGTGGTCGTACCAAGTATGGTGGATCAACAAGCACGTAAGAAAAGAAGTGGTGGAACTTGGCATCGATCTCAAGGGGTGTGTTGTAGTCGTAGAAGACGAACTCCATCGGGTATTTCTCTTCAAAGCGATGGTCGTACTCGAACAAGTAGACATCTGTGCGGTCGGGTTCTACGGCCTACAACATTGAGTGTCAATCGAGATATGCAATCGGAATACCTTGAGAGCTTTGAATGCGGCTGGAGTACTCACAAATGCAATGGGACCTCCGTTGCTTTTCTCAAGAGCTTCCAAGGCCAAGGCATCACCAGTCTTCTTGTCATACCAGCTACAAGACACAGGTGAGTTTTCTTGTACAATACGGCAGGCAAAGTTACAATTGCGATAGACGAAAATCTTCCGACACTTCGCTTTCTTCATTCAGCTTGGCCGTGGCCAAATGCGCTTGCAATGCCGCCAAGGTTTCAGCCGAAAGCTCTGCCGACAACAGGTCCATCGTCAGCAACTCAAAAATCTCCAATCATTTCATTGGCGGTACGGTTTACTCCGATTTAGTGACGAAATGTCACTATTTCGAGACTAACTTTTATAACCTTCAACTGACGACACTACAGAGTTATATTCTGGAGTTTCAGTTTAAAGATTCGACTGAAGCATAAACTTACCATGACATGGAGCTGCTGGAAACCTCTAAAGGGTGCATTGAACGCTTATATGGGCACAAAGCCATTTGAAATGGACTATAACTGGCAGCAGTCTTTCTTTTCCAAATTCTTTTAGGCTTTAACAGCTTTCAGCTTGAAGAGCTTTTTTAGTTTCTTTGTCGACGTTGTAATTCGCTTCTTTCCAAATCGTTTGTCTATCTGGGGAACTTTGGGGACTGTCGTTGCGATTGTCGTGTCGATGGCAATTTCTAACTGTGGTTTGGCTTTTGTAGCAAGCGCCAATCGTTCGTCTCGGTCTTCTCGTAAATCTCGCGTCCAAAAGACTGAAGACAGCACTGATTTCTCTCGTGGAGTAGCTTGCATGGCTGAGCTTAAGCGCTTTGAAGCGTCGTGAAACGCCAAATTGCAGTCTCGAATTCGAAAGATTGTTTGAAAGTCAACTTCTGTCTGGACAAGTGACATTGTGAGATTAACTTTGGGCGAGCTTAATGAGTTACCTGAAGAGGAGGCTGACGCTTTGGGTGCCGTAACTTAAGAACGGTTTTATTGTTAAACTTTTGAGAGCAGCCATAAATCTCAAAGAAACGGAGGAGCAGTCGCGGGCCATTTGATATATTTGAAGGATGGGAGGTGGCCAACAGATGAGTTACCATGCAGTAGAGACGGAAGCTGCCAATACCGCCCTCATACGGCTTGTTGATGGAATTCTCGTACAGGAATTCTTTCAAGAGAACCTATGGAAGCTTGTAAAAATGTATTGCATGTGCTGGTTGTTTACCACGAGGATATTGAAGATGGGATAAGTGGCAGCATAATAAGCCACGATTTCGTCTCCCGCTGTGGGTTTTTCCTGGCCAAGACTGACATCGACTTCAATTTTTGAAATTTTCTAGACGTAATTGTTAAGGGTGATTGATAAACTAAGGATACACTTACGTCAACCACGTTGATAATGGGAACTTTAGCCCAACGACGCACTTCGACTGTGTACGATGGATGATCTTGGCGAAGATATCGCGCAGCTTTGTGTAGGAATCGAACGCATTGGTTTCGTTTGGTCTTTGACATGGTGTCGGTTGTATTCAATGGTGTTGTAGCTGACGCTGTGGACTGATTTGATGTCGTGGTGGAGCCAACGGTAAAATTGAATTGCATCCCACTTGTGTCGTTGTCCTCTGTTTCAGCGCTGTCGCCACTTTTATCATCGTCATCGTCGTATAAGTCGCTTGCAAAGTACGTCGTCCTGTTGTTTGTCGAGTTTTGCTCAATTGTCATGTCGACATCGCTGCGGAAAGTTGCCACTGATGTGGACTTTGCATGAGACCCGAACAAATGGACTTGGAACTCATCAGCCCCAAAACTCTTTTCGAGAGTTTTCGTAATCGCTTCGACAATCGTCTCACGAGCTTCTTTTTCCTGTGGCTTGACACTCAAGTACGTTGCCAAGTGTGTCATCTCGTCCGACAAGGACACAGTTTCGGAGTCCACCTTGAGCAGCCACGGCGGATATTCCGACTTCCATAAGTGTGTACTCTTGAGACCTCGATCGATTGTCTTGAATCGTCGTGGAATAGCCGCTGAAAGCCCTTGTCCGTTTTGAATGTGTAGATACAATTCGTCGTCGTCATCGTTTCGACGGCGGTATTTCTTTCTGCTCAATGCTGCACCATTGAGCAAATGATTGGCGAAGGGGCCTTCGTCCAATTCGCTCTCAGACGACGATGCATAGACGTTTGCTTGTCGTTTCCGCTTGTCGTGCATGTTGTGAAGACCTTTCATCGTCCACCTATTGATCGTCTTGGCGATTGGTTGGTTGTGTCCGGATAGGAAGGATTATGCCACCATTTTGAATTTTGAACCTTGAGATTCAGATGTGACAAAGAGTCGCATATGGTTAAGATTGCAGCTTTTGAAGCTTGAGTTTCTTCTCCTGGGCTTTCAATTTTTTAAGCAACGAGCTGATTTGGCTTTTGCTTTCCTGTTCTTTCAGCGAGCCGACTAACTATTCATAATATATGAACAATTTGGCAACCAGTGGAAATTGTACCCCAATAGCTTGGATTGAGTTTGATTTCAACATGACTTGCATCAAGAGAATACCAACAACAGCCCAAACAAACGACAATTGTTCCGTCGAAAGCGAGTACAAGATTTTGATGCCATCTTGCGTGGATACGAGCTACACAATGAAAACTGAAGTGATGCGCTATTTGAAATGATGTTACCTTGGTAAGAGGCTCAAAACCTGAAGAACTGTTCACGAATGGCCCACAAGCGAGCTTGGATGCACAAATACATGCAGGATAGCCAATTTTACACTCCGAATCGGAAGATGTAGAGCTCATTTGGTCCAAAAAGTATGGGCTCTACAACATATGAAGAAACAATACCGAAGTTGCGCAGACCATTGCGTGGGATGTTGTATCGATGGTGCAGACCGAAGATGATGCAAGCAGTGATTTCGCAGTGCACAAAGGCTGGGTCATGCTTGCTTCCTGGACCTCGCACAACTTTGGCAAAGTGGTGTCGTTCATGAACCAATACATGCAGCAGAGAAATATCAGCACTGTCGTCCAATACAGCTTGATGAAAAAAGTGCCAGCATCTTTGGCACTCCAAGGCGTAATGGGCTTCTTTTGAAATTTCTACAACCTATTGACCATTTACACGAACTTGCACGGCAGTACCTGGAGGTAAAACTTGTCGAATTTGAAATTTACGATGAGCATAATCAGCGACGTGACTGCTGTCACTGGTGCGAGAGGGATTGAAAATTGGTATAGAGTGCAGGAATACATGAGAGCAACCATTTTTGGTGCAATCAAAAACTCGGATCGAGTGTCATTGACGACAATTAGACGCTTTTTCCGTTTGGCATTCCATTGCTTGATGATCTCAATAACTTTTGCAAGAAGGGCGGTGGCAATAGCTGAGACTTTTGATACAACAAAATCCGTGAGAACCAAGATGATTAATCCAGACGCGACTTGTTCGGCGCGGCAACTGTACACGTCGCTTTTGAACTTTATCATGACATTAGAACGAACAAATGATGGAATTGGCATCCAGTCCAGCAGTTCTGTGTTCTCAGTGTACAAGTATGGATCAAGAAGCATTCCATATGACCATAACTGAATGAGAATGTTCAAAACTTTGGCCAGAAAAAGTCGCGTAACCATGGCTTTGATTTCAAATCCTTGGTCATCCCATCTTTCAAATTTTGTTAGAATAGAGATGATGGCTGGTAATGCTCCATTTATGACAGCAGCTCCCAGCGGCACAATACTGAAACAGTTTCAGTTTGAACGTGGTCGAAATGAAATTTACCTCGCTGCATATGCAGTCAGGGAGGGCACGTTGTCTTTGATAATCTGCTGCAATTCGGACGAAAAGATAGTGAGCATTAAGATTAATGCCCAACATGTGCTTTGGATTACAATGTATAAAAACGTTGCAAATATACGACGAGCATACAATTTGTAGCGCTCATCTCTACAATATGGGATCAAAGGTCATCTTTTCGAGTTTAGCGACAAACTTGCTGCGATTCCGAATTTTTTCCTGCTTAATGTCGTCGTAGAGAGCCACACCCAGAGCTTCACCAATTCCTTTACTCCAGTCGGATGCGTCCTGCAGGATGACGCAACAATTTGGACAAAAACGAAGCACGTACTTGACTAGATGTTGCTTCAAAATCCCATGCATTCAGAATTAGTTTGCTGAATTTGTACTTGTTTGCCATGTGAGTGGCTAAAGAGGGGAACAAGTACCTGGTGACTCTGGTCGGAAGCTTGGACTAATTTACTCACTTGGTCTTCTCGGATCCACTTGTACGAGGAAATGAACAAGAAAACCATGCATATCTCGGACAAGAATATCTGCATAACAGTCAATACCCCGCGTCAAAACTCGGCATACACTGTAGGGCAATGCTTCCTTGGAGGAGAAGCTTGGGTAAAGGAGAAAGCTTGGCACAACACCAGTGAAAGTACCCCATGAAGAATAATCCTACAAAACAATCATCTCTTCGGCGTTCCCATGGTTTCATACATTCGCCACCAATTCATAACAATGGATGGTCAGGATGTATGCAGTTGGAACGAGTAATAGCAAGTAATTGAGCAGAATCCACCTGCAAAACACAAAATACGCCGACACACTTCTTCCAAATCGAGCTTCAATGTGCTTGATGTCATGGACAAATGGAACAAGACGACGCATAAGCAAGACGATGCGCTGTCTGCCTGATTTGCGAACATTGCCCAAGTCATCGATTGTTTCGTCTTGATATAAATCGGCAGCACCATATATCATTTGGCGCAGAGCATCTTTGGCTTTTTGACGTTCAAGCTCGTCTCGGCCGGCATTGTTGTTTACAAGATTGACATTTTGGTAATTAGGGCGTTGTGTCATGGACATGACTTGTTTCTCCCATATTCCCTCTTGTTCAGCAAATTCATCTTCCTGCTCTTTCAGTCGATTCTCGAGTTCTTTTATTCGCTCTTGATACATAGCCTAACGAGCAATTTATATATAATAGTTTCGGCATCTTACACATACCCTTTTGGCACTCCATTTCTGCATTCTTGACTTCATCTCTTTCAATTGCGTCGTATAGCGCTCGAGTTTCGCTTCCAGTTGCAATTTTTCAAACTCTGGACTCTCGTAAAGAAATCCATCGACCTCATCGTCATCGTCGTCATTAACTTGGCCTCGCGATCTCGAGACAGGTTCATTTGCATCGACTGCCATGGCCCTAGAAATCTTGTTTTCAATATCCGTCCACACTCGGCGTGGAGTGAAGCTTGATTTCTCGTATCTAACCACCAGTTCCGTGATCCCACCTCAATCGTTTATTATCCACATACACAAAGCCATCGGCGTCTTCTTCATCGAAAACCTTACTCTTATCAATAGGAGCCACTGGGATGACCTTGGATCGTCCCTAGACAACTCTCTTAAGCTCAAATATGCAGTGAATCTTACTCTTCCAGCTGCGTCCATCGCATGGACTTTCCCAATTTCAAAAATGGCGCGTTTTAGCCGTTTCATTTTTGTCCGGATCCGGATAATTTCATTTAATGATTTGGCGAGGTTGCAGCGTCGTCCACTTGTGCCATCGGCGCGGCCTGTCGACTGTATCGACAAATTGGGATACTGAATCCAAGCGCAAGGTTCTTGAAAGGCTATCTCGAGTGCCTTCCGACGATCTGGCCAATATTGCTGCAAGAATCGATGAACGAGCAATTGTTCACTTGTCATCGCTTCTTCCAGCCGTCTCAACGACAATGACGACATCGGCGACCGTTCCGGAGCCAACGCCGCTGCAATTGAGGCAATTGATGCTGCGGAGCATGGCACCGTTCATTGGTTTTGGATTCGTCGACAACTCTATCATGATCCTCGCGGGTGATTACATTGACATCACGCTTGGTGTCTCGCTGGGAATCTCGTCCATGGCCGCTGCTGGTCTTGGCAATGCAGTCAGGTACCCACGAACTTCCTATGTCTATTCCTTGCTTATAAAATACTCTAGCGACGTAGCAGGCATTGGATTAGGCGGCGTAATTGAAACCTGGGCGAGTCAATTGGGGTTGGCCGACCCCAAGCTGTCGCAGAGTCAACGACTCTTGCGATCGGCACAAATAGCGCGTTATGCAGGGTCAACTATTGGTATTGTGATTGGATGCCTCTTGGGCATGTGTCCATTGCTCTTTATTGATACGAAAGAAGATAAACTCAAGGAGTAAATACACGTGGAGAGTTTATCATCACGCGGCTACCACCACGTCAGCACGAGGGCTGCCGACGACCTTCTCAAACCCTTGGAGCCACTCGGCTCGAATGTCGGCCGTCTCTGCATAGAAGAGAAGCGAGTGTGCTTCCATCACAACTTCAAAGCAGTTGGGCTTGTCGTTGAGACGAACATACGACCGAGGGCTGATGACATACTTGACAGGCTGATCCTTGGGCGATTTTTGAACGATGATGTGATGAGCTACGCAGAAACCAATTTACATTGTGAAGTATATTTTGGCGACGTACGAGTGAGGGTGACATGGCGTCGGAGCCAGATAGGATTGACAAAGTGCTTTTGGCGAATGAGTCGTATGAGCAGGTATCCAGAGTAAAGAGCATTTTCTTGCGTGCGTCGTTGTTTCGATGGCGCTGCAGCCTCGAAGACTTGATCCTTTTCTACGGGTTCATCTTCATCGTCTTCACTTTCGACCCTGCAATCTTCATCGTCCTCTCCATCGCCGTCTTTCGCTAATTGATCGACATAAGCCGACTGGGCTAGTTGGAACTCGGAATTTTCAAAGCAACCACCAGTGCCACTGCAACGACATGAACCTCCATACTCTTCTGGGAGATTTTCAGGGTCAATGTGTTGAAGAAGGGCAGCTGGAGCATCGGCTTCACTCAAGATAAACGTCTTAGCACGAGTCGACTCATTTAGTAGTGGTTTGATAAGCTTCCATATCATTCCAAACCACGAAGGGACATTGACCAAGAAAATCTTGAATGACCGCTGAGGATAATGCTTTTGCATGACACTGGTACAAGTTCTAACGAACTCCAACACTTCTCCAGCTAAATCTACACAATTGACGCAACGTTAGAACTCCGACACATGAGGCAATGTAATACCTTTCATGCCAATGCCACGAGCGTCGAGAATTATACATAGCTTCTGTTGTTCACTGTCCTTGCAGGAGGAACATGGGCATCGCGCTGTCGCGACGTGGGTAAACATGTACTCCACATTGAATAGATAATGCTGAAAGAGTTCGGAGAAGCCAATGCCAACACTTTGAAGGGCCTTAAGGTCGAGAGAGCCCATCTTCTCCATATAGATAGGATGACCAAGCTTGTCACGCTTATGTAAATTGTGCTTGTAATATCGTCGGATTGTGTGGTAATGCTCTTGCTTGGTGGAGAGAATCCGGTCAACGTGGTGGAATTGTCGCCATGTGAGAGTGTCATGGTATCGAGCCAATGCTCGAGCCATGTTGCCAAACTCGGCAACTATAAAGCATCGAGGAATGAGACTTGATTCTTCGTCAGGGGGAGGCAATAATTCCCAAGCAAGAATCGTCAGCTGAATAGTTATCGGAGTTGTCGTCCCTAAACGCTCGTGGATACGGTGGATGGCCCATCCAAGGGGCAACGACACTTTTATCCACATAACAATCGTGCCAAAAGTATTTGTCGCTGCTATTGCGCCCGTTGCCATGGCTGCCAGATACAGCACCACGAACAAAAGCACAAGACCAACCATGACAGACGATGAGAGCGCGACAGCCGTTGGGGAACGCAAAACCACTGTTTGAATCTTCAACTTGACACATCGACGTCCACCACGCGTGGAAACCTCCCAAGGATCATTCTTTTGCTGCATCCTACAGGAGGTCATATGAATAAAGTCAAAATAGATGGTAGGAACTGTACGAGTGCAATGGAATATCAATTGACCCAGCACCATCGCGGAATGATAATAATATATGCCGTTTGGGTGGCGCAATGAGCGTGACTGATAGACCAGTGACGTCGTGATGATCTGGGCATGGTACTGGAATTGCTTCGCTCGAGTGGATATCTGAGATCAGAGAAATGGATTCAATTTGTGGAGCAGGAAGTCCGTGGATTTCCAAGCGCAGAGTTTTGCCACGGCCATCGCATCGAAGATATCCACCTAACATGAAGTTCACTACGAAATAATACGACGAGTTCCTTACCATGAACGATTGGGGTGTTCTTCTTGCGGAAACTCGTCAGGACGTGGTTAAATCCGGGTCGGAGGCGGTTTGAATCAACGACTTGGACGAGGACATTTTCATCTTTGTAGCAGAGGATACGGGCTTCCGAGTTCTCAACACCAATTTCTCGATCCACATCGTCTAAATCAATAGACTGATGGAGAAACGCGACAGTCATTTCGCCTGGTCGATTGAGTTTATCTGCTGGTGCAAAATGACCATTGTACTCGAATCCAATCTTGTTGTTCCAGACTTTGTCTTCCATGTCAGCAAGCACGACGACATCGCCATATGAGACTGGATTTCCAAGCTTGAGATGGGCATAATAGCATTCTGGGAGTACGCGAAAGTACGACGGGGTGAAATTCGGCTCGGACGCAAGTGCAACGCCGACCAAACATTTGTTCACCCGTGCTACGTCGTACGTGCCGACTGTGCCCAATTCATACACACCAGGATTTGTTTCAATCTTGGTGCAGAGGCGAATCACATCACCGTACTTGACAGCCGAGAGATTTTCACTGGAGTGGACGATGGGTGTCGTTGATGTCGGGACTTGGACTTTCTGCGCGACTACCTGCAACCCGCCATCCGAACGACTTCTCGTCAATGTAGGGGGACCTTCTGGCGCTAGGGGCTTAGTCTTTGTGCGACGTTTGAATAGATTCGCCTTGTGGAAGAGCGCGGCGTCATTCAAGCTTTGCGACATAGGATGCCCTCTTCCTCCTCCTGCTCCCTGTGCCTGTTTGTCCAAATTTGAAATGCCATCATTTTTTTATTTTTAGCTTGATTTTTGTATCAAAAGAAGACACTTTTGGTGTTTTTTGTGTTTTTGGTAGATTCAATTCATTTATTAATTCATTTAAAATTGAATTTCATCGCCATTTTATTTCAAAATGCGGAAATCCATCGCATGGATGCCAAGTCAGGCTGCAGATTCCTCCTACAACTAAAAGACTCAGCGATTTCTACAAAAACTGACAGAGCGCGTGTGCCTCAGGTGCAAACAGACACGCGTTCTGGTAGATACCATATGACTTGTTACAGAACAAATCATACGCCTGCAGATCCCCCATGTTGGCATTCCTTACTGCTAGGAATGCTGGTCAAAATTCTCGTCACCCGACTGAACCTGCATCCTCTTTGCTGCTTTCAGCTAACATCAAGGCTGGAAGTCTGTTGTAAATCATTTGGTCAGTTGATTTGTATCATTCGAGTGTGAGTAGATCGCGGGAGGAAGTCGTGGCAACCAGAGATGGATTTGAAGTGACCAACATTCTGATGGCACTCAATTTGGTTGAAATGGTTGGAAGAAGGAACGTCATATGGAGAGCATCCGCCTGGCTGGACGGTCAAGAGTATTCTTTCGCTGCCTTTCCGAGCACACCCAAGATGCAAGCCCAAGGAGTGCTTGGATGCTAGATTAAAATTGTGTGGAAAGGCAAGGCGCGCCTCGGCTTGTCCATTGTTTTAAATGAGAGATTTATGGAAGCACCAATTTCACAAAAGGTGTCGAGAAACAATTCACAACTATCTGAAATCACATCATCATGTTGACGAGGCCATAATCCTGACGATTAGTGCATCAAAAACAAGACGTTCGAAGGGCCATTAGACGAAGCTACGCAAGAGCCTTCAGGGGGCTGAGGGGGCTCTGTATACCGACTTACCGTTGATAAGTGAGTAGCGGTATACATTGTGTAGCTTGGAATGACGTATCTTCTCAGTGGTTTTCAAGTCCATGTTTGATTTCTTTCAACGTCGATGGAGTTGATGCAAGCAATTACTCAATCCACCCTATTCGTTTGCTCACTTTGGATTGCCTCAGCCTTAGACCTACATTGGCAATCCAGAAGTACGCAGTAGGCTTGGACAAACAAGAAAATTACACGAGCAGTACGGGAAGATGGACGAAGAGCTCGCGGTCAATCGTCCAGGGTTGCAACTTGGCGTGATAATGAGCTCGTGGAGTTCCAGGAAGATAGTACTGGCGCGGATTAGGCGATCAAGTACGGCATTTTCAACGATATGTCTGGAACAGAGTGTGAATGTCCGAGTCAAAATGGACGATGGGTAGAAGTAGAGATAATGCAGGCCATTTTACGACACGCATGATATATTCCAGGATGTTTGCGTCAACTAGTGGAGTCTGGAGTAGGCCAATGCAGTGAAATCATCTATTAATTGCATTGGCCAACTCCAGACTCCACTAGTCGACGATCTTGGATGCGTAAGTGGAAGAGACTGAACGCGCATCACCGTCGCAACGATTGCTGCAATGCTTGTTTGCCTCTCTCAGAAGTCCAGGGTGATCTGGGGAGATAATATTAGGAGAAGACGACTGTAGGTGTTTTGCATCGTGCATTTAGATGGCATCGTGTTTGGCATGAGAGATGTCTTGAGCGAGCGAGAGGAGCTCTATCTTCAGAAAATCTGGTATGGAATAGACCGCTACTGACTGACCGTGAGGTAAGAGTAAAACTTGAGGCGCTTGCATCGTTCTCGATTAAAGAGTTGCAGTCTGCCGACAATCTACAGCAATGCTTGTTGAGAGAATGATTGCCAGAGATCGTCAGGTACTCAGGCAGAGCACTAGCTTTGGCAGTCGAGGTGGATTCTATGAAGACAACGAGATGTACCTTTTGAACGACTACATTCAGGCTGGCGTGGCTCCAACTGCACATCTCTGGACCAGTCTTCTCGCGATATCAGCGTTCAGGTTGAAGTGGAATATAAATTGTAGGAGGCAAACTTGTATAAAATTATTACATACTATATAGCTTGTAAGAGGTATAAAGTTATACGTCGGCCAGACCAAAGAACATTAATGAATTTAACAGGTGTCCTGTAGCAATATATAGTCAATATATAATCATTCTAACAGGTATTAGTTGCCACAATTGCTTTCCGGATAAATACCGGATAGAATCAACTCCCTCGTTTTAGTGAATATTACAGCTACCAACAGACCAAGATTCGAACTTCAACGTTAACTATAATGACATAGTGTTCTTAAAACCAGATAATAGTTGTACAACATTGTACATCGACCAATGCGATTCGCTATATTCTATTGATTTTATCTAATCAAAATACGCTCTTTAGCCTCCTCCTTATTGGAAAAAAAGGTGGAAACGAGAGGAGAAAGATGTACTTGAGCAGTTCGTGATGTATCTAGCCTTATCATAGTTATATCAAGTTGAATGGTACAGTACAATGATGTACGGTGTTGGACTGACTGCTGTGAGATACTTTGAGCCAATCATCACACGAAAACATCCGTTCTTTATATGTCAAATGCGACATACGTTAAATTGTTAACTTATATATCCGAAGCGACATAGTGAAAACAAGATAAATTAGTTATCCCATTCATTGGACGTTAATAAAATTGACTTCAAAACGATTGGCTATTAAGAGCATTTTTTAGCTATGTAACTGTTGCGATTGGCGGAAACGTATACAGATCACGCGTTGCCTTAGTACCTCGGACGCGACTGCAGTCAGGTGTGGGGGCTTCTTCAGCTTGTCCACTCCACCTCTTTCTATCGACAATAACACGACAAATCTTCCTGACACTGCGCTATTTGCGCGAACTTGCGGCTCTATGCGTCTGCCCATGCTAAAACTCTCCCCACAATCCACAATGGTACAACTGTGAGCCAGTTCAATGGCTATATATGGCAAACACATCCATTCCGAGGTGACTGATAGGGAATGAAAGTTACCCCGACATGTCTAGAGCTATTCGCTCATCTATCTCGAGCATCCTGGACCTCAAACCCCCCCATAGATCCAAGCGCTTTCTTCTTGGAGTATGGCGATCCACTTCTGTGAAATTTGATGACACTGCCAAAAATTAATTAATAGTGTTGGAAAAAGTCCAAAATTTCAGAAAAATACAAAAAAATAGAAATTAATCAATTAAACTTCTATTTTTGTGCATTACTATTAATAGTATTTACATTTTTGGTGAGGAATTTTTAGCAGAAATATTTACTCTATCAAGAAGATTTTGTGTGTGCTGGACAGGACGACGACGACAACGATGGACGACTTCACGTACGATGTCTTTGAGCCAAAGCAGCGACCGCCCGACGGCTCCTCAGCGGCGCTTATGAATGCTTCGATGCGTTCATATCCATCGAGAGACGTTGGTGCTGTCGCGACGATGTTTGATCCGTCGTTGTCATCTTCAACGCATTCTTCCAACGGAATGTAACGTGGCCGATCAATGATTTGCTGGGTGGGATGCACCAATCAAAATAGTTTATTCTTATGATTGGACGAAATGATTCCCTCCAAAAAATTTGTACTTGTGAGGACTTTTGGAGGGAAATATATTGACTTTGAGAGGCATGTCAAAGGAAAACATCACGAATGCCGCCAAGAACGGAATACAGTGTAGATGACCTCAAAGCAGCCATCAACGATGTTATCAAAATGAAGCATAAAGTACCGACTGCTGCACTCAAGTACAAAATTCTTGAACGAACTTTACGAAACATGTGTCAAAAATCAAGACAAACTCAGCAATGAGTAGAACCATGGGACCTGACCCAATATTGCCGCCATGGTGTGAAAATGACTTGGTTGCATGGATCCTCACAATGCAGCAAGATGGGAATCCCTTGACGTGTCCAGTCATTCTTGAGAGGACCAACGAGATGTTCGATGCAGTCCACGAGTTTGCCAGACCGACTAAGTTGACCTCTGGATGGTATCAGCGATTCCTGGGACGTCCCGTGAGCTCAAAATAGCTAGAGCAACTGCTCTGGGCAAGCCAAGACAATCCATAAGCGACCAAGACATTGACAACTTCTTCATTGAGCTTCTTGAAGCAACTTCGCAAGTACAAATAGATCCAACTCGAATCTTCAATATGGACGAAACTAGTTTCAGTCCAACGTCAACGTCCAAGAAAGTTGTTGTTCATCGGAATACGAAGCAAGTGTACGTCCAAGAGCCCTCAGCTTATTGCCATGTCACAGTAGTCGCTTGCGTTGGCGCAGACGGGACCAAGACACCACCACTTTTCATCCTCCTTCGAAATCGAGTATCGACCAACGTCTGTGAAAGCCTCCTCATCCCTGGAGCTTCAGTGACGAATTAGAAAAGGCTGGACAAATTCGTACATTTGTCGAAAGTGGCTTTCAATGCTTCATGCGGCAATTCCAAGCTCAACCAATGGGCCAATATTGCTGTACTGGACGGCTGCTCATCGCACTACTCAAACCACATCTACGAAGAGTCAGTGAAACTGGGGATTTTGTTGTTGTTTTTACCAACAAACTCGACCCATATCTTTCAACCACTTGACGTCACAGTCTTTCGTCCTTTTAAGCAAGCCGTTCAGAAGGAAATATCAAATGAGATGTGGTGGGGCGGTTGTCACACAATCCATAAGCATGAAGCCATTTTAATCGCGTGTCGTGGGTGGATGGATAATATCAAGGAGTCCCATATCACAAACGGATTCTTTTGCACTGGCATTTTTCCTCCCTCCATCGAGAAGATGAAATATCGGCTGTCCCTGTTCCGCCCATCACAAGGTGAAATCGAAAATGTCGATATGTCATGGGTTCAACGTCGTGATGTGATGCGAAAAGATATTTTGACCCTCCCCCTAAGAAAAAGGCTCGCAGAACTCGGAAAACAATTACTGTCAGTGGAAAATTTATCACCGCTGTGTACCATGCTGCATTGCAATCGCAGCGAAATCAAATATCAAGCGCCCGTCAACATGAGATTCAAGTGAATTCTGATGTGATTAAATTTTGTGATGTGTAAAGTGCAAAAATTGAATGACAGTATGTTTGAATGACATCGACGTGTGCTGTAAACACGAGGCATTTCAATCATATGTTAAAAGGTTAATGTTCTATCTAATTCCAATTCGTCCATGAACACTTTTCTTAAAGCCTAGTCTACCAAGGCAAAGGATAACCTCTGTAATCCATCAACGAGAACACTGTTGACCCATTGCCCTTTCGTTTTCTCTGGATAGGACTTTACCACAGAAGAAATACCGTAACGGATTGAGTGTAGGATAGTGTAGTTGATGGCCTTGGCAGCCCCCCGCAAGCAGGTTTAAGACGAAGAACGTGATGTTGGTTGCAAATTGGAAAGTGAATATATCATAAAATTGATTTGCCTTGTCAGGTATGACCTTGACCTGTCTATATTCTTTCAACCATTGCCAAACAAAAAACGAATTTAGAATTCAGAATACAGAATACAGAATACCCGTCTATTTGCCTTTGAAGTATAATGCACTTTAAAAAGTTATACTTACTCTATAAATTTGTATTTTATCTTGGCGAAGCCATGTGCAAAACAGACGAGTAGCATACTTTAAATAAATATAATTTCGGCATATCACTGATCACCACCTAAAAGTACCGACTTTTGATAATTTCTTTGGCAATGAAACTAACCTCAAAATCGATTACCGTTCATAGTAAATGATTCTGCATTTCTCGGTGATTAGAAGCACGTCAATGGTTTCAGAAAATGGGCCGATTTGGAAAAGTTACGCCTTCATGAACATTCCAAAAATTCGGCACATCACTGATCGGTCACGTTATCATCAAATGGACGTTCCGTCCATGCAAGCGTTCCACGACACGTCTCTGCCTCCTCCACCGCTGAATCATCCTTCGCAGTACAATTATGGTCATATTTCACAGCACGACACTGAATCTATGGTGTGGTCCAGCCAGAATACCTCACATCCCAATGCTTACAATGGCCTTATTCTCCATGATGCAAGTCAGTTCCCGGCCACACACAGCCATGCCATGTATCAACCAGGACCCCCGTTGAATTCAACGCCGTCCAACACATATTCATCGCTTCCCCATACCTCGACTGGGCCGCCTGTGCCAAGTCTAACAACATTGGACACGTCGTCAGTCTCTGGGGATCATAAAAAGGAGAAACGCAAGTCCCAAGTGCGTGACGCATCACGCCGCCGTCGTGCGAAACGCAAAGTAAGCTACCTTGCGTGCGTTTTGAGGTTACAGTTGATGTAGGACGAAGAAACTCGGTTACGGGAACGAATTCATGAACTCACACAGCAGATTCAAATCATGGGCAACTCAACTGCCATCACCGCCACCGCCACGGCCTCTGGCCACATTTCTCAAGACTTGGTATCATCTTCATCTGCAGCGGATGCTCTGGACGAAGCTTACAAGCAACAGCTCCAAGTTGTCCAAGCGCTGCAGGAGAAGAACCAACAGTACAAGGCGAAACTCGCCCAGCATGATCAATTCGCGAGACTGCTGCAGAGCGGAATCCAACATCTTTCTGTACACCTCTCATCTTCCTCTATTGCTTATACGTCGCTAGGATCCACATCTTAATGCTGCTCCAATGATTCTTCCGGCCATGCCATCAACTACAACGTCTTCAGCCTTGACGGCATCCTTAACGTCGTCAATGACAGGGTTTCCAAGGCGGCGATCGCTTCCTGCACTGCTAGCGTCGCGATCTGACGACTGGATGACCAAATGGTCGCATCAAGTGATGGAAAATCTACTTCAAACGGTTCAACCGTCATCACAAACGACAATGCCGCCACCAGCTTGTACGAACGTCGCCATGGGGTGGACGCTCGAGCTTTGGCTCAAGAAACCAGAGCCGAAGCACCAATTTGGTGGACAGCAAGAGCTAGGAGACTGGATTGAAGTCAAAAGTTCCAAGGAAATGAATACGCTGAATGCGCTGGATGCGATGGCCAAGACGACCGAAATTCTCACGACGCTCACCAAGGGCCGGCGTGTCTTTCCAGAGTTGAAAGCGCTCGAGGTGCTCAAGTACGTTTCCAAGGAGATTTCGATTGTGTCGCGTACAGATTCCCAAGCAAGAAGGCAGTCTTCGCCTGCCGTAGATGTTGTTTCGGTCGTTGTCCAAGTCCCCGTGAGTCGCTTTGTCGGCATGGCGTCGTTTGAAGCAACGGGCGACGGTACACAGCCGATTGAAATGGTCGGCTGGTCATTTGGCAATGACAACGATGGCAAAAGCACGGTGCAGTATGCATGGCGAGCCAAGCAAGATAGCGACCACGTCATCGCGACCAGTGCAACTCAACTAGCCAACGAAACCATCTTTACATTGGTGCGATGGGAAAGTGAAGCTGTGAGTCCAGTCTTTCGCGTACTTGGTTAAGTTATCAATGCCGTTCTGTCAAAAAAGTTGCCGACCATGTTGTGCTCATAAAAGCAGTTTTGCACCTCCTTGGCCATCTCCACTCGATGTGTTTTCCAGCCAAATTGGACAGCTCTTCGTAGGGTTTTCCCGTCGATGGTACACAAAGACAACGACTTTCCCACTTCTTCATCATCGTCTCGTAAACTCGTTTCTACTGATTTCTCTTTGGCTACTGGGCAGTTCATCCATCTTGGAGCGCATCTTTGTTTTCGTTTGGCGATCAACAACGATGAATTTCTCTTCATGTTGGTCAGTCTAGCGTGGAGCTGTCGTTGTCTCGATGACGGCACAATGGGTGACCCATTCCTAGAGCAAACTCAATCGTTCTTGTCAAAGTTGTTGCCTTTCTAGAGGCGGCAGTCATTGCTCGTCAAAGCACATCCACAGGCTGCCTCCAAACTCGTGTACTATCTTTTTGTTTCACCGAGGGAGAACCTCTGGACGTCATGAACTGCGCAGCGGAGCGGTCTAACATCTACCAAACCCTGGTGTTGCCATGTCAGTGGCAGCCTTCATCGAAGCTTCTGTTGGAGTTTCATGTAACTGGCGAGGAGTTTCAGGACAACTCGGCGTCGTTTCCATTCTCTTTCTTTCTCGTGTCAATGGGTCTTCGCCTCATCTTTGCGGCTTCCTTGAGTTGTCTCGTTGTTGTCCACGGCATGTCCAAGCGTTCGAACGTCGGTGATGGCTGTCGTATGCGTTCAGACTGTGGAGCTCTACCAAGTCTTGCTTGTATTCACGGGTATGCTCTCCTTCCTGGATAACTTTTCACCATCTCGAATGAAGGGACTGCAACTATTGTGTTGTCGATGCCGACTGTGCGGACTATTCGTCCGACACGTCCAAGCGCTGCGTCCAGCGTGGCGAGACGACACAATGCATGACCAAAGGCGTGTTTGCGCCGTTCTCCTCTCGCGATGCATTCACAGCATGGCTCGCTGTTGTCTTGACAGCATTGAGTGCAGCCTGTGGCTTGGCGAGTACAGCTGGTTTCCTTGTGCCAGTCTACGTCCTGGTGTTGGACTTGACGCCGCATTTCGCCATTCCACTGTCAGAAGCGACGCGGTTTGGCATGGCACTAGCCGTTTCATGGCGCCACAGGGACGAGAAACATCCATGTACGTCACAACTTGTCGTGGGATAGAATGTTGTAATTCGAAATGGAGTAGATGCCAGCCACCGACCGTTGATCGACTTCGCGCTGGCAGGCATGATGACGCCCGCGACGTTGATTGGAACGATCTTTGGCGTCCTTGCTAATCTCATCCTTCCATCGTGGATCATCCTCGTGCTGCTCATGATCTTTCTCGTGGCGGTGGCGCACACAACGATCGTCAAAGCCAGCAAGGTACGCTTGAGTTTGCCATCTAGCTCAGATCTTCATAGCTTCAGTACCATGGAGCGCTCTTGAGTCATAAAGACAAGATGGATCGCGTCACACCAGCTTCCAATGCGGCTACGGAGCTTGAAGAGTTCGACGAATATGGACGACTCGCCATCGACCGAGATTCCGGCCCGATGCTGCGTCAATTAGCCTTGGAAGAGTCTGATCCATGGCCATTCCGCGCGTATATTTGCCCGCTTGTCCTTGCTGTTGGCATTGCGGTCATTCAAGCCTTGCTTCGTGGTGGAAATGGCACGCCCAGCCTCGGTAAGAGCGATCTATTTGGGTAGCTTGGATTTATGGCTGCCCTTTAGTCGGCGTGGCTTGCAATTCCAAGCTCTTCTGGGGGCTTCTAGCGCCTCCTGTTGTGCTTTTAGCCTCGATGACGATTGACATGGCGAGGAAATTGCAGTGGCGCACTGTTGTGCATGAATCCAACGGGGCTGGAGGCGGCTACATGCCTGGAGACGTCCATTGGAACTACTTGATCGCCCATGTCGTCTTTCCAGTCCATTGTTTTTTTGCTGGTGTCGCTACGTCGCTAGTTGGCCTTGGAGGTACGTTGCCTCTTTGTAGCTTGAATAACTCGATGATGGCTTGAATAGGCGGCTTGATCCATGAGAATATCATGTTGGAATATGGCACTCTTCCAGACATCCAGACGGCGACGTCAGCCTTCATGTTGGTCTTTATTTCAGCAGCCAATATTCTGCAATACGCACTCGCTGGACAATTCCCCGGTGAAATTCAATACGGTTGATGCTCGATTAACTCCGAAGGCTGATCTTACGTCTTGTAGACTTCATGTGGTGGTACGTCCTGCTAGGATTTGTTGGTGGCATGCTTGGCACAACGGTATATCCGACTCATTTGTCATCACCTTGAATAAATCGCTTGCTATAGATTCTCCAGCGGTGGATTGAACGCTCGGGGCGTCTTGCGCATATCTTGTACATTGTCGCGGGCATGTCCATCCTCCAAGCAATTGCGATGGGCTTGTCGACGTTGGAATCCGTCCTTCAAGACGATCGCGGCGTCACGTTGGGATTCTCAAGTCTCTGTGGTCGTTAAGACCCAACCCATTGGTGATTTCGCGTGGTCTTGACGTGGCAGATGCTCTTTGAGACAAGAACGCACATCTCCATCGTAGGATTTTTGCAGTAATCGTTGCAACAAGACATGCAACGGCGCATAAAGATCTCCATTTTTATTCATGGGTGGATTCGACAGGCTCTAGGGGTGCAGATTGGATCCGGAATGATGGATTCTCGTGGTCTGGACAGTGCACATGCTGTCTTAGCTGAGCATTTCCCACTTATGTCTTCGCTGCATGGACATTGACGGCGATAAAGATCCGCCTTCGATCTTGCCCTTTCCCTCCTTGGGTGCAAATGCTATCTGGATTCCTTCCATCGAAGTCGTGTTTCTCGCGGACAAAATATCTCACCACTAAATCCAATCGTTCTTATTTTTTAGAATACCTCGTTTTAGTGACCTCTTGAAGTAGAGACTCACAATTTAATAAAAATTTACAGTAAATTTTGTCCTTAAAACGAGGGAAAGTACAGATTGGTTATGCAAACAGCAGCATGTGTGCTTTTACGTCATCATTTCGCTGCGATGACAGCGTATCGTTGTGAAACCTGCATGAAATTACTCTATTTTTTGTTTGTCATATGCTTGAAAGATAGTTCGTGAGTCTTGGCCTCGAGACTAGAGGAATGGGCAAGTATTCGATTGCATTGTCTCTTCAACCTGCTGCAATGTATGGTGCATGCGCAACCAGGCCATGGTAAGAATTATTTTAAATTGATTTTAAATACCTAGAGTTTATTTAAAATATATATTAAATACTCGAAAGTTGGAAGAATATTTGGTGAGATGTTTCGTGATGAAAATGGTTCCGAGGTATGACCAAACGTTACGCATTTCGTCTTTTCCATCCAAATGCGCGCAATTCAAGCCGTGGCGGCGGCGGCGATCGCGGTCGGACTTTGCGACGCCAGTGCACAGCTCAATGGAGTTTCTGGCCTGGCATGCACGAAGCGTTCGGACTGCGGTTTAATTCCAAGTCTTGGATGTGTTCAAGGGTATAGAAGCTGCCAGTTGTGTTTGTGATCGTCGACACTCTTTTTGTAGACATTGCACACGATGTGTGGTCGATGCCGACTGCGCGGAATCAAGCTCGTCTAGCATCAAGTATCGCTGTGTGATCAAGAACGGCGAACCGCAGTGTCTGAACAAAGACGTCTTCTCTCCCTTTACCGGTTCTGACGTGCTCGCATCGATTCTTGCAGCATTTGCCACAGCGATGGGAGCTGCATGCGGCCTTGGTGGCGGTGGACTCCTCGTGCCTCTGTACATTGTCATCGTTGGACTCAGTCCAAAGTTTGCCATTCCTCTGTCCAAAGCTACGATCCTCGGGGGTGCTGTTTCGACCTTCTGGAGCACCTACAATGACAAACATCCATGTACGCCTTCACAGACTGCGAAATGGCTCACTGCATAGACTCGCTTAGTTGCACCACGTCGGCCACTCATCGACTACGCGACGTCGGCGCTCATGGAACCTGCCACGCTTCTTGGCACTATCATTGGTGTCATGGCAAATGTCATGTTTCCTTCGTGGCTCATTCTCGCTTTGTTGATTCTCTTGCTTGCCTTTGTCACGTACAAAGTCGTAGTCCGTGCCAATAAGGTAGAGTGACATTTGATGCGATTGTTAAAGCATGACTAGATGTACGCCAAAGAAAACGCGGATGCTCTTCTGCCAGCATCTTCAAACAACGACAGTCAAGAATGTATCGACCCTGCTTGCGAGGATGAAAACGGAGGAGGTGCAATGCGTCGATAGTGCCAATACTAACTCTTGCGAAGTGCAAACGGCCGAGGATACTGCAACCAAGGAACTCTTTACGAAGGAGTCGCGAGTCTTTCCATTTCGATCATACGTGCTTCCCCTCATTGTGTGCATCGGCGCAATTTTGGGCCAGTCGCTTCTTCGGGGTGGCCATGGAGCACCCAGTGCTGGTATGTGTATTGCGTAGAATACCTCCATTGATCCATTTCCAGTCGGAATCAAATGCGGATCTGTTGGGTACTGGCTTCTCCTTTTACCTTTTGGAGCGATTCTGCTCGGAGTAACATACTGGATGGGGAAGAAGCTGCTTGACCGAGGGAAAGCTTACGAAGCCTTGGGCTTGGAAACTGTTGAAGGCGACGTGAAGTGGACACCATATAAAGCATATGTGCTTTTTCCATTGCAATGCATAGCAGCAGGATTTGCCTCGGCTCTCTTGGGTATTGGAGGTAAAATGGATTATCGGCATTATCATAATATTGCGGCTTAGGTGGCATGGTTCAAGGACCTGTCATGCTTGAAAATGGCATCACACCTTTAGTTCAGAGTGCGTCAACCTCGTACATGATTCTATACACCTCTACGTCAACGACAATCCAGTATACAATCGCAGGCCAATTTCCAGGTCAATTGCAATATGGTAGCATTTCACCATGACCAATTGTTGCTGATAAAATCTGCACAGATTATGTTTGTTGGTACGTCGCCATGGGCTTCCTCGGAGGATTGTTCGGCAAGACGGTATATGCATCCCTTTGTCCTGTTGTTTCACCTTGCGGATAGTTTGTCCAAGTCATTATCAAGAAGACTGGCCGCATGTCGTACTTTCTCTACTTTCTGGCGCTGAATTCCGTGGCTCAAGCCATCGCCATGGGGTACATTGGTATTCGTGATGTCGTCCACGACATGCAAAAAGGCGCCAGCATGGGCTTCTCCAGTCTCTGCCACGATTAATATGTCAATAACCCATCCATCATGTGGGCCTGCCGTGCCATGTTTGCGTGTTGTGGCGATGCTTGGTTAAATTGAAAAGTGCGCAAGTTCGCAACAACGCCACTTCAAAACAACTCGGTGTTTTTATATTGCAATAGAGACATTTAAAATACCTCTTTTCCCTATCAATATGTATTTAAAATTGATTTTAAGCATTCAAAATCCTAGGATATATTTAAAATACAGTGAAGCCATCATTTAAAATATATCAGTAGTTTTTGAAAATGATAATAAAATACAAAGATCTTTCATACAAATACAAAGTTAAAATTATAAAGATATAAATCTTCTATTTAAATTTGTAGTTATTTTTATTATATATTAGTGTCATTTTTGTTCAAGTCAACAACCAAAAGTGTCATGGAGAAGACACCGATTCCAGCAGTGTTCATACACGGTACACGAAGCAGCACGAATAGGAACGTACTGACGACAAACCACGGGGACTGTAGGAACTCTTGGATGGGGCCGCAAGACACCGTTCTTTAACCTGGCACCGGATTATTGGCCGATTCAACATCTTGACGAAATCAATCCCAACTATATAATCGTTGAAGTGGGTATTGCATCTTCCGACCACGATCGAGCATGCGAGACGTTTTATCAACTCGTTGGTGGACGTGTCGACTATGGCAAGGACCATGCGGCTGAGAAAGGTAGGCTTGTGTGAGTTGTTCTACGAATTCATGGACTTTTAAGGACATCTTCAATTTGGCGCCTTCTTTGACACTGCCCTTCATCCACAGTGGAGCGAGGTACAAAAAAGGACAAGAACGATTGATGACGTTTTCCGTCTCGTAGGAACATCCCGTGCATTTAATAGGTCATAGCTACGGCGCAACAACTGGTACGTTCCACTGAATGAATCTTTCCTGATTGAAATAGCCTTGGAGCTCTATCAATTAATCTGTACCGACTTTTTCGGCATTGGAAGCAACTACAAATGGGTCAAAAGTATTGTGTCGATCTCTGGAACACTTTCTGGCACGACTATCAGTACGTTTGATATAATCAACGAAGCTGAAAAGTACTTTGTAGCTCCCATGATGGGTTGTGAGGTAGGAAAGCCATCTCCATTTGGCACCGTTAGCTATATTATTGCATGCGGATTTTCTACACTATACAAGCTTCAGTTGCACTTTCCATGGCTCAATCATATCTATGACCTTCGCATGCCTCAGTGGTCCTCGAGTGTCTCCTGGTCCACGCTCTACAATACGTCATACAAACCTCTCAACACAGACGACAATGGTACGCGCGATCCCATTCTTCTCGTTCTTATACGGGCACCATGGCTAGTATTTACGTGCTTGATGCCGCAACACCGCCTCGAGAAGAATCGCTCGCTTGTTCACATGGACAAGATCCATCTCTTCAGCATTGTGTCTCAAACCGAAAATGCTCTATCATTTCCCCTGGTCGAGGTCGCGTCTGTCGCATCCATGCTGGCTCTGTGGAAGCTCAAACAAGTACTTGCCCCAATTGTTGTCATGCAGGATCATTCACATCGGTTTTGTGTAGCCCAAGGTCTGGATTTGCCTGCTTTCTCTATTTCTCTGGCGCCGTCTTCATGTGACTGACTGGTCCACGCGTTCGCTTTTCCTCGGATGGCTCTTAAAGCGACATGCAGAGACGACTCCAATTCTCTTTGATGGTGAAGAATTGCTTTCTCTGTGCGTGTTTGATTCACGGATCGTTTTTCAGGCTTTGACAAGGATCACTGGCAACATTCCGATGGCATTGTCAATTCGTATTCGATGATTCGTCCTCGCCACAGCGTCGATGAGGTATAATCTTGCTACTTCGTTTCAAATCATTAAGTCATTATGTAGGAATTAAACGATCGAAACTCGTTGGAGCGCGTGCCATCGCATATATCGATTGACATGAACCATGATCATTCGTGCGAGATTCCCAAGGTATGACTGTTCCCGCACTTTATTTTTCAAGCGGAAAACATCCACAGGGACAATGGCATATCTATCGCGTGGCAAAGAACCATCTCTGCGGCACCCGTGGCGACGGTGATGCGCGGGAACTTTATCTTCGTCTCTTTCGGATGCTCAACCAACTTTCGACATGACGTGAGTGCCTGGGTGCATATTGAGAAATGAGATCTGAGCATTAATTTGATTGGCTAATTTAAGGATTTCCTACCAATCAGGATTTGACATAGAATTCTCCTCAGAAGAAAAGATCGCAAACCTCAAGTTCGAGAGAGATGGAGAAGACGAGGTGTCCGGTCGTTCTCATTCATGGCAAGTTTAACGGCACGACGCTTATGACGCTCATCTAGGCATGTTTGGCTGGGGGATGAAAACACCCTTCTTTAATACGGCAGCGTATTACTGGCCAATACGGGCTCTCGACTTGACAAATTCCAACTACCATGTCGTTGAAGTTGGCATCCTGTCCTCGGACCATGATCGCGCGTGTGAAACCTTTTACCAACTGATGGGAGGTCAAGTAGATTATGGAAAAGAGCACTCGGAGGAGAAAGGTGCGAGCCATTACCGAAGATTTGCTGATGATCTCGTAGGTCATTCACAATTTGGAAACGTCTACGAGGCCTTGCATCCTCAATGGAGTGAGGATCATCCCATTCACTTGATCGGACACAGTTATGGTGGCACGACAGGTATTGCTTTTCGTCTATGAACTTTATATCGCTGAAGATTGAGTTGCATGGTAGCGATTGAGCTGTACCAGCTCTTGTGCGTCGACTTTTTCCGCGTTGGGAGTAATTACAAATGGGTCAAGAGCATCATAACGATTGCATCGCCTCTCTCTGGGGCAACACTCAGTACGTCTTAATTTGTGCTTGAACGATTGGTGAACAAAGATGTTTAGGCCCAATGTTGGGAGCTACATTGGCCAGCCCGGCTAGCTTTGGAGCTGGAACATATATATTGGGGTGCATTGCTCTTACCCTTCAGAAGCTCCAGGAACAGTTTCCATTCCTCCACGGGCTCTATGACACTCGAATGAGTCAATGGTCGGAGAGCATCAAATGGCAGACTATATACAACTCGAATGTCAAGCCATTGAACTCTGATGACATGGGTACGGAGAGCTCAACTAAACCATGAATGCTAACGAAACGTGTAGTCTTCACGAATGGCCATCCCGAGCATCGTTTGGAACGAAATAAACATTTGATTCACATGGATAAGATTCATTTGTTCACCATCGTCACACAGGTGAAGCCCTCGTTCTCCATCCCAATCTTTGAAATGCTCATGATAAGTCTCATGTACACAGTCTGGAAGCTCAAGAAGGTAGACAGTTCCCCCTTGAGATGGAAAGACCAACTTTGATGTATGCGTAGAGTAAACTTTGGGTTGGCCTTCTTGGGCTGGCAATGTGGCGACGGTGGCAAAGTCGAGACTGGGCGACTGGATCGATGATCTTGGGCATTTTTCTTTCACTACATGCCAAGCGATCAGCATTCCTCTTTGCCGGCATGCATAAAGATCATTGGGAATGGACCGATGGCGTAGTGAATTCCTACTCGATGATACGACCACGATGGCCTGATGTACTATTGACCAACTCTCAAGCACCCTGTATGACGACGTTTTCATCGTAGGAGACCGCCTCGACTGAAGTTCGCAAAGTACCATCCCATATTTCAATCGACATGGCGCATGATGAGCCTTTTGAAATTGCCAAGGTACCCAGCCCTTGATTTCTTGTGCACTGAATATTGGTTTTGGTTGGGTTGTAGGGTCAGTGGCATGTCTACCGCGTGAACAAGAACCATCTCTGTGGCACGGAATTCGATCGAGACGCTGCGGAATTGTACTTGAGATTGTTTCGCATGCTCAATGAGATTTCACGCGACTAGAGACTTGACAATGTCTAGAGAAAAATATATAAAGAGTACAGCCTGCTGCACACGATTATGCTGATGTTGTGGACGCTGTGTCTGCGGCAAATTTGTTGAGGAGTTTGAACAGATTGGTATACAGTTGCTTAGCTTCCATGTCCCAATGTGTACCACATAAATGATTCTTGGAAATGTGATATGTGTGCCACCGCCCTTGGACTAGGGATTCTTCTTCATGGGCATTTTCTAAGTCGATTGACATGTGCGAGTCAGACCGCGGTCGCTTCTTTCCCTCTTCGACGCGAGGATACAACTGCGAATATGTATTGACCACGCCGTCATTGTGTACCCAATGCTCGCTTTCAAAGCCTATGAGCAAATACAATTTAATGAACCGTGGATGAAGGATTTTGGATGCTACCATCATAGAGCTGGTGCTTGTTCATCTTTGCCGTGTAGCCACGAATGAGCCAGATCAATCCCCACAAGCTCGAGCGGACTTTGGAATAGTCCACTTTGCACAGTTTTCTCCACGTCAACGCGATCAATGTCAGGCATAAAGTACATCGGAAGGAGCGAGTAGGCCACAGTCGCTTGCGACGAAAGAGGATACAAAGTAGGCCAAAGACCATAGCCCATTCTCGAATCTACAAGAAATTTGGTGAATTGGCTTGGAGAAAAAGAGGTATACTGGAATGTGATGCTGGTCGGTCGCAGTGGTGATGATGCTGACCAAGTGCACCTTATCCATTTCAATCAATTCACTGTTGCGTTGGACTCGTCGCGCAGGCAAGAGATCGTACAATGCCAAATCGCG